>JAWWLV010000001.1:106370179-106388833 GCA_035041135.1 Platyrinchus mystaceus
TTTTTTTTTCTTCTTTTATGAACAGGATTCACTGGGAAAAGAGGTGATCAGGAAACTTAGGAAACAGAGATATTTTGACATTTTGAGGTTAAACTGAAAAGAGGCTTCCTGGCAGGGAGCACATTTCATGTTTGACAAAGTGTTGCATAAGTACTGACAATTGTCGCCTTTTCCCATCTTTACATAGTCAGAGTGAGTAAAGGTGTTATCATACACACTGAAGGAGCTGCTCTGTATTCTGTAATTCAGCCAGGTTCTGACTTGTTTCCTTTTTTACACCTGTTTATGAATTCCTCAATAATATAAAACTCTTGTGCCTAGTTTTCTGAATCTTTATTATCTCCTTGGGTAAGAATAGCAGAAATTATCTGTCCTTTTCAAACTCATCCTGGGGTAAATCTATGCTTTTAGAAAATGCAATCGGGTTGTGTTGCCGTAACAATTGTTAGAACATTCTGATTTCTTGAATCAAAAAGATGTTATCCATCATGATTAATTCTACATTTATCTCTCATTTATCATACCCAATATAGGGTATATTACATTTTAAAATATGGACCCCCATTTTAAATGATAATGGAGGTGCTCTATCAATGGTCTTCATACTGGTTTTCATTTAAATAAACAGAACACCCCACACACACTATGGATAACATACTAAAATTACAACACAGTTTAAACTGTTTAATTAGGACGTGGGGTTTTTTTTGAACTTTGGGCATGAAAATCTCCCCATGCATGCTTCCCATTTTTCCACTTAGAAACACTTGGGGGCCATACAAGCTTTTATATTTTGATACCTAATCTCCCAATTTTCTGTTAAAGCATGACTAGCAAAATTTAGTGTCAAATTCACTGGGGCAGCAATGGATGTGTATTCGTAGATGCGGCCCATAAGGTTTTCTAAATGCAATTTTGACAACCATTCTAAAGTAATAGTGCTATACTTTGCATGTCATTATGTCATATCACATATCAATATGTCATATCACATTTATAAGTTGCTGAAAGAAAAAGAAGAGTGGGTAAAAGCATGGAGGAACAGAGGATTTGGCAAATGTGGATGTCCAAATGGTGATATTTTTAGTGTGAAGCTAAGTGACTGGTACCATATAGTATGTCTTTCACCTAACCACAGCCTATGAAGTCAGCTCCACGGCAGAGTTTGGCTTCAGGACATATGCGGGCATGATTTTACAGGGCAAAGAGGGCAGAGGAAAAAGCTTTTGTATGTGCACTCTTAAACAAGTGCAGTGCATCTGTTTCCAGTGATCTCTTATGTAGTACCTTTACATAAGCAAAATCAGAGAAGGACTTGAGTTAATTTGGCTATGCTGTGGTGATAAATTTTCAACTGCACTTAAAGATAAATATGGTGCAATATGGTGAAAAACAAGAGTACTGAATACAAATCATCTTACTGCTAACTTCAACAAGGCAAAAAACAGAAGACGCAGCACAGAACATTCTGTACTTGTCATGATCCCTGATTTGTAAATGTCTCGTAGCAGAGTTCTGGCAGATGCTTTGTGTAAGAGTGATTGACTTCAGTGAAGTAGTTAGCCTAGCCCAGCCCTCCCAAGTGATCTGAAACTGTTTCTCCTTTGCTGCAGGCTCAGTTCAAGCTCTTGTAATAAATCATGCTGATGTCTATCCCTGAGATATACAGGTTGGACAACGGGGTGTCTCTTCACCTCCTGTTGCAGTTCACTGAAACTGTTAAAATACTCCAAAGAGTAGCTCATTTGTCACATTGTTCTGACTGGGAAAAATGCTTTACACTGCTGTCGTACTACTTATCCAAGAAATTCAATGTTTTCTAAGCACTGAAGGCTTCTAGGATTCAGGTGAATTAAAAAAGCATTATTATACATATTCCAGAAATAGGTAATTTGTAGAACAAAGGTGTTAACAACTTTCTGATGAACTTTCAAAGGAAAATGGCGTCTCATTTTTAACAACTGAATTGATCTTTCACAGAAATTCCTCAACTAATAGAAACATTCCACATCTCTATTTGTCTAATATATCTCAATGCATTTTTATATCCTAATCTATGACCTCTGTTTCAGATGTCAGGATGGAGAGGTTTGATTTTCATTTTAGGAGCTGCTGAACAGCTTCTCTGAGAGTCTGAAGAGCTTTATGTATTTTCTCAGTCATCATTTTTGTTATTTTCTACACATTATAAAAACACCATTTGCATATTTGCATAGAAGAGAAATGTTCATTTTAGATATAATACTAACCCCTTTATGGAAAATTATTTTCATAAAAGCTGCATCATGGAAAAGGCTTTGAGTTTTTACATGCTACCCAATGCAAAAAAAAAAAAAAAAGGAAAAAAAAGAAGTGGGTAATAATAATAAAAATTAAAAACCTCTACAGTGGAATTTCTGTCTTGTAGAGCTTATACTTCAGCCCAGGCATTTGACATTTGATAGTCTGTGAAATGAAAGGTTTGGGACTTACTAGACCATTTACACTTTGTCTGTAACTTTTGCAGGTTCTCACAGACCATGTAACACTTCTGGAACAAATGTGTAAAATATTACAGAAACAGTATAGATTGTAGTTTTTCTACTTTCCTTATTGTATCTTACTTTAGAGACTGCAGGCTATTTTCCAGTTAGGTCTTTTCAGCAGTACATATAAATTAAACCATAACTTGTTAATTTCTTCATTGCACCTTTTATTGACTATTCCTCCCCCTCCCCACTACAAAAAAAAAAGGCCAAAAATTAAAATAAAAATAAAACTGATGAATTTCTAGTTAAAAACATAATATTATGAATGATCTTTCAAGGAAAAAAATCTCAGTTCTACGCTGTGAATTATTTTTATGTTTTAGCAGTAAAGCATCTCTGTGGTGTCACTGTTGGCTGAAAAAATTTCAGCTCTAATTTGTAAAACTGTTGTTGTCCTCTCTTAAATGCTGTTTTATTATCTATAATTGCAGAGATTAATTTTTCATTTTCTTAAAAAACAGGAAATTACCAGAAAAGCAATCCAGACTAATTATCAAAAAGTATTTCAATATTGTTGATGTAAAAAAGCAGAACTGGTAGAAAAAACCTTGCCCATACCTGTAGTTTCTATTGGCACACACAGTTCTCAAACTATGAAAGGAGACTGGAGCCAGGTTAAAGTTGTCCACAGTTAAGGAGTGGTTACTTAAGTAATATTTATAAACTATTTGTAACAGTTGTTCATCATCCTCTACCCATATGGTAGATCCTTTAGAATAATTAAAATTATTTTTACAACCATGTGATACAACTATGGTATTTAATATGGTTTCAAACAGAACAAGGGTTTAATGCAGAGAAAACAAAAACCCTCCTAAGCCTGAGGAAAGAACTGTATGTTCTCAGGTATGTGCTTGAATGGAACTCTTCACCAAGCTCATGTACTTTAGTGGATGAAAATGTCATAATTTTGTTTGCCTTCTTACTTTTAATTACTAATGACTATAGCATATATGATTGTCATACCCAGTGATTTTACTTACCAGACTGGTTTTTATTCTGTTAATTACTATTCTGACAATACTGCAGCATATTAATTAGTGGCAATAAATGCACTGGAGAGTATGGAGTGAAGGAATCTGATCAGAACCATCAAAGTACTTATTTATCATCTGTTTATTTATTCCACCTAAGTAAAAAGGAGTTAATTAATTTTTAGAAACGTTATCTCAATACTTAGAAAAGTTATGTCTTTTGTAATGAACCTTGAATAATTCTTTTACCCCGTTTTTTTATAACAATTAATTTTCTACAATTTCTCAATTCAGCTTGTTTGAAGTAAATTCACTTTATACAAAAGACTGGTCTACATTTTGATAGTGTTTAAAAACCACTTTCAAGGGACAGAAAATGATGCCCAAAATTTATTTTAGAGTTGAAAAAGTCCAACTGTCTTCTGGTTTTGCATATATATATCTTTCTTGATCATGGTTTTGGTTTGGTTTTGTTGGGTTTGTTTGGGTTTTATTTCCTCTTCAGAGAAGAAACATTCAGGTCAGTTAGTAACAGCAAATAAACCCCAGCCAGTTATGACCTTATAATCAGTTATGGACCTCATCACTCTCTACGACTACCTGAAAGGAGGTTATAGTGAAGGTGGAGCAGGTCTCTTCTGACATGCCTACAGTGAGAGGACAAAAGGAAATGGCTTTAGGGTGAGATCCAGATTAGATATTAGAAAAAAACTTTTCACTGTTAGGGTGGTCAGACACTGGAATAAGTTGCCTGGGAGTCACCATCCCTGGAGGTGTTTGAGGGACATCTGGATCTGTTGCTGTGTGATGTGTTTTAGTGGTTTAGGGGTTACAGTGGCAGCGCTGGGTTGACAGCTGGACTGGATGATCTTAAAGGTCTCTTCCAGCCTCGATGATTCTATTATTCTATGATTCTATGAACTGTGACTATGTTGGGTAGATTTGCTAAATGTTATAGTTTGGAGCCTTGTTTCAAGATCTTCAATCAGTAATGTTCGTTTTTTCTTTCTGATACTGAATTTTGGCACTTACACAAGTGCATCAATACCTGGAGAGCAATAAATACCTAAAGTGGATGATTCATCCCATCCTGACACCTCTGTAAAGTAGTTGGCTGAATTCCCTAAGAAAATATATTGTAGCCTTCAGTGACTACTGAGGGGTCCTTGACAGGCTAGCTTTAAGATAACATTTAAAAGTCAGACTATGTTAGCACTGCATTTCCCATCTAAACTGACTAATGTAATTCTCTCAAACTAAAGGAGGTCTGGAGTCCAACTTCTGTGTCAAGTCAGATATTTATGTAGCAGGATGTGAATGAGGTCTGCTCAGATAGTGCTGTAGTCATCCAAACATCTCCCACGCGGGGAAAAACTTCCTTCAAATGACCTCCTCCTTTGGGAGTGGTAGAGCCTTCAGTGCTTGTCCAAGAAACTCCTGGGACCTAGGCAGGTCTCAGTTTTGCCCTCTTTTCTTACAGACTCTGTTGCATTAAAGGACATAAGTAACAGTTGCTTTTGGTAATTGCTAAATTTTTTTGCTAATTTTACAAAATAAGTGATTAAGTATCTTCTGTAGCAAGTTGTACTTGCTCTGGCTGGGATGGAGTTAACTTTCTTCATAGCAACCCGTATGGTGTTATGTTTTGGATTTGTGTCTAAAACAGAGTTGGTAATTAATGTTTTGGCTTTCACAGAGCAGTGCTTGCACAGCACTGATGTTTTCTCCTTTTCCTCATTCTGTCTCACTCCCCCCAAGCAAATAGGCAGGATGGGCATGGGTAAGAAGTTGGTAAGGGACACAGCATGAACACCTGATCCAGACAGGTCAAAGGGATATTTTGCCAAATAATGCCATATTAACATTATGCTCAGCAACAAAAACTGAGGTAAAGATGGGGATTTTCATTTTGGCTTCCATGGTGGCCTTTGATCAGAACTTGTCGGTCATCAGTCTGATTATAGGAGGTGGTAAGGGATCTGATTTGCATGGCTTATGTTTTTTTCTCTTTCTTTCACTTGTCGAATTCTCTTGACTGGACCCACCACTTTTCTTAGTGTCTTTTCTTCCTATGTTCTTCCCTGTCCTGCTGGAGCGGGGTGTGAGTGAGCAGTTGTGTAGGTGCTTGGCTGCTGGTAGTGTCAACCCACCACAGTTCTATTTGGCTCCTGGCTAATGGAATTCAAGATAATGACAGATCTGACCAAAGTGTGCTAGACTGAATTTACAGCTGTTATATGAGTTTAGCTGTGACTTGGAAGGCTGTTACTTCTATTGCTGGTCACGATGTTGACTTATTTGCTCCTTCAACTGATCTCTTGCTCACTCGCTTTCTTACTGTTCATTCAATTCCAGGGATTGTTAGTGGCTGCTTTTTGCTTTTTCAGTTTGCACTACTTATAGGTTTTGCTCTTTTCTTCACTTGTTAAACTGTCTGTCTTGACTCACAACTTTTTTTTTGATTTTGTCTTCCTATTCTCTCCCCCATACCACCATAGAGGAGGAGTGAGAGAACAGTTATACAAGTGATGATTAGCTCCTGGCTGGAATCAACACACTGCACAAGACAATCCTTTAAATTCAACTGATATAAAATAAAAATAATTACAAATTGCCGGTGTATTCCTTGTCTTACACCATACTGAAAACAATCAAACCAACCAGTTTTATATCAGAATGCTTTTTATTTGAGTTTTTCCAATACCAGTATCAATGGGTGAGACTCAAACATTTATGCCAGTGAGGCCATGAATTGGACGTACATCACATCAAGCTGGTACTATGGCACTGCAGAAGGGCAGCCTGCAACATCCAAAATAAATTCTCAGCGGAGTTCTGAAGAAAACCATATTTTTTTCTAGTAGTCTTGCTGTTTTATACTCTTTCTCTGCTTTCACTGCACACACTACAGTATCATGAGGAATTTAAGTCTATAATAAAGAGAAAAGTTGCTTGTAAATAGGCTAATGTTCTCTTACTACATATGTTTCAGGAAAGATAAAATTACAGATTTACTCCTGCTTTTGCAGATGTTTTGAAATACATGCAAATATATTATCTGTTGAGTTATATTTAGTCCAGAGGTGTCTTAATTTATTCTGCAATTTTGTGAAAATTTTTCTTCATAATTTTCCATAAGCATTTAAAAGAGTTGAATTAACTTAAGTTCATATTCAAAATAACTGTGACAGAAATTGATCATTCAATCAAAAAAAATTGTTGAGAGTGTTTTTTGTTTGGTTTTTGCTTTTGTTTTCCCTTGTTTAATTAAAACTAGGCTTTAGTTTAAAGTGCTTTGGAACCTTTATAAAAAGTCGAAGTATCAGGTCAGCATGTGCTGTCAGAAACATTTGATGTTTGTGCCATATTTCAATGGAGGATAGTATTAACTGGCTTTTCTCTAAAAAAAAATCTTTGAAATAAGTGCAGGTGTCATAGTTTAACCACAGAAAAGGGTGCGTGAACATGAAATGTACACAGACTGAGCTTCCTCTTCTTTACATTAGATAATTAGGCACACTGAACTGCAACAGGGCTTGTCAGTCCTGACCTGGAGACACTCCTGATTTGACAAACGTTTTCCAAAGTACAAAGAAATTCAGAAATTTGTAAAAGGGAGCTGAAAAAACCCAGTTCTTTTATGAAGTCGGCATGTGGCTGTGTTTAGTTTCTTCTCAAACAGAGGGTTTTTTTTCTCAATCTGTATTTTGAAATAGTACATTTTTAATAACACTATTACAAATACTATTTTTATTTTACTAATTAAATCTTAGATTATACCAGTAATAAATGAAGCTACCACCATCCAGTATTCTATGGAAGCTAACTGCTTATATAGATATAGCTGTGGTCTGAATTACAAATGGGAATAACTATAGGAACAGATTGTCTGGGGTCTAAGTGGACCTGACAGGGCAGCAGGTAACAGATCTCTGTTTTAAACAGACAAAGTATGCCATTGGTATGTTTAGGATTAGCAGCTAGAAGAAAGTTCCAGAGTAAACAGGAGTCCCTGTGCCTTCAGCTTCACTCCCTTCACATTCCCTCCAACGCATTTCTTGGTTTTCTACCATCCCACATCGGCTTCATTTCAGCCACCCACATTTCCAGATTATTGAAGTCAAATCTATACAGGCTTTTCCACAACAGGCAGACTGATGAAATTATTTTGCACAGTTGTGACACTGCATTTCCTATATTTCAGAGATAGGAAAATAAATGAAAGAATGCACAGCCTTTTTCTCAGAAAGCACTAAGAAAAGAAAAATATCAGGAAGCGGGGAATGAATGCCATTCTAGCTGTCTGATGTCTAACTCTACAGACTTCATGGAGCCTCCTGACTAAACAAGGAAACACATACAAATGTAGATGAGCTATCTTCTCTGGAAAGAAACACCTTTTCTGTTCTAATTAGATATTAAATATTGTTTTTAGAAGGAATCAGGACATTAAAAATAGGAAAAAAATATAATCCTGAAACATGAGAGTCATCAGTAAAACTCCCATGGAATTTGTTTAGACTGTAATTTTGTGCATGATTCCTGTCCTAAATATTTTAAAGAAATTACTCTACAGGACAGTCCAGAAAAATGCTGAGCTCCTTGAGGACAGAGCTAGAGAGAAGAGGAACACCTTACCATGTGTAGAAAAGTGAAAGTGTACCTCTGGCATGACAAATACTATGCCTGACAATGTATGACCATCAATAGATTAGTTCATCTTCCTTTGCCTCATTTTTCCTATCAACAGAACAGGATCAATAACTGACCTATTTTTGAAAGTTTAAAGATTTATGTTTAAAGATTAAAAATAAAATCAAAAATGAAATAAAATCTGGGTGGTATTCTGAATAGCATGATGAGCACGATTATAAACTGAGGAGAACATTGAAGGTACAGAGACAGAGCAAGCATTATTTTTGGGTTCTTGTCTTCATCATTTGTGTATATGCACGCATGTGCATGCACTTAAGAGGAAATTTGCTGTGGAATTTTATTTAATTCAAAGTAATATGTCATAACAATATGAAAGTAAAAGCAGCAAACCCAACAAAAATAACAGTAAAACCCTATGAATATTTATTTTCTGCAACTGTGCATATACATCATGAAAATAACAAATTTTCCATGGCTTTTTGTATTTTATAAATAATAGTTTTGTTTATCAAGTGTATATTGGACGATATATATTTATATAATAAAATATAGTATGTTACTATGAACTAGTCCTTTGCTAAAGCCAGATATTTGTAGAGGATGTGATTCCCTGACAGCTCTAGCTTGTCACCACATTTTCAGTAAGTAATTCAGTGAAGAAGTTGGCAGTAGTAAGATCAGTAAGTGTTCTTACACAATAAGAAGTGGCAGTTGCTCACACTGATCCTTTGAAAAAGAAATGTGCTGAAAGGATACTGTCAAAATTGGTAGACTTGAAGTGTGACCTACCTTGATAGTATTTCCCTATGGTAAATCTTACTGTAAAGATTGTAAACACTTAAGGCAATGGGGTTTGAGAGAAGCAATACAGTGTTGCAATTTAGGAAATTTTGATTTCTGGTCACTGTGCTCCTGACAGTATATGCCCTGACATAAGGAAAGTCACTTGGGGTAAGTTGTACATCTATGACATCTCCTTATTTTGGTGGACATCCACTGTGCTAAGGGTAAGCATATGCCAGGTTTCCATAGCACACACGCCTGTGGCACCAAGGCAGGTGCCATTTCAGGATATGGTGTCTTTTTTGAGCTCCATAAGCCACCAAAGACATCCAGACAGTTCTTATCCAGACTCCATGAGAAGTTATGCTTTCCCACCCTTTTCCTCATGAGCCTGGGTGGTACAAGTTCTTTCATCTTTCTTTCTCTGCAAAATGTGTGCAGTAAAAAAAGGCATGCATTAATTTTAGAACTGATGTAGTTGTTTACACAGTGCAACATATATTTACACTTTTGAATTCCCAAGTTCTCTGATACACTTGATTTCTTATAGGTTTAATATGGCTTTTTAACTGGAGAAGAATTTTCTCTTTTACTCATCCTTAAACCTGATATTACTGAGATTAAATAATACAAGGTCAAGAATGTCCTACTCTCCTCAAATCTGTATAAATAGCAGGTATATTTTTAATAGATAAATTATATTACCCCTACCTAGAGCAAAGTTTCTAACTAAACATTTGAGAATCTTTGAATAAAATATGATAACTCTGGGAGCAACAGAGTTTTTATAACTTTAGCTGCTTAGATAGACATATCTTTTTACCCAACTTAGAACATCTTTCCCAGAATATTATGTCTGCAACTCTACAACAAAGATAAATCAGAAATATGAGCCATTACACAACAATTTTTCACCAATTACCATCTTCAAAAATTAAGAGTTAAAAAGAAAGTGTGATATTTTTAAATGTGATCTTAAATTATATGTCCACAGATACCTGTTTTTATAGTTAAAGTAATTGCACTAATTCTTTTCTCTAGCACACTTCCAAATTAATTGTATATGTAATTACCAGGGTAGGATATAATCAAGTTTTATAACAAAATTTGTCAATTAAAATGTATTTTGAAAAATATCTTTACATAAAAGTGTCAGAGCAGTTATTAGGGAGTTACAGATTTCAGCTTCCCTTGCTGAAATCTTCCTGCTTTACATTTCTGAATCATTTCAATGATTTAATATGACTGTAAGATTACAGACTTCTTATGGAAGGGGTGTATCCCAGAGAACTGATAATCTCACCCCAGAAACAGTTAATCATGGATAATTTGCACATACTGTTATTATTTACATTTATTGCAGTGATGATGCGTGGAAAAAACCAAGAATAGCGCCTGATTGTACCAGACAAAAACAAAGTGAAAAACCCCAAACAAACACCAAGAAGGATATGTGCTTTGCATCCAGCAAATTTCAGTCTGGATGAAATACATGCATGGGAAATGAATGTTTCACAGAATGTTGTGTAAGCAGAGTTGGAAGCAAATTAACATTAATTCCATGACTGTAAGCATTGGGAAAGGAGGAAGAGATGAGGGAGAAAGTAAGAACAGGGTGGGGAGGAGAGGAGTCAGAGAGGTGGGAATAGAGCTGGGGCTGTGGGGAACACCCTGGCACCTGACTGACACTGTCAGGCAGATTCACTCCCCCAGGGTCCCTACCAGCATGTGAGAATAATAGAGGTGCCTCTTGAGTTCCAGGCATCATCCCAGCAAAGGTGCCTTCAAAGCTTGTGGTGCCAGCCCTACACTCATCTTCCTTTCCTGCAGGAGGTGGACAGAGGGTAGAAAATGATTCAAAAATAAAATACTGGGTGTAGCTTTCTCAGTAATCACCTGAGCAAATGTGGATTTCTTGAACTGATCCTCAGCTTAGTCATTGCACAGTGTTCTGCTCCCTCGCCTCACTTATGAGATTCACGTCAAATCAATCTATTTCTTCAGCTGTATTTACTGTTTCCTGGCAACCACCCACCTTGAAAAATAAAATCCTATGCAATGAGAAAGAGTGGAAGGCCCTTTCCTTCCCCTTGCTACCAGGCTTTGGCAGGGCTTCCTATGCTTGATTCCACATGCAGTCAGACAGTCTGCATCTCAGTTACCTTCCTAAGGTAATGGTTATGCAAGTTGATTAGGAGGATGTTAAATAAGCTTGTCATTTAAACTCAACAAAGCTTAATCATATGAATAATTTTGATTTATAAAATTAAAATGCGAAGTTTTCCTTTCATTTTCTCAGTGTGTTCATGCAGATGGTCTTTTTCAGATGGGAAAATGAAATGAATTTTAAAAAGATGACTTTGTACAAGTATTTTTCTCATGTAAAGTGAGAAAATACGGCAGAAAATTAATCGAAGGATAAAATTAGTGATGACATAATATTAAACAATAAATAGCTTCTGTGCATTACTTAGATCCACATAATATTTTTTCATTATTAATTTTCATCTAAGTGCATAGGGAAAATATATACAGACATTCATCCAGGAAGCTGTCCTGGAGAGTCTGTGGGGAGTTCGCTTTGAGGGGAAACCAAGTTTTTCAGTGCAGTTTGTGTGTGCGCAGGTGTGAAGGGATGGATTGCCTAATACGTAATTTCTTTTCCTTTTATTGGTAGTCAAATGTTGTGTGTTTGTTGTCTGCTGTTATACAGATAACTTATTCTTGGGAGGTAGCTAACATGCACATTTGAAGGAACCTTCACAAAGGTAAAGGGTGCCAGCAGTGAAGCAGAACAAACCAAAGTTCTTAAGTCCTTTACTCTCATTCCAAGAAAGGTTGTAACAAATGCTTAGATGAGAGGAAACATATATTAGTTCCCCAGTATATTCTCCTAAACTTCATTAACTTGCACATCAGGGACTTGAATCTGCAAGCTTAACATATTATTAGAGGAAAAAAAAAAAAAAAGAGACTAATGCAGCTACAAACAACTAATATAAATTACAGTAAGTTGTGAAGAGTAAGAATCAAATAACTTCCTGGAGTTAAACAAGGTCTGCCAGAGCATAGTAGCCCATGTAGAAGGAGAACACAATGCAATAAGACTCATTTAGGTAGGAAAAGACCTCTTAAATCATTAAGTCCAATCATTAACCCAGCACTGCCAAATCCACTACTAAACTGTGTCCCTAAGTGCCACATCTACATGCTTTTTGAACACTTCCTGGGATGGTGACTCCACTGCTTCCCTGGGCAATCTGTTGCAATGCTTGACCACCTTTTCAGTGAGAAATTTTTTCCTAGTATGTAGTCTAAACGTCCCCTGGTGAAAATTGAGGCCATTTCCACTCGTCCTATCGCTTGATTCCTTGGTGAAGAGACCAATGCCCCTACCTGTCTACAACCTCCTTTCAGGTAGTGGTAGTGAGCAATAAGGGCTCCCTCCAGCCTCCTTTTTTCCAAGGTAAACAACCCCAGATCCATCAGCTGCTTCCTTAAGCTGACACCAGCGTCACTGGTGCATCCTTTGTGCAAAGATAAAATCGTTGAGGTTGGAAAAGGCCATTTAAGATCACTGAGTACAACCACAAACATCATGGAATACCATGGAAACAGCACATATGTGTGGGGGTTTGGATATGCATGTGTGTGTTGCAGATCCTCAGTGGTATCAGTCTTGTATGGCACAGCACAGCAAGACCTGAGCATACAGCTGAGAGTTCAGAGGCCTCGTCTTCTAGAAGGACAGAAAGAAATCTTAGGGAAAAGGCAGGGACAGATCCTAGTTCACAGTTAGTGAGGGAGATATGTTTTTCTAAATATCTTAAATTTTCTTTCCTATCAAAAGAGATAGGCTAAAAGTAAGAAGATAGTGTAAATTAGCATACTATTGGTGCAATTGAGTTTATAGTCTATGGCAAAAGGTGCTAGATTATATTCACCTTGCAAAGAGAGGAACATCTGAGGCACCAGTTTTAATAATACCTGGTCTCTGATTTGCAATGGGATTTAGACTTACAAGGCTATTTTAGCTAATATCACAAATAAATAGATTTCAAAAGTTCAGGAAACTACTGCAAAGTACTTCCTGTTTGGAGGCAGGAACATCAGAAGCTTTTATTTTAGGAGATTATGTAGACTAATCCTATTTACTGTTGGAAGAAAAGCAAAATTTTATATGATATGATATATAAGATCATTAATTGCTTAGACTAAAATTCATTAGCCTTTTCAATACCAGAAGAAGAAGAAGAGGCCATTCAAAATTAAAAGGCCATTCAAAATTAAAATGCAAAGATTCAAAATGAGAGGTTCTACTTTATATAACATGTAAAAAGTCTGTGGAATTTTGCACTATATGGAATAGTGTTCAAGAAAATAAAATTCTAGATTTAAAGTAGTATTTATGTAAAGACTATTCATAGTTTTTGAGATTAAAATGAAATAGAATATTAAACTATTTCAGTGTACTAAGTGAGTGAGAAATTTTCTCCCCAAAATCTTTAAATCTTTTTATATTCTGGTTAATTACTGGTTGTACGTGTGCATGTGTGTGCCAAAAAAACCCAAAAAGCAAGCCGCTAGAAGTAACACCGAATTCTCATTTTATTAGTACAACAGAAGAAAGGTGTGTTTATGGTAAAATGGAGAAGCATATGGAGGGAGGAATCTTACAGATGAAGATGATATTTTCCCATGATTAAAGAAATACATGATTTTATAGTAAGGGGGAACGTGACTTACTCAAGCAGCTGCCAGATGAAGAATGCAGCAAAGCACAAAGTGTCTGACAGTGATTGAAGTTGTTTGGGTGTTTTTTTGCAAAATGGGGAGCAAAAGACCTTTTCAGTTTGACTCTGATCACTGAAATGAATTAGTTGACTCTGACTTATGAGGCCCCATGATTCTCAAGGAAAGAAAAGTAAAAAGGACATTACAACAGAGACAAGAAGCCTAAAGAAAGCAAATTTAAAACTCCAAGGACTGGTATGTTAGATTATAAGAGGAAAATCTAAGTTTTGAAAAAAAAAAAAAAAAGGAGGCTCAGGAGAGTTCAGAATTCCTTAATGACATTATATTGAGGACACATTAATATTTTTCAATGCAAAAAGTTGGACTAGAAGTTTTAAAAAGAATCCTCATGACTGAAGCACAAACTCTTCAACTACATGAAGCTCAACCGTAAAGTAGAAACAACTCTGGTTTATTAGAGATGAGTACAGAGGGATGCTCAAATATGTGAACAAAAAATCAGAAAAACACAAAGATTTTCACAGCTACCAAGGGACATAAATTATATTATGGAAACATTATTTAATTCTAAGAGGACCAAAGCTCTGTTTCTAGCACAAATGTGTTTTATTGTTGCAATAGACAATGTTGTGTTGCCTGTGAAATGATACAGTGAACAACAGTGTTTTTCCCGTAAGCTTTGGATGATCTTGGCTTTCCTTCTTTGAGCCAGGCTAGGACTAAAACTGATATTTTTTTTCTTGTCGAAAGAAAGTTCAAATTAAGCTTCTAGTAGTTTTCTATATTGCAACTTGAATCACAAAGTATTTCCCTTACTTTTTATTTCAACTCCAGGTAGTGCATGGTGGGAATAATCTGAAAAGCTTGAAATCTCCGTCTTACACTGCATGGAAACAAAATATTCCTTTAGAACAAAGATATCAAGGCTTGGATTAAGGAGATCAAATTTTAATGTAGTCAAAATGAATTCTTTTTCCTGCACACAGCCGTAGTGTAATTGACAGATGATTATACATCAGCCTTTGCCAAGAATATTGCTAAGCACTTTAAGTCTGGCAAACTCTGTTACTCTGTGATTGGTAGAAAAATCTATAATTTTCTCTTGGGGAAAGGCCAATCTTGTATCAACTCAAATGTTACACTATGCTCTTTCCATCACAAAATTCCAGCTGCACACACTGGATGTGCTCCTAAAAAGATGGATTTTATTTATTTTTAATAGAATTGAAAATTTATTTAAGGAAACAAACTTACCAAACTTGACTTTCCAACTGTTAACAACTTTGAAGTTAGAAGATGCTCTTGGCTTCACCTCTGGATTTCAACTCACAAGTGAGTTATTAATTAATTAATGAAGCAATTCATTACCAAGGATTGTAGCAAGCCATTGAGTCTCCAGAGCCCTTTCCCCTCACTGTCTCTGAGTTTGACCTGTTTCCACTTGTGCAGCACAAGTACATATATTCAGAAAAGCTTTTGGTCAAACACTGTTGTGTTTTGTTTATTTTGTTTGGCCTAAGGGGATATTTAGGATTATGAAAGCTTTTTAAGAAGTACGAACCATTGTAGATATTGTTTGAACAATACAGCACACTGCCTTATCATGTTTTTAATGTAAGATTACATATACACATATATGCTGAAACTGCTGAAATCAATTTTATGAGAAGTTGGTATTTTTAAATAGTCCGTTTTACAGTGTTATTCAAAGCATGAGTTAGCACCCTTCCTTCCAGAAGGTGGCATTAACCATCTCAGCCCATGAGGCAGGTATTGTTTATCAGTATCTTCCTTCAGTGAACAAATAATTGTGCAGGAATTGCATTTGAGAAAGAATCAATATCACAACTCATGAATTTGTTATTTAATGCAAATTTTAATAAGTGCTCATACTTTACTAAATACTGACAGCTTTTTTGTCAGTGATCTTTTCACATTTCCCTCTCATTAGCTTGGGTATGGTTTCAGGGTTTTGTAAGAGGTAAACATTGTTCACCCTCATGTATGCAGACAGACTGATGAAGCTTTAATGTTTTTAATTCAAATTATAGAAAGACCTCACTCATTTAAGCAAAGTAATAATTGTGGGCCTTGACCAATTTGACACTGCATGCCTAGTGGGAGTTGCATCCAATCTGTTATTGAATAGCTGGGTGCCATCTCATTTTCTGACATCTGAGCTGAAAATTCACTGCTGTTAAATGGACCAATTTCTTCTACTTGAATGGTGAACTCGATAACTGATGCTAACTACAAAGATATTTTTGGGCTGTAAAAGCAAGAGGAGAGAACCATAGGAAGGTACAGTTAATTACAAAAAAACAAATTAACTGACCATTTCTGGCCTACATTTCTTGTAGACCTGAGTTAGTTATTTTTCACTGATCAAAATAATTGCATAGCAGTTATGCATATATTTAAACACAAGTCATTTGCTGTCTCAATATAAAGAGAGAGCAGCCAAGATCCCATGACACTTTGAATGCTAATCCTTTTCTTTAAAGTAAATGAAACAGTCTCTTTACTGTCAGTTGCAGTCCTTTAGGACAAATAATCCATGTACTTCATGCAGAAAAATAATCAAAAATGCCTGCATGATGAAATGTGCCTCTTTGAAAAAGTGCTTCCGAAATACTAGTGCAAAAAGTCTTCTGAGACAAAATTGTTATAGCAGTTCATTTTTAACCAAAGAATGTCTTTTCCCAAAGTGCATCCACATTCTGATTATGATCAGAAGGTGTATTTGACTCCACAGAGTCCAGATCCATATGTTATTAAAAGAATAAGCATAAGTAACCTTTTTTTATTCTAGAAATGCTGCAAATGCTTAATTAGATTGAAGTTATCTCTGGAGTGACAGTACCTTTATATATATCCTAAATGACATTTGTTGCCAGAACCTCATGCATTCGAATGCAAGAAAAACTGGGAAGCAACCTTAGCTGTGAGTGCTGCAAAGGAAGCTCAGTAATGAGTCCTGGCAAGGAGGCTCTAATCATTACTTTCATGGCAATTAAACAGTGTACTGAGCAGGCCTTCAACTCCTGGAGAAAGATGGACAATGAATACTGAATTTTGACCTGCCTTTTAAGACATTCTTAACTAATTTAATTGGGATCACATAATTACTCAAAAGGCAATCTCGAGTGCATTATCATCCTCCTGTGTCAGCCTTACATACCTTGTTATCCTGTTAGAGTGTGTCAAAAAATTGTCACAGGAGACTGAATCTTACAGAGGATAATAACCCTACTGCTGCTTCTTCAAGCCTTAAACCTGAGATTTGAAATAATGAGAGGACTCTGCTGCTGGGAAGAACCTTTTTCATGTTTTTGAGATTTTTTTTTTTAAGCTAGACCACCCAGTTACATCTGTCATAGGGATTTAAAAACAATATTTTGAACAGTAGAATCTTCATGGGTTTTGTTCACTGATTTATTATGCTCTATTTTCAGAGATGTCTAACAGTCCCTCACTTCCTGGGTTATATATATTCCTAATGATCTCTTTCCATTTCTGGAGAAAAGAAATAACATGGAAATTATACATCTTAGGATGGCAGCTCATCTGTTTTTTACAGAAAGTTTACAAATAGAATTTATTCTCATTTTCTTTTCCATTTCATTTGAATCCACAATAAAGCTTGATAGTATACTGCTGCAATATATGTCTTGGTGTTATTGTTTGTACCATTTGTTAGCAAAGAGAGAAAAAGGCAAATAAAATCTTTATTTACTTGTTATCATGCCCACTCCCAAAGGCTTTGAATTTGACCAAAATGAAGAAATCTGAAGGAAGAGCTAAAATAAATAATTTTCAAAGTCTTCCATCAAACTTGGCTTTTATGTGTCAAAAAGCAAGATACAGCTAATAAAAGTTTGGCATTGTTATTTGGATTGGGAGCTTAATGATCCAGCAGTACATTGTCATTGCCACCCTGTCCTCTAAAGCAAATATTAGACTGTCTTTTCTGCTTTTGTTTTTACTTGGTCATCATTCACTTCCCCAGGGACCCATAGGCAACCATGTTTTTTCTCTACAGACACTGTAAATTCTAAACTGCTCCCCAGCCAGAAGTCACTGTGGACTCTTACACTTTGCCTGCAAGTTCATTTCCTTGCAATCTTTTGCCAGACCATACAGAATTCTGTACCATGCATGGTGTGGAATTCAGAATGGAGAAGCACCACTTTTCATTTTACTAATTTTCTGTTTGATGCTTTTGAAATCAGCTGAAAAAGAGACAAGCTATTGCTGACTGCAGGCTTGGCTTGCACAAAAGAAATCCATCTATAACCAGATCAGTCTGCTGAAAGTGCTCCCAGTAGCATTCATATCTCTCTACTTGAAGTGCCTCCATTTGGAACTGGTATGCACAGATTTTCGTCCTCTACACTTTTATCAGCAATGGGGATTTGATGTCCAATTTTAAGGACAACTAAGTCAGCACAGGGCAATTTGAAAATGACTGAATTACTGTATTTCTAAAAATATTTCAGACAGAACACCCTAAGTATTCAGGAATAGTTACAGATCAGGTTTAATGTGGTGACTGGGCATAGCTTTATGACCCACAACTGATAGTGGACACATACTAACAAAACTAGTTCAGCATATTATATGCTCAGAGATGAGTGAAGAACATATTAGTGGTACATAGTGCTCCATGTACAACACAGCTGAATCTATTCTTGCTATACACTGAGAGAAATATCTCAGTGTATTTTTGTGGCTTGCTGTGATAAGGAAAATAGGCAGAATTTAGGGGCAGAAATGTTAGAGAATAAATAACGTGTGAGTCATGATGGTATTGCTGGTATGGTGAGAAGCAATTAGGACCTCCCCAATGCAGATGGGCTTAGTGCACTTTGGAAAGAACCATAGCTTCATCCTATTTTGAGCTTTTAGGGGAGGGAAGGGAGACAAAAATTAGTGCATAACATATGTCTCTCATATGG
>JAWWLV010000001.1:106392031-106419141 GCA_035041135.1 Platyrinchus mystaceus
GAATAATACCCCAATGATTAGTAAAGGAATTACAATAGCAGTTTCATGTCATTATTAATCTTTTTAATAACTTATGTATACCAGATTTAGTTCATTTTTGAAGCCCTAAATAAAAATATTTCTTTGCATTATATTCATCAAGACTTCATATTGTTTCTTGGTTTTATTATTGGTTTATATATGATTTTTATTAACTACAGCCGCTTAATTAGAAAAGTTCTTCATTGCTTCCCATATATTAAAAAAACATTTATAAGAATACTGTCTTACTAGTGGCTAAAGAGTGACTGTATCTTTTTTGACTCATTTATTCTAGCTGTAGAGATTGTTTGCATTATGAATTTCTATCCAGTGTCTTTTTATGAGAGACAGAAATAGTTCCGATATTAAACATGAAGGAATGAAATACTTTGTGTATGCCCATTCTCTCACTCACAGTTTCATACACAAGTAGCAGTGCAGTGAATTCAAACCATTGTTTACTACTCACTGACCCCAGGGATAACATTTTGGGCCTCTGGCTGTGGAGCCAAGAACACCCCAGTGCTGTACCTGTAAGGATATATTTTGCAGGACAAAATGCATTTTCACAGAGTCGTGTAGAAAGATATTGGGTGAGATATTGAGCAGCCAGCCTTTCATCCATTTGCTGAATCCCCGCTCTGCTCTGTGTGTTAATGAGACTGTATGCCTAACACACTGAAACCTTTAATTTAGCATTTTATAAGATGTAAAACAAATTCTAACATCAGAATGGGCTGGCATAACACTGCTTCCTGCTTTTTCTCATATCCTCTTTTCATGTGGCCTATGAGCTCTTCTCATCGTGAGAAGGAGAAGCTGATGGTGTTGCACTGAAAAATGCTCTTTGTGGGCAAAATATGAATTCTTTTGCTTTGCAGTGGCAGAATTACTTTTAAATTTCACAGATAATAAAGACACAACTTTTACTTGCAGTGTTCTCCACAGCACAAGCATGTAGCCATCAAACTCAGGCCCTGGTGTGGAATACACATCCCTACCATACCTGAAGGCTTGTTAACACCATATTGCTCTTGAGGAGCAGTTTTTCTGCTGGAGGGCAGGGCTGGAATGTGGCACTTGACAGACTTGGGACATGGGTGGGAAAATAATTTGGAAAGCTCAACAAAGCAAAATGCAAAAGCTTGCAGCTAGAATGGAACAACAGCGTGGAGCAATGCAAAGTGGGAGATGACTGCTCAGAAACAGATCTGCAGGAAAGGTCCAGGGAGTCCAGACCTTCATCAAGTTTAATGTGAGCCAGCAGTGAGCCCTGTGGCAAAGGCAGTCTCAGCACCCTGGGATGTGGGAGGTCAGTCATGCTAACATTTGTTTACAAGAAGAAAGCTCTAATTTTTTACCTCTACTAACTGATCTGAATGCTTTTACTGGGTAATCCACACCTAAGGAATTTCTGAGTTCAAATTTCTGAGACCAAATGTTTGTTTCATCTAGAAACCTTCCAGCTTTTCCATCCGCATTCAACTTTCCATTACATCTTCCAATTCCTAAATTGCTTAGAGAAGAAAAAAGGAGCTTTTACAATGTCAATTGTTTCCAAAGTCAAAGGTCTCGATGTAGCAATAAGAACTGGACGTTTGCAACAATTTCTTACATTTTTCAGTAAGGAGGAAGGAGGCACATTGCCATTTCTAGAAATTTCTTGCTAGCATAGTTTTTGTTTGCTCCAGTCTCTCACCAGAGACACTACATAACTAAAGCTAAACCCTTCAGATTACCTATTTGTTTTCGCTATCTCAGACTTTATGTGCAGAAAACTGCTGCAAAACATTTACCCTTCACAGAGATGCCATTGCTCCTTTCCAGATTGGTTCCTATGGCAAAATCAACAAAAATACAAGAAGGGCTACAATTCAAGCTTTTCGGATCGTGGTAAAATACCACTGGAGAAACAAAACTGTAGAAGATGTCAGCCATCTGTTGTTTAAAAAACCAAAATGTATTTATTGCAATTCTTTCATAAGGACTCTGTCTTTAGAAGCAAACACATGTACATGTGTTGGCAGCAGAAAGCCTTCTCTAATTGTAATAGGAAGAGGAAACATTCCTCTTTCCTTTCCCTGATGATACAGTATTGGGAAAAATAGTAATTTCTATCAACAAAACCAGAAACATTCTAAATTAAGAATCTAGCTAACAAACACATTGTGCTCTCCTGCGTAGCTGACAAGATGTTCTAATATTATGAATCAGTCAGATGTTGGGTTATAAACAGAAGTCCGCAACACATTCTTTCTTACTGACTCACTCAATTTCATCCAACATGATGTCAGAAATTAGAGAAAGATGGCAGAGAAATGAGAATCAAACGTGAAAAAGACCTGAAAGAGACGCTAAGAAACATAATTATTATTATTAAATTTCAAGACTTAAAAGACCTTTATGTGAATGTCAGTTTTAGTTTGGAAAAAAAATCAAAATTATGTGATATAAAGTGATTTATTTATTAAGGTATTATCAGTAATTCCAAAGCAAGTTCATCACCAAAATTATAGACATATTTTCCAAGCATGGATTTGACTGATGTCAACAATTGCAGTATAATAACATATATAAGTATGTTTTCAGTCCAAAGGAAAATAAAGTGGATTCAAGAAACTGTTGTTCTTTGGAAACCTATCTAAGTACATCACATGGATTTTATGATACTTCTAAAGTGAGAAAACTCAGCAGTTCTATCATACTGAAAATGAAGCCAATATATTAAAATACGGGAAAGCAGGACATAAAGAAATATGTCATTGATTAAACCATTCTTCTGAAATAGCATTAGAGAATAACATTTGGTATAACATTAAAGAATAACATTCTTTTCAAATAACATTATAAAAAAATCAGGTAAATTAGTGTGTTATAGCACTTGTGGTCATATTTATTATTTAAATTATTTGGTTTCACCTTTTATTTGTATCACTGTAGGAATTATTTATTTTTATCTTTCCTTGTCCCTTTTTTTTTTTCTTTACAAGGATACACTTTACTTACGTGAAAGTGTTAAAAATTGTGCATGTTATTAAAAGCATTGGGAAACAGGACAAATTTTGCCTCTGGAAGCTGCATTTCCTACAGTAATAATTTTAAAATTAATTTGAGCTACTGTTATGAAATTCTGGCTCCAATGAAGGGAAAGCAATATTGCTATTGATGTAAATTGAATCCATAAAGTAATTTCCTTCTTAACAGAAAAGCTGATTTAAATATGGAACTTACAACAAGCCCAGTAGAGGAACTAGAGTCAAGAGCTGTGGTAGAGAAAAAGAAAACTGAGTTATGATGTTTTTATCACCATGAAGGGAGACAAGGGAGACAGGATGCTTTCCTAAGTGGTACCAATAAAAGCATTATCCCACACTACAGTAATGTGTGCACTGTATATGCTGTCAAAATATTTTTTAAAACTTTGATTGCAATCTTAGTACCTGCAAGTCCCTTGTAATTAGAAAATTTAGGTGCTGACATCACTGTAATTCTCTTTACATGTCTGAAATGGTTCTTTGAAATACAGCAGAGGTTGCAGTCAGAATCTCTCTGGGTATGAGAGCAAGTTGGACTCTTGTAACCAAGAGCTTCTGTTTCTTCTTGCTGTAAAGTCACTGTTACAACTACAACTCATGGCCTCTGTGTGGAGGAACATCAGTTTTCATCCATAGCTTGCTCTTCCCTATAGAGTGTTTTACTACTGTGAGCCTCTGTGGAAGGAGCAGTGAAGCAGTGGGGTGGCAGCAGCCTTGTGATGCTGTCTGTGGTGTGGACATGAACTTCCTCCTACCCCAAGGAAGGGAGCAAAGATAAAACCAGGAACAATCAGAACTAGCATAAGATCATAGAATGAGTCTCAGGAAAGCAGGCTGATGGATAACTTGTGTGGGAGACAGCAATCTATTGCTGAATGTGCCTCTTCATGATGGAGATCCTCAGGTGTTACTGCCACAGTAATGCCTATGAGGGGTAACAACAGCGAGAGTAATAAATCCGGTGTGATCCATCTGAATCTGTGCTGAATGTCAGGGACACGTGTCCTGTACCTGCTGGACATGAATTGCAGTAAACTGATGGTAATATATTTTTATATTTGAATACCCTTAAATTGACATAAGTGGTTGCATCTAAAGACTGTGTAAAACTGCAATTGCTTTCATACATATAAATTGTGCTCTCTGCCTTTTTTTTTCATAAATGTCACTAAGCACCTCTTCCCTTTAATCTGCTGTGTTGAACTGCTTTGTTCATCTTCAGTGATTTGATAGGACTGGGTGCATCAATCCTACATATAAAACCATATTTTCACCTGTGCCATAAGATAAAAAGTTAAAGCATGACCTTTTTTTTCCCCCTAGGTATTAATCCTAGGATTTGCATTTTACAAAATTCTAGTACACAAATTGGATAGAATGTAAAAGTCTCAAAACACAGAGAAACAGAATGTCATTCATCTCGTTTTCCATGAACGAGGTACACTTGCTCAAGTCCAAGGAGGAGATGCACTAATTGCATGGAGCGTATCAGAGACAGGGAGTAGCACTGTGTGAAGAAAAACACTGGATTGCTCTCCAGTTGGTGACTCATTTATATAACATTATGTGCTCTAGGTTGCCTTACACATCTCTCTATTGTATTTAGACCCACCTGACCCCTCCCAAAATAAAAATATGTGCTACATCCTTTGCCTATCTGGAGCTTAGAAAAATTTGAAGAAAAGGCACATTTTAAAATTTTAGATATTTTTAAATGTATAATCTAAATGTGAAATAATTATACAATTTTTTACTTAAATTGTTAAGTGCAAAAAAGCAAATTTATTTTAGGTCTCAGAAAGCATGACATTTTCAGCCATCCTTCCACATTTAAGAAAACCTTTTTTGTACTGATGTTAAAATGTTATTTTTATAAATAACTTCAAGTTCCCTTTCAAGTTAATGCCATATTCCAGGGCTTGAGCTAACATTTACAATAGGAGTCAGTTGCTCATGATTGATTTTTTTTTTTTTTAATAGTTCCAGTCTTTCTGGTTCTTTGTGAAGTTACCATTTCCTAGAGCTATATAATTATTTAGAATTGTAAAAAGCCCAAAAAATGAGACAATTGACTATTGTGGAAATGAACTCACAATCTTTTGTTGCACTTAAATAGTATAGCCGTGCATTGTTTAGACAACCTTCAGTTGGGGGAAAAGTTAAACAAAATATTGACCTATTGTCCTATTCATTGCTACATTTTTCAGAGTTGGATTAAATTAATATCAGAATTGTTGCCAGAATAGTAAAAAAATTGTTTGTGAAGTTATTAAATGGCAAATCTACTTCCCAAAGAATTGGTGAAAAATTGTATAAAAATATATTTCCATTCAACAAAAGCATGGGGGTATCGTTTATGGGATTATTTCAGGAAAGTGACATTGGAAATTTTTCAAGAATCAAACCAGAAATGATGTAATATAACTCCTTCATGAGTAAAGATTCTGCATGATGTGCAATGACACTGTTAAAATTCTGATGGTGACCTCACTGCATACAAAAACCCAAACCCAACAGTCCTTAATTTCTTTGCTAGGAAACAATTTCTGAGGTTTGCAGGGAAGACTCTTGTGTACAAATCTCACTAGTACCCTTCACAGTTTTGAAGATATTATTTTTAAAAAATATATAATTAACTCTTCCTGTCAAATAATCCACAGAGTTCAGAGGGATCAGAGACAAAGAGTGGTATTACTGAGTGTAATGGAGCTACTGGATAAATTTGTCTTTTAATATCTTTACACACATTATTACTGCACACAAGTTATATATGTGAATAATATAGTATAAGATATTAATGTAATATAAAAATATAGTACAAGCAAAAGATACAAACCATGAATGATAGAATTATTTGAAAACTGATCCACAAAGAAAATATTAATGTTGTAATTTTTATGTATGTGTATAGATACTTTTTATATATTGTCTTTTTTTCATGAAAGCTATATGGAAAGCTAAAACCAACTTCTTTTTTAAATTAAAAATATGTTTATAGGTAGACATGACAAAGAAAGCAATTTTTCTGTTGGTCTTGATACCAATTTCTTACACAGTTAAGAGTTATTTTTCTCAGTCAATTTGTTACACAGCCAAAGAGTTAATTTCATTAGCATCTGCAATAAAGACTTGGTAATGATTAAATTAGCATTCATTATCAAAGAAAAAATTTTGTTCTGTAATAAAAGTATTGCTGGGAATCTATCCCCCATATATTATTGTCACAGAATTACAGAATCACAGAATATGCTGAGTTGGAAGGGAACCACAAGGATCATTGAGTCCTGCTCCTGGTCCTGTACAGGGCCATCCCCAAGAGTCACACCATGTGCCTGAGAGCATTGTCCAAAAGCTTCTTGAACTCTGTCAGGCTTGGTGCTGTGACCACTTCCCTGGGGAGCCTGTTCCAGTGCCCAACCACCCTATGGGTGAAGAACCTTTTTCTAATATCCAACCTAAACCTCACCTGACACAACTTCAGGCCATTCCCTCGGGTCCTGTCACTGGTCACCACAGAGGTCAATGCCTGCCTCCACCTCTTCTCCTCATGGGGAGGTTGTAATTGCAGTGAGATCTCCCTTCAGTCTCTTCTTCTCCATCTGCTCCTCATTCAGCTTCCCCTCAAAGCCCTTTAACATCTTTGTTGCCCTCCTCTGGATGCTCTCAAATGTCTTCATACCTTTCTTACATTGTGGTGCCCAAAACTGCACACAATATTCAAGGTGAGGCAGCTCCAGCGCAGAGCAGAGTGAGACAATCCCCTCCCTCAACCAGCTGATGATATCCCCCTGGACGCAGTTGACCCTCCTGGCTGCCAGGGCACTGCTGACTCATATTCCACTTGCCATCGACCAGGATTATTAGCAAAAAGAATCTAAAATGGATAAAGCATTTGATTAAGTTCTTCCATTCATATAAATGTTCTTCAGATTCAGCATAGCTTGAGAAGTTTCCTGCTTCTTACCAGTGACATTAATCCACACAGCCTAATAAGGTCTGCACAAATAGTTTTTTGTCATGACAGTAAAGTCATCATCATGAATTGAAAAAACAAGGGTTGGGTTTTTTGGGGGTTGTTTTTTGTTCTGTTTGGTTTGGGTTTTTGGCAGCTGAGGACAATGAGCAGCAGCATTTTCTGTTCTGAAGCCTACTTTGAAAATTGTTCTTTTAGACAAGTAAAACTTTGTACATTGCACATAGGTTAGCAGAATTTAAGCCTTCCTGTGTCTCTACTTATTATCATCAAACAGGGTACACCTGAATGTAAAATCCATAACACCAAATTTTATTAATATTTGAAAGAAAATTCTATTAAAAGCAGGTCTATGATTCGATAGCCTGTCAGATGAACAGAAGTATAATCACGCAAGCTCTGATGCTTATTTGATTCTGCTTTGTTTCCATAGTAACTATAAATAGCTAATTGTGGTACTCTCACAAATGTTTTTGCCTTTCTTTTTCCTAACAATGGATGCTGGTTGTTTTATGGAGGGCAAGATTCTGTGCAGGAAATATCAACAAATTGCTTTACATTGTTCAGAAGTCCAAGCTAATTTATTTATGTAATTTAGCTATATTATAGCTTAATTTATCCCAAGCTAATCATTAGAATAAATAGTATTTTGTTGACTAGAAATGTCAAGTGGCTTTCCACAGGACAAAATTTTATTATCCATCTTCATTAATATCTTAACTTTTGCTGTGGAAACTGGAATGATTCTCACATGAATGGTTTTTACTGATGATACATAAAGCAGAAGGGAGAATTAATATGTGGTAACATTCCTACAAAGGAATAATAAAATTTATATTGAGATTTAATATTTATAAGAAGATTAGAAATTTAGCCTAAAAAGCAGCTTGGAAAAAAGTGTGAACAAATACACTTCCACCAAAATAACACATCTTCCATTAAAGACATGAAGCAAGGTTTAGCAACATTTTGAAATTTATTCCAGAGACCATAATGATGGACAGCAGGTGAAGTCAATCTTCCGTGTAATACAGGTGCTCAGAAGGCTTACAAAACTTTATTCTGAGCCTGACAAGAATTATTTATGACTCAGCATGGAGCAGTGCAGAACTTGCACTCAGTCTGGGATACTGCTCGGGGACAATGAAATGTATGAGCATCCTGTGATGTTTTGATAAGTAATCCTTACAAATAACAGCAAATATTTGCAGTTGGAATTCATCGTGTGGTTCTGCATGTTTCTTAACAGAAATGCTTTGTTTTCTGTTACTATACCGAAGACCAAGATATCTTTCTAACTACAGCCTTGCTTATGATTTATACCATTTACTGCAATTCATTATATGCAAAATAAGTCCCAGAGGGAGTACCTTAATACTGTCCAGGGTTGCAAATTCATCTTTGTCTATGAAAAGGGTTACCTGTTAGCACCATGCAAAACTTTAGGCCAAGTGTATTTTCCCAAAGTTACAGGGGAGCTGGAGGTCTGCACAGCCCCTGGGAATGCATCCATATTTGAGTCTGCTCTAAAAAGCATCTAAGTCGTGTACTAAGATGCTATTTGCAATTCTGTGAGGAGTTCAGGGCTTTGCATAGTTTCATATGCAAAGACAAGCAAAATTTGTCAGTCTTGTTTGAGGTTTAGGATCTGTTAGAATCTGGCTTCCACAGAAGTCCTCAACACGCACAAGCAGAACACCAACGAAAAAAAGTAAAACAAAAACTGAATGCACTCCTTCCAGCAACTGAGAAATTCAGTTTCACACAGCTCTACTAACTGTTGAGAAAGCAGCTAAATTTTTTTTCTAAATAATTGCCAAAAGTCATGGGAAAAGAAAGGAAAATATCCCCAGTTTTGTGGCACTGAAGCAATTTCTAGTAATTTCTTTAGAAGCAGAATAGAAAAAATACAGCTCATCTACCAAATGTCACAGATGTGCAGCAGCTTCTCTTACCTGTGTGAAAATTACAGTTTATCTCATAGTATCAAAATGTCAGCAGTTACACTGAAGAAATACCAGCTGCTGAACAACCATAATATTGCTTTTGATGGACTGGTCTAACATGTGGAGGATGGATCTGCACAAGCCTGGATTTTCTAACCTGTAGGTTCTCCTTGGATGTCTACAATAACAGGGAAAGCGGGAATAGGAAAGTAATAATGTTTGTTCCTAGTGGCTCTTTTCTGTGGGTGTGTGTTCATAAGGAATCTGAAGAAAGGGAGATGGCTCTCTTTCCAAGGTCTTGAAAAGCTCAAAGTCCCACAGAGGAAGAATCTGTAGACTACAAATCTGTAGCAGGAACTAATTGCCCTTTGTCCATCCCTCAAAAGACATAGTGCTGCTGAGTGAAAAGGAATTAGGCTGAAGTATGATGCAAAGGAAAATATGTTTCCTAGATTCTCATTCACAAGAAGGAAATCCTTATTATGCTGAGAAAAGGATCAGTCTAGCCCTCAGGAAAATGGACAATCATCACAGCAGAAGCCAAGAACAGTGTTTCTTTATCACTCGACTTTGAACTGTAAAATCATGTTTAAAATTGTTTGCATTGGAACAAAACCAATTCAGCCACTAACTCAAACTTTAACTCTTATTTAAGAAGTTGTCTTGTAGCATAAATCATCAAAAATTCTGTGAAGACAGAAACTCTGCTATAAAAAAAACCCTGCCATGAGTAACCAGCAAACCACCGTAAAGAATATCTCTCTGCTGCTTGGGAACCAAAGCATGGGTGGTAAAAATGTTATAAGAGGAAAGCTGAAAATATCTACTTTCCTTTTGGCTTTCTTAATCACTTGGAGGAGAAGTAATGCTTTCTTTCAGTTTGAGTGTAAATAGAAAGGCTCTAGATACAGAGAAGATATTTAATATCACAGATTTCTTGGACTGGCATTTTTAGTTTAAAACCTCTTTTTGTCAGACCTATTCAGCATAACCTTTAATGTCTAGCTTAGTAGGCATGGAGTTCTTTATGCCTTTAATGGCTAAGAGCTAAACTCCTTGATTTTAGCTTTCACATTACCCAAGTGGAAACTGTTTCTATTAAGCAATGATTTATAACCATTTAATTTTTTTTCTAGACAATTAAGCAATCATGTTATAATCAATAAAAATATTAATATCTAGCACTAAATTGTTGCCTATTCAGTTCATGAATGGTTTTATTCCTGGGATAATACATGCATAAGAGCAGATGGCTTTTTCCATGTGTGACGATTTTATATTATATATATACATACATATATATTTATAGGCATTTCTTAATCTGTCTGAAAGTTATTTAGAAGTATCACTTAAAGAAATCTCTGTCTAAAATAAAAGATTTCAAAAGAACCTTTAACAGTTCCCATAGAGCAGTTGGAGGTCACAGGGCACAAGCATCTGAACTTGAGGTTACAAAGTGATTTTGTGGCTCTGAAGCCATTTTGTTTTAATGAAAGTGAGACTAACAAGCAGTTGTAGGGTGGTTAGTGCTATCCATGATATTAAAAAGAATTTATTGAAATTCTTTGTATAGTTCTCATTTAAAGAGTATAAAACGGATGTCAGCAGTTTGGAAATGATTTAGAAAAGAACTCAAAGAATAATGTAAGGTTGAAAAACCTGTCTCAACTGTAAAAGACTAAAAAAAAGTTAATCTATTTAACTAAACCAAAAAAAAGGTTAAGAGGTGAATTGTTTGTAGTCTGCAGCTGCCCACAAGAGGAAAGTTTTCCAGTGGTAGAAGACTCTTTAATGTTACAGATGAATGGAGAATGAGATCCAGTGGCTGGAATTAGAAGTTAAATAAATTCGAAGTTAAAATGAGGTAGACTTCTTCAGCAATAAAATGTAATTCATATGTGCAAAATTTGCTGGGGGTTGTGGTGCATCTTCCACCGTCTACAATCTTTAAATCAATATTAGCAGTCATTTTAAAAGATATGCTCAAAGTCCACCAAAGTTGTGGGCTCAATGAAAGAATTAGTGGTCAACATTTTTGGGGCTATTTTGCTGGAATTGAAATTTGGGTGATCATAATGGTTCCCTCTGGATAAAAACCTGTGAAACTTCCAAGTTTTACATTCTGTTGTTATTTCTTATATTTTCTTTTGCAATTTACCCTTTTTGAAGACATTGGTACTGCATGTCCAATGTGTGTAACAGAATCTAGTTCTCAGGAATACTATTTTGCAATCTCATTCTGTTGTAGCACTAGTAAGAAAAATAACATCTGAATTTGTTAGACATGTAGTTCTCACCTGTATTATGATTGTGACTGAAATAATTGTACAGACTTTAGTATTAATTCTTTATTTGCCCACCTGTATTCCTCTCTGGCACATCTTTGTGCAGGGTAATGTTTGACCTCTGCTCATAAAGAAAGCCCTGTGAGAATTTATAACCCTGATTACCCGGAGTTACTCAAGCCACTGTAGCATCGTGAGTGCCGCTCAGTGAAGCCAAAGGAACATCACTTTTACAGGGTAACCTTTCCTGCGCTCCGGGCTTTAGTGCTACAAGAGCTGGGTAGAGGCACTTTTTGTGGTCCACTTACAGTGGACCCGAACATGACTGCCCAGAGTAATGATTCATCTCCTCCAGACAGGAATACAGTATTTCTGCCTTGATCTTATATGCACAAATAGAATAGCACATGTATAATGAACTTTCTCTGGGACATAAAAGGCCTAGTTCTTAAGTACAAAGCGTGCATAAAATAAAGAGGGTTTCATAGTGAAGGGGGCTTTGACATATCTGGGGAGATTTGCAGATGTTGTTTACACTTCGAGAGAGTGATCTTACCATGCTCATTAAGTTTGCCTTGGTGAATATATTGGATTAACTGCAAATGAAAAATTATTCATAATAATGTGTCAGTGTCATACAAGTACAGTAGGTCCAACATATCTTAGACATGTCTTAGAGAAGTAAACACTCAAATGTACACCAGCTGAAGAAATGGACAGACAAATCCCTGCTCCAGGACCTGGAGCCAGACAAAACAACCCAAACTAGATGGAAGATGTGTTGGATCTGAGGATAGTATTCGTCCTTTATGGGAGTCTATTTTTTTATTCTCTGGAATGTTCTCTTGTAACTGACTAAAATACATCCAGTAGGCAGGGTGGATATTATAGTGTACAAAATTTTCATGCAGTAACTTCACATGGGCAATAATGATAATTCTTCAGACAGGTAATTTTAATCAATTAAACTGCAGCATATTCTGTAGTACAGTATTTAAAATAGACTTCTAACAAAGGTTAAATTGAATCCACAAACTTCACTTAATTGATTAAAATTTTCCATTGAGCAAATGTGGTATTTATTTACGATAAACAAGATGGTATTCCAACTGCTTACCTTCCACTAAAATAAGAAAATTACATTGTAATTTAGAGGGCAGCTTGCAGTCATTTTATGGGACTAGTTCCAGAAAGCATAACTAGCAAACTGCCAACATGCTTTTGAAATAGCTCATATACTTTCTTCTAAAAGAATATACTGCTCAAATGTTATTAACTTTCCTCTCTGTTTTATACTTGCATTATAATGCTGCTTTCTCTAAAGAATGTAATGTGAAAAACAGCACATAAGTCGTGTACATACAATATATTCAGATATGCAGGTTATATCTTTTATCCTTAAGCTAAATTATTATTTTTTATATTTTTTATGTTTACTTAAAGTTTCCTTATTTTATTTTTTAGTTCAAAAAGTCTAATTATTGCATAAATATCTGATCCTATTGAACATTTGTTGTGCAATTCAACAGTAATTCCCCCAGATTTGGATATTATTACATAATTATGTGAAATTATATGAACTCATGTTCAAATGTTCTGCACAATGGTAATGCAATTTCCACAAATACAATGTCAAATCAAGCTTTTATAAACACGGTCCCTTTGATGACCAAAAAAAAGAGTTTTTTTTTAAAAAGTTATTATGTCATCAAGCAATGAAAGGTATACCCTTCCTGTCCATCAATGAAAACTAGCACATCAAGCATTCTTTACCTTTTTCACCTACTTTGAAAGCAGTTTAGGTTTAATTTAATATGTGCTGGGAAGCTAGGTTGATCTACTTTGCATATAAATAAATTTCCAGTCCATATCCCAGTATGGCAGCCAAACTCCTGACATGCTTCCTCAGTGGAGAGGTGGGGAGGTGTGCTGAATGACTTGGATTTACTCAGAAACCTCATCTGCATTATTCATATACACTCCCTTTTCCATTTTGTCACATTGTAGTACAAAATGTGGAACAGTATTAGATTTTGAAAGTTATTTTTACTTGCAGTCAATTGACTCACTAGTGAAGTGGCTTCTAGGTTTTCCAGGCATGAAGAGTTTCCTCATTTTTTCATCACCTTGATATATTAATGTTTCTCAATATGTTTGCAGGGTTGTTTTAAATAAGATGCTATTTATTTCATGTGCTGTGCTGCATGTGCTATTAACTGGAATGAATATTAATCTTTACTAGTCGAGTATTAGATAGTAGAGGAAAAGAACATAAACATTAATGAGAAACCTCCTTCTCTCTTCCATCCCATCTTCTGCTTCCCTGTTCTACCTCCCCAAACTCGACAGGATTTAGGTTCCTAGTTTTGTCTATCTGAAAGTTTAGCATCTAGAACTGCCATATATTTAGGGGTTAGAGAGGGACATGTCCCAACAAAGGTTTACCCCATCTTAGACATGACCTTGAAAAGACTAAATTTTCTCCAAGAAGCAGATTTTTACTAATAATAACAGAAGGAACATAGATTTTTTTTTTTTTTTTTGAACCAGGCACAAAATCTTTAAATGTTTATTGTCAGGCACTATAAATAGCACACACAGAAAATCCTATACTCCTATAATCTCTGTACTTGTCCCTAGTGCCCCATGGTGACATAAGCCAAAGAGGAAGGTCACCACAACTGCAGTACTGGAGTATCATGGGCTTGCAGCTGAATGAAATTCCTCTCAACTAAGTAGAACTCTTGTTGCAGTTGGCAGTATTTCTCACTTACCCCAGCTATTTCAGATTAGATCCTGTTACTGTGTGCAACCATGTGATGTTTACATTTCCTGTTGCTGGAATGGTGCTGATTGTTGTCACACCTCAGTGCACACCCCATATCTTACCCTTCCAGCTTTTTTCAGTGGGCTGTTGTACATTTGTAGTCACTATTGTGTCCCAAGTGTAGTGAGAGTCTGTTTGCTGTTACTCGGATGCCAGTGTGGGTAGCAGTGCATTGTAAGGATCTGCAACAAAATAATATCTTAAAATTTGAAAAGAAAATACTTCAATCTGAATTTGGGATAAGGAAGGATGTTTTGTCTTATAAAATTTTATATTATACTTGGATTGAAATGATTAAAGGTAGTGCTTTTTCCGCTAAGAGGCTTTCTCATTATCTTAGATTTCAAGTATGATAGTGGGATTTCCAGCAGAGAGAAGCAGTTGAGAAAAACATTCTGCTACAGTTAGTTAATTCTTCCCTACATGTGCTATATTTAATGTGTCCATTTTAAAACCAAATGAGGCAGCTCTGTCTTTAGATTCTACAGGAAAAACCCTAGCTGTGCCAATTCTAGAGTGTGAGAATATGGTTTTCTAATCTTTATTACATATTAAAATTAAAATAATAAAAAATAGAATTTTGCCCAATAACCGGAAATACACACGTTGATGAAGGATTTTTATAGTTCTTCAGCTTGGTTCTGAAAGCTAAGAAATATACTTTTTAGAGGTATGTTAAGTAACAAAACCCATGCTTTTGGAATAGTCTCAGAAGACAATGGGATGGAGAAAGGGCCAAACAATTAACCTCTGAGTACTTTGCCTGCAATGTATTGACACATTGCCAAATGTAATTCTCTCTCATAGTAGCCATTTGTGACACCAGATTGAAAAGAAGGTGTCATAAACAACAACAAAAAACCCCCAACCAAACAAAAAACCCTCAAAAGCCCTAATTCTGCCTGCTACAGTAGAATCTGGTACAAGAATTTAGGCATTGAAAAGTGTAGGGGATCTTCAGGCCTTCTATAGAAATAATTGTAGTCTTTGAAATAGAACTTAATTGCTACCTCTAGCAGGAATGCCTCAGCTTTATTTCAGAGCAGTTAGTTGGTTTTGTTACCAGCCTCATCTGTGACTTCACATCTGTGCCCAGAACAGTCTCAACCATACCGTGAAGTCAAGTCCTACAGGATCCAAAAAAGAGGTGAAAGTCATCCGAATAAATTAAGGAATCTGAAATGGGTAGTTTCTTCTGATCAATTGATCTGGATATCCTTTGGAGTAAACACAAATGATGTCCAAAACACATCAGATTTATTGCATCTTACTAGTGCTTATTTAATTCCATTGACCAAGTCAATTAGCTTCAAGATAGACTGTGTAAATGTAGACTTAACAAAAATTTAAAAAGTAAGGTCCGGTGTTAATTATTCCTTTGTTATGAAAGGAATTGAAATTCCCTGTCTCTGGACAGTGTTTTTCATTAAGGGATCACAAGCATGATTAACTTAAACTCAGGAGCCTCTCTCTGCTCTCCTGTCACGAGTGAACGGTTTGGGCTGTTCATTATCAAAGGTATTGGTCAAAGCAGGTTTTACTATAAATTTGTGAAAGTGCTACTTTAACATTCAATGGCAAAGTTCACTCTGTTACTTACTACATGATGAAACATACAAAGGAAAATGGAAATCAAGTTACAAGCAACTTAGAATGATATACCTGGAAACCAGGGTTGCAAAAGGCTAAGGGTGCAAAAGGGTTTAACAGCAGCTAATCATTAATCATTGACTAATTTAACATTTACAAAGTGATTTGATAGAGTTTTCTACAATTACAATAGTGACTTAATTATAGATCTGAGTGGAAACATTCATACTATACTTGCTAGAGGATATTTAAATCAATCCACAACCACACACAGATACAGAGATGTGTACATCTAAATACATAAAGAAATACGTGTTAAAAATTCCCCTTGAGTTCAGTGAAATACATCAAATTCCTTGGCATTTCGCAATGGGTGAGTACTGAGCCTTGAGTAGTGGGGTTCACAGCCCAGGTCCCATTGCCAGCTTTTGATGATGGCAGTCTGATTATCAAAAACTTGAGATTTTGTGAGCTCTGAGAGGTGTCCCTCTCAGAGGGAGATATTGGCAGAGGTGTCTGTGATCCAGCAGAGTTCAAAGGGTTTCACTTGGGACCACTGTTTATAGGATGGTGAAATGATTTGCTTTAGTCATCTGTAGTTTTCCATCCTGGTCAGAATCAGAGTTGGTAACTACTGAAGGGCTTTTTTTCATAAGTCTAATAACAATTGTTTTATTCCATGTGGCCTACAATTCAACTACTCAACATTCCAAGGTTGTCAGTGCATAACTAATTATCTCTTGTTCCCCACCTTGGTCAGGCAACAGATATCCCTGATAAAAATATACAGTCAAAAGATATTTCAGCATCCAACTGATTTGGTCAAGACTTTAACAGGAACTCCTGAGATCACAGACCAGGTCCTAGGACTGGGGAGGGGATGCACTACCACAGTCCACTCCGTGATGAAAGTCAATCCATCTTGCCCCACAGAATGGCAGTGTGTTTCTTGCCTCTGTGCCTATAAACAATTAATGCCCTATTCCAATGATAATTTGAGGGAATTTGCTTTTGTTACCTAATTATTAATTATTAAGGTTTTGTTAAACATGATTGAATAGTATTATGTATGCAAGGAGGAGGTCTTTGCAATTGTGTCACGCATCGAGCTATTCTCCACATTTTAACATACAGAATAATATGCAATAACAAGCATAATACAACAGAAATTAGTGAAATTATTATGGGGTGCAGCGTCGGATTTACAATTTCTGTTGCTGTTGGTGATCATACAAATAAGATGTCCCACCAGTGATGACCCCCACCCTTCTTCACTCTTTCTAGGATATAGTATCTCTGTGTCATGAGGAGCAGTGATTAGAGTTTTGTGTCCATTGTTTTGGACATATTCTAGCAGTTGACACAGGTCTTCTGTTGCAGTAGTTTCTTTACCAATGTAAAATTTGTTCCAGTGGGGGTAGGCAGTTAATCTTGATATGATGTGCAGCTAGATTGTAACAATTTGTAGGTTGTGACAGGAGCTGAATAGTTAATGTCTCATCCCACAATTTTGGTAAAATTACAGATACTTGAGTGATTGCTTGTCTCTACAGTGGTGTTGTCTATAAGTGTAGCATCACAAATAGTTCTCATACAAACACATCTATTTCCGACATATACAAGTACAGTTTCAGGAGTTTCATCAGGTTGTATTTCAAAATGACAGACATTTTGTTCAGTGTCAAAGACGAATGTCTTGGGCCTGCGTGGTATTACTTTCACAAATAAATCCTTGTTTTTCCCATACAACACATACATCAATATCGACAATTTAACATTTGTTCCCATTTTGTTGGGCTTGTACTCTGCGTTCTATTGCTGTAGTTCCATTGTGATTTATTCCCAGTGCAATGATTGGGTATATGGTGTATGTCAAAACAGAAGCTATGCTTTTACTGTCAGTAGGGTCATTTGTGAAATTAATTAGATACCACGAACACTGGAACTCCCTTTCAAATTTAGTTACATTATGCCAGATTATAGTTGGAATTTCAGTGGTTAAGGTGCCCTCATCGCTTTCCCTTATAACTGCTTTTACTGTAGATTGTATCCACAACTGGGAAGCATTTATGGTGCAATATATGCTATAGTTACCATATTTCTTAGCATAAATAAAAGCAGTGAGGATCTTTACCCTGTGGGTCAAGCTTGTTGATGTGTGAACTAAATTTTATTCCTCCTGGCAGTGATTGTTCCTCAAAGAAGGATAAGCAATTTCTTAGTGGATCAATCCAGTCTCTAGTGGAGGTGTGCTGGCATCATTCCCAGGATCATTTCTGGAAGGGGAAAACAATGCAAGGCTCAGTGGGTTTTGTCCAGACAGGTTACTTCTCAGTGGCTCAACTTGTTTTACTTTTCAGACTAAAGTCCCTTTTTCCACTGGTAATATCTCTGTTCTGTCTCTTTAAATGCAGTCAGGCTGAACAATAAAGATCTCTTTGGTCCATCAGGGCCATTTGAAATAGATCACAGTAAGTACCATGTTCAGCAAACCCTAATTCACCATAATAGGGCGACAGGGATGTACTGGCTCCAGTGACTGAGAGTTTTTCAATTCCTGTTTTGGGGTTTTGACTGCATCTTCATGTTCTGAATCCCTATTCAATGCTTTTCCCTTTTGTAAAAGTGAACACAGTAGCTGAGCAGTGGTAGAAAATCTGGGCCCATGTTTCCTTCAATGTCCTGAAGTTCCCATTAACTGTTGTAATTCTTTCCTACATCAGGGCATCTGCAGTTGTTCAATTTTTTCTGACGGTCCCTGGAAGAATCACTGTGCTGCCTACACTATCCACCAAGTACTTTATTTCTCTACCCTGACACTTCTCAAGCAAAATCTCGACTTCTGCTTTATGTAGTACTTGCCGTGCTGCTGTTGCTTCTTCCCCTACCGTTTCTGGGGAATCTCCTCCATTTAGAATATCATCTATATGTTTGTGTAATTTCACATCTTGAGGGAGTGAAACTGTCTGTAAAAGTTCAGCAAGAACAGCAAGAGCAATTATAGGTGAATGTCTATACCCCCAAGGGAGTCTGTTAAAGGTATATTGTATACTGTCCCAAGTATAAGCAAAGTTCTTTTTATCCTCCTCTTGTAAGAGGACTATAAAGAACATTCAAACCATAATTTTATATTTTTTCTTGCACCTGGAGATTCTTTCAAGACCACAGACCAGTTGTGGTTTAGCCTACATATCAAGGAGGCAAAAAGACAGACAGAAGAAGTGATTTTGAAGTGAGAAGATTGAGCCATTTAACTTGTAAATACTTTGTACTGTCAGTTTTCAAGAAGAAAAGACATTGGCAGGGGTGTGTGTGTGTGGGGTGGAAGTGTTGTGTTTGATTTTAAGTTGTTGGTTTGGGTTTTTTTAAACTGATTTTTGGGTACTGGGAGGGAACAAAACACAGTACATAGTTAATATCTGAATGCTGCTGGATATTATAACGTCCTTCTGCACCCAGAATTTCCTATTGACCTCCTGTCAACACCTGTAAGATCAGTGTGTTGGAATGTGACTAAGGGCAAAAACACAAACTGTTTAAAGAAAGAAGAAGCAAATTAACAGAAGAACTCCTCATCAGATGCAAGGCCTATTTCGCAAAATTTCTAAACTGGTGAGACCTATAAACTGGAATTATAGTTGGGGTGTACATATTACTTATTCTTACTCAAAGTTGTGTCTGATCCAGAACAGTATTTCTCAGGTACAACATGATTTTAGACTGCTTTTTAAATATCCTTTGAGTGTCTATGATCAAAAAGTGATGGTGACAGGGCTTCACTGCAGGGCTTGGCTCAATTCTCATCTGTGGGAGGTGTGAAGGGGAAATTTGCCCACAGAGATACAAAAGAGCAAGAAATGGTGGAGATTCAAGAAATTATGAGCTCAGTACTGGTACATGAGATTAGGTAAGACTTAGGTATATAGAAAAGGTTTACACTACAGTTTTAGAATTACAGAATCATAGAATGTTAAGGCGTTGAAATAGACCTTAAAGGTCATCTAGTTCCAACCCTCTCTGCCATGGGCAGGGACACCTCCCACTAGACTAGGTTGCTCAAGGCCTTATCCAACCTGGCTTTGAACATTGCCAGGGTTGGGGCATCCACAACCTCCCTGTGTTATTTGTTCCAGAGTCTAACCACCCTCACAGTGAAAAATTTCTGTCTAATATCTAATCTAAATTTCCCCTCTTTCAGTTTGTGCCCATTATTCCTTGTGCTATCACTACAGTTCCTGGCAAAGGGTCCCTCCCCAGCTTCTCTGTAGGCCGTCTTCAGATATTGGAAGGTTGCTATGATGTCTCCACACAACCTCCTCTTTTCCAGGTTGAAGAACCCCGGTTTTCTCAGCCTGTCTTTGAAGGGGAGGTAATCCAGTCCTCTTAAGTACTTTCTGGCCCTCCTCTGCACTTGTCCTTCTTATGCTGGAGACACCAGAACTGTATGCAATACTCCAGGTGGGGTCTCACAAGAGCAGAGTAGAGAGGGGGAGAATCACTTCCTTCAACCTGCTGGCCACACTCCTTTTGATGCAGCCCAGGATTCAGTTGGCTTTCTGGGCTGTTAGAGATCCGAGATAGAAATTGTTGTTGCATATGGTTTATTTTGATATAGCATCAGCCAACATTTGGACACCAGCCTGGAAGACCTCCTGTCACTAGCATTTTTTCAGGCCATTTGCTACTGTCACTATTCCAAATTCATCTGCTTTAGAGTCTGACACTCCTGGGAAACCTGCTGCAAATTATAATGATTATTTCTGTTGTCTGAACTGCTTTTTGCTCTAGGACTTGCACAAGTCTTTCTCCCTGTCCTCGTATTTTCTTGTTCTATTGTGTTGACTTCTTTCAGTGGCAGTTTTACTAAGACTGAAAGCAATCAGAAGCAATGAGAAGCCACTACTAATTTAATATTTTATCTTTTGGGGGTTTTTTGTTTTTTTATTATATGAAATTTTGAATATGCTCATCCCTGTTCATTGGGGTTAGAAGTGGCCTATTATTTTTCCATTCTCTCCCCACTTGGGACACTGGAAGTACTTGAGAAAAAAATAAAAAGGGAAGGACATTTGGTTTCATAGAATTAGTTCAGTAAGTTTAGAACTATCATTCCTATTCACTCCCATGCTTCAGTGTTCATGTAAATTATGGCCTGGATGTTCAAAAGCAACTACTTACGTGTTCTTTGTCTACACTGAGGAGTTCCTAAGGTAACTTAAGGGAACAGTAGGGCTGCTTACAGAAAGTCTTGACAAGGTGCACTTTAGAAAAAGTGATAGCAAGGTGAAAATGTAAATGTGTAGGCACTCAAACAATATGGTGCTTTAAAATATCTTTTTTTCTGATAATACTTCTGCCTCATCCCATATACATTCAGTACTTCCTTTTGTATCAAAGAGAAGAAGCCTAAAAATATCTAAGGAGACAATGTACAGGGTTTCCTAACTAAAAGTGACTTAATCCTTAGTCATTTTTCTGAGAGCAGTTGTTATAAACCCACTCGCATCCCATGCATTAAACTGTCACAGACAAATCAGCAATACAGTCTAATTTAAATCTCCTGAATGCCAAACTGTTCTTTGCCCATATTTAGCTCATACTAATTATAAAAGAAAGTGAGACAACTTTTGTCTCTAGTATTATTCCCCAGAACTATAGGTTTTATTATGTCATCTTTAACACTACAATCCAAAAGAGTGCATAAAAAAATCTTTACAGAAGAAAACACTCATATTAGTATTGTCGACTAATTATTTTATATAGCTGAAAAGTAGCTGTTATTTCTCTCTAGCAATGTATAATTTCAGAAGTATTATATGACATCTTTGTCCCCTGACTTAGCTGGAGAATATCCAACACATTTGAAATATATAATCTTTAGGAGATTCATTCATCTTAGTTTTCTTTTTTTGCATACTTATATTATAAACTCCATTAGGCCTATCAAGAATCAAGTGTACTCCTCAAGTGTAACTTGCTTTAGAAAAGAGAAATTTCTTAGCTGAAAATGGTTGCTAGTTTATGTTTGATCCTTTCAGACATTGCAGTACTGCCTCTCAAACTCATCTGTGCAGAAGTATGCTATGGATTATCCATGGAAATTTGGTGTGCTGTAGGAATGTCTTGGAAGTGTATCTCACAGGCATATGTTACTCTTATATTTTGAAATCTTTCTAAATGAAAGTCATGCCATTAGAACAACAAATTAATTTACAAAACCATAAAAAGAGCAACTAAAGCTATAAATGCAGCCAAAGTTATAAAGACAGAAGTGGCCAAAAAGAAAATGTTTGGATTATTTTAGAATCAAATCTCTGTAAATCTAGATGGAGATCTCCCTAGGGCTAGTACCAAATTGCAGACACAAACTTACCATGCATGGTCAGGAACTTGTACCTCCTGCCAGCTGTAAGTCTTCAGACTACTTTCATAAAAAAGATCTTTCGGACAGAACAGAATGCTAACTTGCATGCTTATGCCATTTCTTATGTTTTTATTTAACTTCAAAATCTCTTCTTGTTCTTAAAAATAATGACAGACATTTTATCATGAAGAAGTTTCTTTCTGGCATTGCCAGTTGCTCTTACTTCTCGTGAAATGTTAATGTCCTTTGGACAGAATTTATGCAGATATCTCCTCTCTCTTCCTTAAACAATTAGCAAGGCATTAACCTATGAGTAAAGTGTTCTTTCTTACAGCAAAATGTTCTTTCTATTACAGCAATACAGATGATTCAATTGGATTTATTTCAGTTTGTCATACTTTATGCTTTACCAAAAGATATAAAACAACAGATATGATTTTTGCAAACTTCATTTATACAAATAAAGGAGATTAATACTTCTTTTCATTATGGGCTCATAACTGAGACAAGATGTGATTGCAGATTAGTTTCTCTGAAGTGATGGCCACATTTATGACAATCGACTCCCACTTTTGCCTTTGATGAACCTTATAATGCTCTCTTTTTTTTAAGTACAGAATAAGAACTGGTCTAAAATATACGGTGAAAGGAAAGGGAGATAAAAAAATAACGAGTTCTTCTGAGAAAAGAAAGTCTGAAAAATGTCTCTAAACTTTAACATGATCAGGTTGTAGATTAAAAAAAATTAGCACTGCCTACATTACACAATTAATCTTAAATTGCAAACTTTTAACAGAAGGATGAATTGCTTCTGAACATTTTCTCCAAAGCACAATCAAAATAAGCAACTTGCTTTACAGTGATACCATTTTAGTCAACTTGAATGGTGCCAAGAAAGCTGCTGTTCATTTTTTCAGTTTTACTAACATTCTCTGTTTCTCCATTACTAGTGGAATTTGATACTGAGGACTCCAACACCCTGGTTTTTATTCCTTTGTGCTGCTATTTTAGATTTAAAAGCTATTGTATAACTGCCACTACTTGTCCCCTTTTGCACTGTCACTTTTATGTAGATATTTTTTTCCTCCTGGCATATGAAGATTCTCTTGCAATGCCTCTTGCTTTATTGCCCTGTGAAGTAGCACCAAGCAAAACAATGGGAATGCAAATGTCTTCATGCTATCAGAGAGTATCCACTTTGTTAAACTGCATATAACTGTTCCATTTGCAGTTCTTCCAACATCTGTATGGATTCCTTTCGCAGGATACCATATGCCTTTTCCTGAAATAAACTACTTTAGGTTTAAGAAAGCTTAATTAATTTTAAAAAGGAGAACGTGCTATAGCTGTTACTGCAACACGTCATGCCACTCAGAAAGCTGGTAACCGATGTATCCATAACTTCCTAGTCATAAAATAATTATAAGTATTAAAGAATTTAAAAAAAAATGCCTCCTGTAATCCACCAATCTTGCCAATGTTTTTGAATCTTCTCTGAAGATATGAAATCTTGTGTATTTTTAAGTTCCTACATTTTCCATCCTTTCCCCATGAAGGAATATTTCACAATCCAGAAGAAATGCTAATTTTTTTTTTTCTCTCAGAACTGTTCACATGTAACCTTTTAAATTGCTGGATTTCTTGCTTTTCTCAAGTGTCTTTGTGTCTCCTATGTATCAATTTTACCTTTAACCAATTTCCATCAGAGATTTTATATCTGCAGTTAATGTTCTGTTCAAGTAAAAATTTACTGGCTTCCATACAATTATATTGTGTTTTGTGCTCAAATCAAAGCTGAATAATGGAGAGTGAATTCAATAATGTGAAAGGGGATTGGGAAGGACTTGAATTTATAAACATCTTTTGGTTTCCTATTAGCATACAACTTGCCATCAAGACTCCCATTTATCTGCTTTGGCTTTTGGTCTTAAATAAAAGGTTGTATTTGTGCCCCTGAATGGTTTAATAATGACAGTTGAAAGATAGATACAACATACACAATCCTAATGTTTTCCTTCCAGTGTGGGGAATTCTGAGATTTAAGAAGCCGAAAATCACTTTCATACTGGAGCTTATAAACTGAAATCAGAAGCTTGGAGGCAGTGAGTATCTCTACCTTAACAAACAATTTGGTGCAATATCAGCAGTCAAATAGACTGAGCTGGTTTGCATTGAGGCCTGAATTTTGTGTGTTTACATTTTGGAGTTTTACTTCAGAATAGATTTAGACTCATCCCTGTGACTGCATGCCCTCAGCATGTATGTGGGTCAGAGCTGCCCAGAGGGAGCGGATTTGGTGCACAAATGGGTTTCTCTTTAAAAGTACTTTAATTTACATAGAAACTTCTCTGCAAACTTTGTCTATACATGGTAAATAGAGCAGATGACAGCACTGCACGTAGAACCGCACTGCAGCTCTGAGCAGCATGGTCAAATCCATAGGAAGAACTTTTTTAATGGGCTATAGATTCATAATTTATTAATATGGTCCTTCTTGTATTTATTCATCCTATAGAAAATAGTAGAGGATGAGGAGATTTAAATGCTAAGGGAAGAGGAGACTTTCACAAGTTTGACAGAGAGCAGGGTCAATCAAGCACCTGCCTGCCCTAACATGCACTGCAACATATTTGTAATTGTAGAATAAGCAGAGTTTCTGCTTCCGTTGTGACCTCTGTGCCCCACTATTTTCCCCCCAGAAAGCCTTGGTACTGGGGTAGAGGGAACTTTGAACTGACCTAGTATGAGCAGTCTCACTCTAGTCAATCATGGTAACCATTAAAACAGATGTGGTACTGTTTTCCTAGTGCTTACGTTGTGACTAAAGTTCTAGAAGGGACTGGTGTCTTTTCCAGCAAATTCTAGTTCATGTATCTCAGAAAAACAACACAAACAAAAAAAACCCCAAACCACCTCTCTATTTCAGTGTTCTCCTTGGAGAGATAAGTGGTGATGAGTTTTTAAGTCTCTCAAAAAGAGGATTTAAACAACAGCCATATTTTTGTAAGTAGGAAAATATTACTGCAGTATAAACAGAAGAATCAGCTTAAAATTCAGACTTGACAAAGGGGAAATTGTGGATGGTGAATGGATCTTTCAGATAGGTAGGGAAGGATTCATTGACCTTTATGACCATTCCTTCTGCAATTGCAAGGACATAGGTCTCCCAAACCCACAAAGCATCTTGTGTAAGTGCAACTGAAATGGCACTTGATGCATATGGGTTGTTATCTGAACTGAGCCATAGGCACCATCTCCTGCCATGATGAAATGGTCAAATGCTGGAAAGAGCCAAGTACTGATTGTTGTATACAGATACTTTCATCAATATGTGTTACCCAGATCCTTCTCCTATCTGCTCTACAGTCAGGCAGCAAATGAACTAAGTGCTGATCATGCGGTAGAAATATGAGTAGAACATGAATGGGAAAAAGAGCAAGGTGTCACTTAAGTCACTGAAGTGGTTTAGCTAGTGATCATTTAAATATGCACAAGGTGAAGCCTAGTGCTATCAATTATTTCTAAGCCTGAACCATATGAACACAACAACAAAACGAGTGCTGCAATAATCCCTTATGTTAAGATATATTTTAAGTTAAATATTTTTATACTAAAAATTTTGCATGTAGAAGTTAAAGTGAATAAAATGCATCAAAAAAACCCGATCAAAGATTTCTGTTTAGGAAAATTTATTTATATTCAGTTATTTAAAGTTACATGTGTTAGCATGGTGCCATTCAGTAAAACATGCAACTACATATAAATAAAAGTGCCTTCTTTTTTCCAACAGTCTTCATAAGGATGACACCATTGTAAAAGCCATGTGCAAAGAAAAGGGGAAGGTAGAAAGAGAACATGACCGTGTTATGTCATGCAAAGTTAAACTTAGTCACCTGCAGAAAGAATGGACCAACCCCAGTGTTCACATGGCTGTAAACAGGATGTTGGAAATGTATGATTTACAAGATATTTTTTGTTCAATCATCTTTTTTTGCAGACTAGATTTTTATCTCAGGGCAACATCACCATGGTCTTTGCTGATATAGCTGCAGAGAGCTGATAAGGAAAACTGGGTTCTAAAAATCTGGGTTCTAAATTGTTTGGAAAACAAAAGTCACTTTGACCTTGATCCATTGTACTTCACTCCAATTCATTTTAATTGATCCCAATTAGAAACAGGATTTGTATTTTAGGATTTGTTTGTATAGACACCTTTGTGATTCGTCTTGGATTAGAACAGCAGAACTATGGGTGTGAAATATGAAATACAACCAATAAAATGGATCATCCAAAGACTTAGAAAGATTGGGGAAGAGGAATCTGAAGCAAATAGAAAAACTGAACTAAGTCCAGAAGCAACATTCCCATTTGTGATGCTAGAGAATGCTGGTAAAGCTGCCCTTGGAGCAGTAGGAGATTAAAAGAAGAAAAACTTCAAAAAAATTCTACAAAATGTTTATCTAGACTGTCACAATGAAATCTGAAAAAGAGAAAAAGAAAAAATAAGGCCCTTAGAAGAACTGTGAATACTATGATTTCAGATATAATAGAGTTCAAATAACAAGTAGCTTAAGAAAAATTGGTAATTGCAATTGATATAATAATCAACTTCCCTGCATTTTGCTTTTTATCTGGAAAATCTTAAAAATTTATTTATACATGGGATCACTCCTAGTAGGTGTGCTCATAAGTCTAAAATTCATATGAGGATATCTATGTATATATATTTCAATGTTCCCTTTCAGATATCCAAAATACTCATAAATGCCTACGGGACTATACAGGATAGTGACCTGTATAGTTTCTTTACACTCCAAAACATGCATTTCATCCACTAAAACATCTTTGGAAAAAACACAGAAACTTGCAGATTGAAGTATGTCCAGACATTCCCTGTTTGTTAGCAACAAAACTGTACCCATGGAGGAGAGGTTGTGCACTATCTCCTCTTTCTTGAAGACAGATGAAGATGAGGCTTTCCTGCTCTTCTATGTAAATGGCCAGTCTTCGCAAACGAAGATCTGGGAAAGGTGTTTTTACCTTTCAAGCCTGCGCAATGGATTTTTTAG
>JAWWLV010000001.1:106420832-106443072 GCA_035041135.1 Platyrinchus mystaceus
CCTAAAAAATCCATTGCGCAGGCTTGAAAGGTAAAAAGACCTTTCCCAGATCTTCGTTCGCGAAGACTGGCCACATAAAGGGAATTTACGGAGTTTTGTGTTCTTTTCTATATAATTTCTTCTGTATGAACTTTGACTTGATTAAAAATGCATTTTTAATTAGTGACAAACATTAGATTTAAATCCACTGTGCATGGGAGACATGGACTTTTATTTTTGTCCCACTATGCACAACTCCATCTGTCCCAAAAAAGTATGCAGTGTATGAGTGTAGCCATTTTTGCAGACCAATTTCTTTTTGTAACATCGTAGAATCACAGCATACTTTGGGGTGTAGGGGACCTTTAAAGGTCATCTAGTCCAATGCCCCTGCAATGAGCAAGGACATCCCCAGCTAGATCAGGTTGCTTAGAGCTCTGTCCAGCTTGACCCTCATTGTTTCCAGGGATGGAGCACCTACCACTTCTCTGAGCACTCTGTTCCAGTGTTTCATCACCATCATTGTAAAAAATTTCTTCCTGATATCTTGGGACCATGTCCTCTGCTGTCCTAGCAGCTGGTTTGATTGAAATATTGATTTTCTCTCTGTGAAGGAACAATAACTTGCTACAGAATCATCACAGTTATTACTTTACACTGCATTCAGATACTGACAGAGAAACAGAGACAGAACAACATATTTGTTTTCCTGTACATTTCTGAACAGTTATATTTTGGTCTGTGCTATTTAGCAAACTGGGGAAGAGTGATACAGAGGTGTAACAGCCCTGAACTTTGACTGAGTGCATTATAACAGCTCCTCAGCTGTGATTTGGTTATAATGAAATGTATAGGAATATGCATATAATGGGGAAAGAAATAACCCAAATGGACCTCTTTTTACATTGACATACACTTATGTAAATTAAAATGGATTTAACAAAAGCAAAAAGCATATACCCCTATGAAGATAATGTGACCGAGAGCAGAAACAGCCCCAGTTTTCTGCTGTTGAATGTCAGCAGTTCACCATAATACATTGCAACATTTAGGAAGTTTTTGAGGCATACAAGTTCAAACTTAAATATCCCCAGATATGTGCCTTTCGTCTTTTACAAAACCTGTCCAAGTTGAAGAGCTGTCAATCTCATTTTTAGGAGAAGAACTTCTTTCCTGATTGAATCAGTACTTCAGTAAAATAAAAATAAAAGCAAAATTTTCGTTTAATTAATGTTGAACACTACTAAAGTATCAAGTAGGTTCAACAAAATTTTTCATTTCCTTTCTTTTTTTTTTAACAAATGAGACATTGTCCACACTTCTTGTTTAAACTCATTAAAAGAAAATGCCTTTTTCTTATGAGAATTCACAAAATTAAGTGGAGTCCTAACACTAAATAAAGATGTTCAAAATTGTTTTAATCTTTGAACTCTAAGAAAATTAAAAACCAAAATGAAGGTTCATTATGAAAAATGTCTAAGGGAACAGTTAAATTATATTTGAACTCTCATTTTGAAAATAAGTTACATGTTCCAGGGCCTGACACAGCTTAGTTATCCTTGAGTACTTTGGATGTTCTACCTTATTATTGTTTGCTATAGAGGTACGCTCATTGATTTCATTACTTGGGCAATTAATGACACTGACTATAAATTACTCAACAAACAGTGAAAAAATGGAAAAATTTTGAGTCAATGTGCATTGCAGCTGATATGCAGACGCAAAAACAGTAACAGGACTTTAAATTCCCTTCTTCATATACCATTCTGTCATCTTCGTTATCTTGAGGTGATAAAGAATGATGTTTTGAGAATAATGTAAGTCATTTTATGTGCAGACTGAAGTAAATTTTGAGTTCTCTTAGGACACTCTTTCATTGCATAATAACTTGATACGAGGGAAGAAAAAAAAAAGCTAACAAATTGATTGAATTCAATTTTTCCCAAACATCTGTCTTCTATCCTTCAAGAGAAAAAAAAAAAAAGAAAAAGAAAAAAAAAAGGCTCCATCTCATGTTGCATTACAAAGACATCAGAAATGCTGTTTTTAACTGCTAAGCCTCATGCAGAATGTGACAAGGTTAAAGTCTAACTTTCGACATGTTCATCATTAACATTTTGACATTCACTTAACCTGTCTTTTCAGAGAAAGATGAATTCATTAGAGATAGGTAAATAAAAAAAAAAAGTTATTTTCCCTCTAAATTTATATAATGACACACTTTCATGATGAATTTTCTAAATCATTTACAGCTTATACTTTCCTCTCTATGGGTTCAATTATCTCTGTCATAAAAAAGAGTTTTTTTCATAGACAACCTTTAGCCATCTTTCGTGGCCTAATTTAACTATAAAGCTGTTGACATCACATTTCAAAGATGATGATAGATTGCCTTTTAACCTATTAGAAATTTTCAGATTGAATATTACAATATTCATAGATATAACCTTAGAAATTAGGAAGAAAAACTCTGAAAACATAAATATGGCTTTAACCTTGAAACCTGACTGGGTTTCAGATACAGCAGAAGTTGTCATGTCGTACCAGTGCTTTGTCACAGCAAGTTCTGTGATTTCTTGAATTAACTGAGAAAACATGTGAAGGCCAGATTCTTCTGAGACTGGTTTGATGATCTTCTTGTAGCTGATTTTACTGCCAGTTACCTCAGATGTTTCAGATAGTTTTTTTCCCCTATTTATTTTTACACTAAAATAATTCCTTCCATATATTTCAAAAGGGGGTGGAATTTGGTTGCTTTATTACCTCGCTGTTGTGCTTTGCTAATTTTGGTCTCAAAAATTAGAGTCTATTTAACAAAATCAGCAATATCATACTTACATAGTTCACTGAACTTTTTTGAGTACTTGAATAATAGCATTCATCATAGCGGTATCTGAGGTATTTCTGTGGTAGAAAAGATTCTCTGAATTTTAACCATATTGGTAAGTTACATGTTAGAATTTCACAGAGAAGCCTTCTATAGACACCAAAAGAATTAAAAGAGCCAACTCACCTAAGCAAAATGGTTTCAATTAGCCTAAGTTTCCCAAACCTGTTGGCTAGATTATAACTATCCCTGCCACCACCAGGAAGGCTACACCAGCATTAACAATCAGGTCTTTTTCCAGGTTACTCATGCTTGTGACCCATTGACAATCTCCCTTTCACCTGTGGATCATATCCTCAGAGTACAGGAAATAACGTTTTAAAAAGTGACAACAAAGGAAAGACGCAACTTTTTATCTGTACTTGAGATAAGGCTTTTGGTAGTTAAAAATATATTTTATGATTTATCAAGGAAAGCAGGCTAATTTTACTCACCTGACATGATCACTGTGCCAAAGTCCATCCTACTTGCCTCATTACATTGGCTTTCATTATGGCACTTGCTTCATGTGTAGGGACAGAAGTCTTTGCCTAATTAACCTCTTTCCCCTGATGCCTTTTTCCTTTATGGAAAATCTCACTGCAGTACCAATGCAAGGCTGCAGGTATCTGGAGTGTAAAGACTGTTACCTGGAACTCAGATGGCTAACAGGAGAATAAAGCAGCAGCAGCATCACCACCTCCTGCAGATAAGAGCTACAATTCTCCCAGAGCTTCCCTAGTTCAGTCTTAATTAACAGGCAGAAAAATGAGGTACTGGGCCACCAAACATAGTGTAGCTTCCTTGCTGAATAGCAGGACTCATGAGGGGTTTGGTCACATTCCCCTGACCTTATGGCAAAGACACTCAGCACCAACCAAAACAATCTGTGGTGGCCAATAGTATTGTCAGCTGGCTGCCAACTACCTGTCTTCCTTCCATGACTGAGAAATATCATTACAACAATGGACAGTATTATATGTGATTAAGGGTCTAAGTTAAATCCATTAAGGTAATGAGGGCTAGAGTTCAAAATGAAAAACTGCAGTATGTCCTTGATTCACCATTCTTCAAAGAAATTTAATTTTACGCTGTAAATATGTCTTCCAGGGAAGTACAAAACCTCATGTGGTATGTTTTTACTGTGTTTTTAAAGCACAAATATACTCAGACACTTAGAAGATGCAATTTTTTCCCATATAACATCTCTGGAAGCCACTGGGTCCACAATACTACATTGCTGAAAACCGTGCATGTTTATGAGCTGAACATAGCTGGATTTGATTCCCTACAATTATGTACCACCACTGGCTGCTACTCTTTTACATTCTCATTTGAGTGCCCTTGACAAAGGAATCTCCCTCTCCTATCTCATCTCTGATCACGTCACTCTTATTTCTCAATCCCTCTATTGACTGTTTTTCTCCTTCCCATCATGGTAAAGCTATTAATTCTTGATGACAAAACTCTTTGCAATCTCACTGGTATCTCTGTTTCTAGTTTCTTTTCATCTGCATGTTCCTTACTGCTTCTTCTCCCTTTGCTTCTTCTCTTAACTTCCTCTCATGCCCCAGCTAAATCAGCCCCCCTTTTCCAGCTGTTCTTTTTCAGCATTCAGAGACCACTCCCAAGCTTCCTTCAGCCAATCATTCCTTGTTGCCATGAGAATTCATCCCATCCAGTATTGCCTAATGTCAGGAGTTGACTGTCACTGTAGAATAACTTGTAATATATTTGTACAATGTTGTATAAACATCAAGAACAGTATATAGGTATTACAACTTACTCAGAATAAGTGCATGCAAGCAGCTTGGTCCACTATGAATATCATCAGGCTCAAGGCTCATCAGGTGAACAAGAAAAAAAACTGTAGTCATTCTCCATTATGCTTCTATTGTATGTTTTCATCTTGATTACACTACCAGAATTCACATCTGAAAATTTTTTGCATGGCTTTTTAGCAGACCACGCCAACACCTCGAAAAGCAGGGAAAGGGACTCTTTAGTCTACAAATCCCTGTAGAATAAATTAAGTCTTTTTAAGCGTCTACACATATAGCCTAAATACCAAAAGCACCCATGTATATGAACATCTAAAGCTGGACACACAGACATCACTAGGCATTTATCTTGTCCTGAACAGCAGAGTACTCAGCACTTTAGAAATCAATGCTCTAAGTGGTTCATAGTAAGGATTTAGGAATTGTCTGTAAGGTACCATTTTTATGCTCTTAACTACCAGGCTTAAAGCAGACCTTTAATGGAAAGTTGCACCTATTTTTCTCAGCTCAACAGTCTGAAAGCTGACAAGGTGAGACATGCTCATGTCCCTGAATAAATTGCAACATGTTTATTTTTGGGGAGCTTTAGTTGCAACTTGTCAATTTTATCCTCTCCTGAAGTGTGGTGTCATTTGTGAGGAGTGTCATATTACGGTGAAACGTAAGGATTTTTGTGGCCTGCCTAAATATGGACTTAAGAAACAGAAAAAAGAAATTTAAACCTAAATCTTTAAAAATGGTCTTTTATACCTGTTTCAGCAATTACTGAAATAGAACTGAAATGTGTTTACAGATTCCTGCATTGAACTCTCAAATCACCACTGTCACAAATCACATTGCTTTTCGACAATTGGTCATTTCTAGCACTCAAGGATGAAAAGTTGTTTGAAATGAAATATTGCTGTGGATTCACAGCAATGTATTTGTTGCCCTTAATATGCTCTTAAGTGACATCTCTCTTTTTGGCATTTTACTGTGTTGCTTATTTTTATTTGTAGTAGTACAGGAAAAGGGAAGCATAACTTTTCCCAAAAATTTATTTTAAAAATATAGAGAGTTTGCACTAAAAATTCATCTGATGTGCATGCTTCTGGAGTATCTGTGCATTATACATTTGGAATCTGCAGAACTTATTTATTTATTTAATGCAAAATGTGTGATGATATCATTACTATTTCAAGTGGAGACCTATAAAGACAGAGGAAGGGGAGGGGTATGGACCACAGATCAGCTCTTGACATAGAACATTCTTTGTCCCTAGATTCAGTCAGTTCAAGATAATGCCTATCTCATTTGACTGTTGTGCACTTAAATATCAATATATTGCTAAAATGAAGAATTTCTTTAAAAATGTGTGCATTTTACTCTTTTGGTCATAGTAACTATAAATCCAAGGTTCTGCTTTTCAAATAAATTTAAATAATTTCAGCTGGCTAAGAATTCTTTCATTTATTCTCTCTTTTACATATCACTGAAGCAAAGATCTCTGTCCCACCTAAACTTTACAAACTTGCAATACTTTCTACTTCTACCTGCTGCCAGATTTTAATCTCAGCTGCAATTTTCTTTTTTTTAATTATAATGTTGATTTATACCCCATGGAATAGGAAAGAAAGACCTTGAGCGTGGTGAAGGAAATATGAGAAACCTTCACTGTATCATCATAACAATTACTGAATGAGTTCAGAAAAAGAAAGTCTCAACAAGAGAATTCAAATTAAAAGATATGTGTTTGTTGCCCATGCTGCAATTTGAAAGGAATCTAAGAAGAACAAGGGTTACAGACAAATTATGAAATGTCCTTGGCTGATGGCTACAATGAACCAGCATTTCTCAGTGTTACTGGCTTGCTAAAAAAGAAATAATCAGAACCGAAAACTAATAAGTTTATGAAGTTCTTCAATTCCTTTACCAAAAGCAAAGTTGAAATAACCACTTGGAGAATGTGGCCACACCCCAAATCCTAATTTTCTCAGGTTTTAAGCTACTTCAGGTCCAGGATCTCTGTTCACAGTCAGTTCTATTTTGAAGCTTTGACAGATGGGTCATGGAAATGTGGGGACAAAAGATATGGCATGGGCCATAGGGAAACATTATACACCCTATACTTTGTAGGGCCAGATGTTCTATGGAGCAAGTTTTAATTAGAGACTTATGCTCACAGAAATAATGCTGTGTACCTACTTTAACATCATGCTGCTGCAAAATGTTAAAAGTCAATGAAAAACTAAGCTATCATCTTCAACTTTGTATAGAGAAAAACATAAATTAACTGTAATTTAAATGTAGCTAAAAATTTGTCGGTTGTTATCTGCTTATTAGCCCTCCATCTTTCATTCATCTCTTTAGAAAATATAATTCAAAATATGAAGTCAATGAGAGCTCTGTGGATATTTTTTGGCTAATTAGTTACATTAATTAATATGATTAAAGCAGGATATATTTTGATTTGAAATATAAGATGGAGCTTGACAGAATGAAGGATTTTTTCAGTTCACTGTGGCATCAACCAGTGAAAACATTAAGTTTGTAATATGAAGATTAAAGAGTATAAAGAATTGTATTGGGTCTGAGATGGAGTTAATTTTTCCATAGCAGCCCTCATAGTTCTGTGCTTTGTATTGGTAGCCAGAAAAGTGTTGACAACACATCAGTGTTTCAGCTACTGCTGAGCAGTGCTATCCATGTGGAAGCCCTGCTTCCCAGAAAGTGACTTGGCATCACGTGCTGATAGGAAGTAGAGAAAAAAAATCTTCTGTTTTTCTTTGCTTCTGTATGTGGCTTTGGTTTTGCTTTTTTAACCTGTCTATGTCTTGGCACATGAATGTTTTCCATCTTACTTTCTTCCAGCACTGTCCAGCGGAGGAGGGGAGTGATAGAGCAGCTTGGTGGGCACCTGATGTTTAGCCAAGGTCAACCCACCCTTTTGGTGTCCAATGTGGGGCACGAGGAATTCAAGATAAGGATAAAAGGCAAAATATGGCATGAACAGTGTTAGAGAGCAGAATGGTTGTGGGGAACTTTGGTTTTTGTAATGGTGGTGAAGGGACCAGAGGTGAATTATGTGCAAATAGTTCACTTTCCTTCAGTGTTTTGATCATATTATTATTTTAGTGTGGGGAATTGTATTTTTGGTTGATGTGAGTTTGTGAAGATTTGTAATGAATGTAGATTTTAATGACCATTCTTAAATATGTGTTTCACAAAGGTGAGGGTTAGAATCTATTGTGTTTGTGTGGCAAGGTTTTGGTAGTGGGGTGCTGCAGGGGTGGCCTCTGTGAGAAGCTGCCATGGAGAGAGGAGCCCACACTGGAGGAGCAGGTTTGCTGGCAACAACTGTGACTCCATGGGGGATCCATCCTGGATCTGAGTGTTCCTGAAGGATTGCATCCCATGGGAGGGACCCACACTGGACCAGTTCATAAAGAACTGCATCCAGTAGGAAAGATTCACATTGGAGTAGTTCATTGAAGACTGTCCCCTGTGGGAGGGACCCCACCCTGGAGCAGGGGAAGAGTGTGAGGAATCCTCCCTATGAGGAGGAAGGATTGGCAGAAACAACATGTGATAAATTAACTGCAACACCCATTCCCTGTTCCCTTGCACTGCTGCAGGGGAGGAGGTAGAGAAATCTGGAGTGAAGTTGAGCCTGGGAAGAAGGGAGGGGTAAAGGGAATGTGTTTTAAAGTTTGGATTTATTTCTTGTTACTCTACTCTGATTTTATTGGTGATAAAATAATTCCCCCAAGTCAGGTCTGTTTGTTCTATGATGGTGACTGGTGAGAGATCTCTCCCTGTCCTTATCTTGACCTATGAGCCTTTTGATGTATTTTCTCTTCCCAGTCTAGTTGAGGAGGGGAGTAACAGAGCAGATTTGGTGGGTACCTGGCATTCAGCCAGGGTCAACCCCCCACAATCAGTCAAAAGTTCAGACACATCACTTATGGTACTATCACTTCTCACTCAGGCAAATAACCTCAGCTGGAAGGAAGGTCATATCTCTGAGCAAATCTGCACCCTGTGTTACAACATCTGAATGAACAGACCTGGACTAGCCCAGGAGCTGGCATCAGCATTAGTAACTGCATTCATGGTGGAAAACTTCATGTACAAACTGCTAGCATGCCTGTAACATGTAGGACAAGAGCTGCCATACTGATAAATCCTCCTGTTCAGAAGTAACAATATATTCCTGCATTGCATGTAGGAGCAGGGGAAGACTTCCCTCAGAGTCTGTCCTCCTCAGTTTATGTAACAGAATGGTCTATAATAAGTTAATTTTGGCTCCTAATGAAGATCTTTTATTAGGTCTCACTAGTAAATATATTCAGAAATGGAAATACATTCAGTTTCCATAACAAATCAAATCCAATAATGAAGTGATAGATAAACATTTTGCAGAAAATAAATATATTCCAAAAGACGGAAGTCTCAGATAGACAGAGAAAGAAGAAAGAGTATTTCATAGAATGGTGGCCTCAACACAACCATATTTTTATCAGGGAACAAGTTGAAAGAGACCAAGTATCTCAAAGGGGTAAAGCAGCTTTGTTTGAAGCATAAACAGTATTTCTGACCCTCTATAAGTTAATTAAAGTTCAAGAAAAATGAGCCATAAATAAAATAAATTACTTTTTTTTTTTTTCTTAAATGATAGGCATATCTGCTCACACAAATGGTGTTATGAGACTGGGACAATTTTGTCAGGGCTTTTGATCTTCAAAAGGAGGCTGTGCCCTCATCTGTGTGCTGTTTGCTGGGCCAGTTGTGCGGCAGAGAGAGGCTGAGGGTCATTTCATGAAAGCAAATTTCCATTTCTCCAATAAGTTAATTTTTAACAGAATCTGGGAGCTAGCATTTCATAAATAAGAACATGTGAATTAATTCACTTATTCACTTGTCTGTCTGATTCCCTTCTAAAATATTTATTGCCTGAATGAGGTGCCAGGAAGAGCTGCATGTCAAAGTTATGGGGCATTACAGGTCTCATAACATCTTCCTGCCTTTGATAGCTCAATAGCTGCCTCTTCAGGGCAAGATCTGAGCTGAAAAATAATACAGAAAAGATGCTGACTCACTGCACCTCAATTAATAATTGATGATGATGGTATATGATCACGCCAACAGCACACTCAAATGAGGTAGTCTGGGGTAAAGAAAATGCATCCCTCTGTGAACCATGCAGGAAACAAGTTAGGTCTGAAATACATTGCAGCAGGTGAGAGTTTTCCTTCCTGAAAACAGGAGGCAAAGGAAAGCTTTATAGGTCTAAGGTTTGCCAAAGAATCTCTTACCTAAGATTTGAAATTCCTGTGAAATGAGAAGCTGCTGGATCTGATTCCCACTTAGTGACTTGTGACTTTTGATGCTGAGGGGTAGGGAATATGCTGTCCCAGTGCTTATGCACTGCCAACAGAAATGTGGCAGTCATCCTGCCTAGCTACCACAGTCAAAATAAAGATAAAATTGGTGCTATCCTGTTTTCCCTTGTTACGGTGGGAAAAACAAGAAAAAACATGTATTTTTTTTTACATATATGTATAAATGGATGTGTTCCTGTCTGGCATATTTGATGACTAAGAAAAACAACAGATTTAGGGTTTTAAGCAAACACTGGAAAATGCCTGAGGCAGATCAAAATCCTCACTGTTAAGATATTCCTCATTTGGTTTATGTGAACTATTTCTAGCTTGCCTAGCAGGTGATATTGTTGTATCTTCATATAAAAACGGATGATAAAATTTATCAGCTTGTGTCTGCAATGACTGGAACAGTTTTTTATATTTGTTAACTAAGATTATTTCTTGTCCACTGTAATTGTAATATAAGTGGTAAAAGAGGAGAAGCTGCTTTGGGAAATTTGGCTTTCTAAATGTCTTATAGAAATCTTGCTTTCTGAAGGAAGGATATGCCATTTGCAAGGTTCAGTAATGACCTATTGAGATAAAACAAATAATTTACTAGCACTGGAAACATACAGCAAGCGCATTTCCAGTTCTTTCATTTCTGTCTCTTAGATGAAAGTTACTGTGCATTCTTGAGTCTCTGTTGTTTAGCAAAACTTTTAATCTAAACCTGAAGGTATAGGTGTTGCACATGCTAAGGAAAGAGTGCTGAATTTTGGCTGCTGGCTCTATTTGCTGACAAGATGAGAGATTTAAATTTGGCGACCTAAGACATTCCTTCTGTTCTGTTCATGAGTTACTCCTAATCAAAATCTTAAACAGAGTTTTCTCTAAAGCACTTTCATTCTTAAATCTTCACTGTTGTATCTAGAGTCTATAAAGATCTTGAAGAACAGACATGTAATCCATTCTTTGTGCAAAATATTTTATAAGATATATCATATGCCGTGACCTTATGTTTCAGGATTCTATTGAATTCATTACATTCACATGTAATGTGCTTCTTGTTGTCATCTTAATTTGGATCCTTGTATTTTTAAGATTTGATTGTCCCTCCTGATGACTAGGATAATGTTATGTCCACCATCTTCTGAAAGTAAAACAATATAAATGCTAATGAAAAATGTCACTTTTACCTTCAAAAATATTAGTAGTCAAGTTATATAAAACCTTCATAATTTGAAAGCATAATCTAATAAAGACCAAAAAAGAGATCATGGAGGCAGGAGGGGATGACACACAAAACTGTCTGCACCATCCCTTATTCATGATGAGAAATTCACTATTCTGAGCATTTGCTCACTTGAAACACCTCAAATTTTATATGTGAAAAGCTTTAAGAAATATCACACAATCAAACTAAACTGAAAAAAAACCTTGGTAATCTCACACAATCAAAATAAAAGGAATAATCATCCCAGCATCAAGGAGAGAGGTGATGTTTGTGTGTGCATGTCTTGCTTTTCCCTTTGCTCATCTCTACAGCTGATTTCATAATTTTTTTTTTTCACATTGACCCAAACCCAACAAAAGTAAAAACAAAGAGATAACTGAGACAGTTTTTATCTATGGCCATGTGTATAATGTGGAAAATAAGAAATGTGCTGCAATTTAGAGACACTACATTGGAGACACATTTGTGTCTTTGGTGGATTTATGTTGGTGTTTTTTTTGGTGAAGGAGACAGAGAATTCTAAAGAAATCAAAGCACATATAATTTTCTTTTTGGAGACAAGAGTAAAGTGATGTATAGTCAGTGATACATAAGCAAACAACTGGGCATCATAGATTTTTCTTATTTGCAGAAAGATTACAATAGTATGAAATGAGTGGTTTTTGTTGTTTGTAGTTAGATGAGCGGTAATGGTACGGAAGATTTCAGTTCTAATTAATGCAGGTATTTCTTAAAACTCAGTAAACTGCACTTAATCAAATGGTTTGTCAACATCTTAAGAACTGACCTTATACTTTTATGGTCTTACATCTCTCTCTTAGATGTCACTCTCTCTAGGCAACACATAACACAAACAGAAACATGGCATGGTTTCAAATGGTAGTATTTGTCTCATTCATTCATATCTGCCATTAATAAAAATAAATTGTATTCATGCCTGAAAAAGAAAATATTTATCATCTTTAAAGATATGCAGTTATTAGCTTTATGGCATCTCCATCCCATTAGCAGCTTGCTTAGCTCCAGTAATTCTAATTCATAACTGCAAAAAATAAAATTGCTGGCTAAGACTTCTGAAGTATGTTTAGACACATACGAGAATTAATGAAGATTTATAAGGTAAAGGTCATAGCAATAAACATTTTCCTACTTGGAGTAGACCAAATGTTGCATTTTGAGCTGGGCATGTGTTGTTGTCTATTCCTCAGTTTGATTTTTCATCATTTCATCTATGCTGAATTCTTCTCTCCCAGGAGAAAGAGTAATACTGCAAAGACTGTATAAGAGAATATAAGAGGGGCAACATAGAAAATGGAGGTCAAATACTGAGGAATTATTAGTTCAGCTAATTAATCAGATGTAACTCCATTTAATTATCCCGTATAAGCAATGTAAAGAATAACCTGTCTGAAAATACCCCAAGCAAGCTAGTGAGGAAAAAAGCTAATTTTTTGTAGGAACAGAATCTGATTTTATAAAAGCAGTGGTGATTAAAATATTACTTCTTGAGATTTTTAGTCTTTTGTGGCTAACAGTGATGATATGTGTTTTGTTATAAGTGACCCTACCTTGAAGGTGCTTACACTGCAGAGCAGAGCTCAGGTCCTGAGGGTGTGGTCTCCCCACTGGGAATTTGGCTTCAAGTGCTACATTTGGTGGTCATGGTGGTGTATCACTGAAATTAATAATGCAGTTTATATTCGTTGTCTCTTGCATTATATTTTATAAACTTATATTTGAAAATACCTTAATGTTTAAACATCAGTATGTTATTTTTGGGACCTTATTTATTCATTTGCTTTCTTCATTTCTTCATTGGACTTGGGAAAATAAGTAATCATCTGTGAGAGATTAAACTGTGGTGTTTAGTGCACTCTAAAGCCACACTTAAGTTTCTTGCAATCATTTTATATTCTTTTTGCCTTGAAAGTGGTAGTAAGACATTGTTAATAATGTGAAAGACAGCAGATATAACTGCATATTATATCATAAGAAGAGACAATTATAAAAAGGGTATGAGATGAAGTACCTGCTTAGAAAGCTATAATTTTAACTGGTAATTAAACTCAAGTGTTTCATTTTCCCAGTCAGCTCATCAGTGACTCTAGAAAATAAATGATCTGAAAGTGAAATCCTTTGGGGGAAACAATAGTAATTAATTATAGTTCTCAAGGGACAGTATATTCCCAAAGCCTGTTTCTGGGCAATCTCATGAGCAACAGATATTACAATGTACAGGTGGCAAAGTAGGGACAAAAAGGGGAAAAAAGATAATTTAATTTCAATATTAATGAAGTTTCCAGCCTGGCTTACAGCCTACTGTCATTTTTTTAAAAATCACAGAATCAGTATGCCATTTCGCATACCATGTCACAGTTAATAGTTACCACCTTTGCCTATATGAAAATAAGGAGACAGTATTCTACAAGATTTTCTGCAGTATTTTCACTGGCACTCTTCCATAAGTTAATTACATGTACAGAAGAATTGGTGATAAAAAGCAGTCAGAGCTCAGACTAGCAGTCTAGTAGGTCAGTAAGTAATATCTCTTTGTAACAAGGGAATTCCCCCAAGAGGACATCCTATTATGTTTTTCCTCTATATTGGGTTTAAGGCTTAAAGTGTTGGGAATTCCCCTTTTGTTCTGGGAAATTAATTGATTCTACTTTTCCTAATTTTTTTCTGGCTAATTTTTCTTCTGATTAATTTCCTTCAGTTGCCTCAAGTTATTGTGTTTACTCCCTGCATGACTATCAATCCCTTCTTAGTTTTTGTTTAGCTACTCTACACATATTAAAATTTTAATCTATTCTTGTATGTCAATCCCTTCAGACCTCTTACATGTAACAGTATTTTTTTCCATAATCCTTCTGTTCTGCATACTCATTCCAGTCATCAATCATCCACAGCAAGAGTTGAATTTAAAGCAAATATTACCAAAACCAGAGATTTTATAGAGCAAGGTAAAGGCATCTTCCAAAAGAGAACTAGCAGTTCTGAAACTGAAATACCAGTCTATTCTTTCCTCCCTCCAGAAAGGGTGTAAAATTGCATCCTTAATGACCACCTTAAGTTGTTATAATAGTCTTAAAAGATGAAGTCAAGATGAATCTTTTCATGATGAGACAGTTGAAAAGGAGACAAAAGATGTTTCTCAGTCAATATGGAAGATAAACAACCATGCTGTCTATAGCACCTCCTGAGACAGGCAGCAGAAGCAGCCATGATGAGAATTACAGATTTTTAGCTTCAACAAAGCTCCACAATAATTTCAATTCATTTGTCCTAAAATATGGATATGTTTCTTACCTGTGGCAGTGTTAGCTCTACCTACCTGTATCAAGTGGGTTACCACAGCTCCCTAGCTGGTAAAGGAAAGCCAGGAAGAAGTTTTCTGCTTAGGCAAGAGGAGTAGAATATCATCCTTCTTCACAAGCCCACTACTCCATCCCCAAAGTAGCTTTTTTGCTATTTTTGCCAGCAGGCAGAATCCTACAGAACAGAGGACCCCCTGTAACAGTGTTCACAGTGCCCTGAGCAAGCACCAAACAAGATTGGGGGCAATAAACAATATCTCTTATTAAATTATTGAAACTAACGATGACACAAAACCCCCATGATAAAAGTTAGAGAATCCTAGGAATTATTCACAAAACATCAGCATTTTCTTCCATATTAACACAATTTTTTTCTACCCTTGTGATTGAATGCATGAGAATATGTCAGGAGGACATATTTCCAGATCTTGTCCCATCTTCATCATGTAGTCCCTCCCAAAAGAGCAGGCAGCTTGGTGCATCAATACGTGAATCCATCAACAGCTTTATGAAGGAGAGTGATAAACATTTATCAAAGAAATATCTGCATTACCAGTCTATACTTCCCTAAAACTTCTTTGCTTGTTACAGACAAAGGCTTTTGCAGCACTCCCACAATCAAGAGTAGCATGGTTTCCAATTTTCAGGTCCTGAAACTAAAACTTTGAGCAGCATAATCATAAAATAATAGATTCATTTAGGTTGGAAAATGAAAGAAACCAAGGTGATGTTAAGGCTCTTCCTAAGATTCTTTTACCTTAAATTACCTCCTAAAAGTTTGAGCATTTTGAGAAAAATTTTAATTCCACCACTTTTATAGCTTAAAACCAGTACTAGAACATCATTCATACTTAAAGTAGCCAAAGTTATGAAATAGCTTGTAAGAAGTCCCAAGGGTTTCATGCAGATAAGTGTCATAAAATGATGAAAGGTGAAAAAGCGTAGAGTTTATGTGAAACCTACTTGAAATCAGTGGCCTGTGCATAGAATCCAGCTGTTATGAGACAGATTTTCAACACAAGGGTCCTAAAAATTTGGTGAGTCCAATACACCAAGATGACACAGTTTATGTGTAACTCAGTGACTGGAAATAATCATGCTGACACTTGGAGAAGAAGTTTTCCCATACTCATAAGCTATCTGAAAAGCAAAGAGAGGATGATATAAGCAACAAAAATCAAACTCAAGAATAATAAATCATATTTATAAATAATTCAATCACAAGAATATTTGTCTGATTTTTTTAAGGCAAAACTTTAGCAACATATTATTAATCCCAATTGCCTAAAAGATTTCAAAAAATGAGGCATATCAAAGCATCTGAACATAGTTGCAATATTGGATTTGTTGTTTATTTATTTATGTGTTTCTTTGTATCATGTTAGTGCCCTGGGACAATTGTACTAAACAGGCAAGTACATTACAGAGATATTACCGTTCCCCGGGAAAGCTTAGATTGAGGTATAAGACAACAAGCAGATACAGGGAGCTTTGTGACTGAGCTGCCTCTTTCCAGCTGTGATTCTCAGTATACATAACAGATCTGTGAGTAAAAACAGAAAAAAAGGCACAAAAGAAGCACAGAAAGTACAAGGATGCGTGACTGTAGCAATACAAAAGCTTGGATGAAGAAAACACTTAAACATATACCTAGCCTTTAACATATGAGTGGATGTCACTGGCTTTTGAGACTAATATGGTTTTATGGAACTGGATATAAAAATCACAAGAGCATGAGATTTTTAAAGTAAAAAAATCAAAATCCCCTAAAACATTTATTAATCTAGTAAGTTTATTATTGCTGACTATTGCCTAATCAATATCTATATTTACATGAAAATATTACTTAAAATGTTCTTCTAAGGATCTGGAATGTCACTGTGCAAATTCAGTCTTTTATTTCTCCTTCATTCTTGAAAGATGGAAAGTGCTTAAAAGACAAAATATTTGCCAATATTCTTTAGTTATCCCTTTATATATGTTAATACCATGTTCTACAGCCACAGAAATTTCAGCTACCGTCTAGCAGAGCATCTCAATATGTGTTTAACTGCTTATGTTTAAAAATGGACATGACCTATAGTGTTCTTCTTTCACACCTCACACAATACAAAATGATGTATTCCTCATGAGCAAGGCTCTTCTTGTTCAAAAAAACCTCCCCTGGCAAAGAAGAAGAAAAAATCAATTACATTAGGTATATAATTATTTTGAAAAATTATGGAATAATATCACTCAAATGACAGAAAACGAACCAACTGTGTATGTGACTGTAATTATATAGTCACAACTATGTATTGAAGTTTCCTCTTAATCAAGTATCAATAATTTGGACATCCAAACTGACAGCTTCACTAGCAATCTTCACTCAAAATCATTTATAAACTTGTTATGGGAAGTAAATTGGTAAAGTCATATAAATTCCTATTTTAAAATTGTCATATGGTCAAAATGCAGACCCACAGAAAACTGACATAAGTACTTATTAGTAGCGAATCCCAATCACTTTCTATGGTCATTTGAAAATTTTTTAACCATATGTTATTTGTAGACTTTATTAGCCCCAGGTGAAATATAGAAGACAAATCTTCACCTGTCTTTGATATTTTTGGTGAATAATTTATTTTCTATTTTTAGTCTCTTATTAATTCTATTTAGTTAACTAGTAATAGCAGACTTAAAAAATCAAATGGGATTGGGGAATATTCTTTTGGCAAATACTGAAGTTGAGGGACTTGTGATGAGAGGAAATAAAATTATCTTTCTATTTCTGCCTGATGAAGAGAAGACCTCCTCTTAGCTTCTTCTGTGATTTCTTTTTGGGCATCTAGGCAGAGCATTAGAACAAATTCCCTTAGAATCTGGAACAGGGTCAAAGCTTTAAGTATGGGTAACAGAAGTAAAAGCTTTTTTGTTTGGATTTTTTGAGCCTAACAAGTATCAATGAAACTACAATGAAAATAAATGGAAACTAAAATTTAGCTCCTATTTTTATAGTTTGGGATTTTTATTAAAAGGATTGTCCATGTATTTGTTGACGAGTAAAAATCCTTTGGCTGACACCATAGCTGCACAAAAGAGCTGAAAGAGTGTGCTTGAATATTTGTTGCTCATAGATTGCTTACTGAGCAGTATAGGAATTTAATCCTGCCAAAATGAAACAGAATCATTAAGCTCATTTTGTACAGAGTTTAATGGCCACAGATAATGAATGGAGACCAGAGTAAGATCACATGTACATAACCAGTTTTGTTTGATAAAATAGCTATTTGTTCATGTATGTAACAGCCTAATACTGGTTTAGCCTAAATTAACATGCAAAATTTTCAAGGCTTTTTTCTATGTTTGCAAAATTACAAGACTCAATGGGAAAAACTGAGATCAGTCATATTGAAAAATTGCAAACCACAAAAGCAAAGGTAGTTTTACTCCTTCAAATCAGAGGAGGTTTTTTAGAGGGAAATTTACATTAATGGATTTAAATGTTTTTGAGAAGGCTTTGTTGCTCAGATAAAATAGAACAGAAAATCTTGTACAGTTCATCTTAAAACTAACTATGACTTTAATAAAGAATTCTTGCACTATTCATTTTGTCATTATTTTTTCTGTTGGAATATTGTTAATTCTATCATGGTTGAATAGTTTTGTTTATAACAAGTTTTTCATACTTTTCAATTGTGGTTATAAAATGTTCTTTTTGAAGCTTTCTATGTTAAGCAAGTATTTTCCAACATACTCTAGATTTTTATTTTAAAGGATGTAAATGTTATGCCCTGTGATCTATTCTCTCTTCAACAATTCAGTGGCCTATGTTGTCACGGTGTAGTCACATCCTCCAGCTCCTGCTGCTTCTTTTGGAGTGTTCTAAGTTTGTGTTCCCAGCCCAAGAACTGCTAAGGAACACTATTTTTCATTTATTGTGATGATCCATCTTTGGGAAGTACTCACATCCAGCTCCACATGCTGTAGAATATAAAAGAATGCATAGGTTTTGCCCTATAACTTCACAGACAAAGTAGATGGGCAAGGACTGGACAGATATGTTAGATACAAAAATTATGACAATTCTTCTTTCCTAATACTTTTAAAGAGGTTTATATCCAGAGGACTATGCTAGTCTAGCACTTTTACATTCCTGTAAGTTCCTTAGTAATGCCATTAAACCATCTGGCTGGAGTCTGTGGATGATCTCTAAGGAAGGTTGTTGAGGAGGAATTTGAAAGTAAAAGGAAAGATGGAGCACATGTTTCGCTAGCAACTGTGTGAAAAAAAATGAACTGAAAGAGAAATTTGGACAGGTAAAATGAAAGATTAAATTTGAGATGTAATTGGAAAAAGGCCAAACATATAATGTGCCCTCAGTGGAATATTAGGGTGGTGCAAGGAATGTGCCTGCAGTACGTTTTTGAAAAACTTTCAGGATGGTGTATAGAAGAGGCTAGAAAAAGTCAGACACTCTTGGGATGCAGATATCACTCTCTAGAGATATTGCTAGACAGGAAAAGGAGTCTTGATTTAGTACATAAATAATGCAGCTAATGGCAGCGTGTAAGGAGGATAACAATCTGACCTTTGCAGTTGCCATGACTTTTCAGCCCAGGAAGAACAGAGAAGGGACTGTCACAATTGCTGCTCCTCCTAGGTTGTTGACTCAGTCAAAAGGCTCAAACTAGCTATTAAGAATAAATGGGCAGGAAAATGCAGGAATAGAGTGGTAATATATTGCTGGGGTTTGTATCTGTTTTTCTTAGTTTTGAACTTTACATCTACTGAAAATTCTAATAAATCTTTAAAGGCAGTGGTCTTACAAATGGCATACTAACAGAAACTTGTTTTAAATTACTTTCTCCCTTGCTTTACAACAAAGATGAAAAAGCTATTCCTGTAATTTTCTCTCTTTTACTATCACCACTCAGTAAATAAGATACTTTGTTCTGACTCTTTTTTAATGTGGTTCTGACTTTTTTATGTTATTTGTTGTTTTATAGCATATGCTTCACACTCACACAAATATCCTTTTTTAATACATCAGAGCTCAAAACCCAACATGACATAAAACGTAATTGATAAATTGCAAAAATAAAATGACTGCAAAAAGGCAGCACTGTGGGTTGAACCTTTGAGGGACTGAGATATCTGACAAATGTTAGATTCCTCACTCTAAAGAACATTACCAGACTGCTTTCCAAGTTCATATTGTTTAAAATAGAAATTCAAATAGACCAGCCTACATACTGAAGGCATGTTGTCAAATCAATAGATTTAGCCTCAGCAGCAGCTGTAAGATTTGGCCTCTGGATAGTGTAAAAGAACAAGAAAAAAAATTGTTCAGGAAGAGCATATATTTTATGAGCAGAAACAGCAATGCTAATTGAATTCTACAAAGAGACTATCATTGAAATGTGAAGAGCCTTTGAGCAAATTTATGGCCACATTATGCCTTCTTTTTGCATCCCATTGTGCTCATCTGGCTGATAACTGGGCTCCAAGAGCCAGATCCTCAGCTGCTATAAACTGATGTCATTCCACCGAAGACAGAGAAGCTGTGCCGATTTATACCAGCTGTGGACTAAGCATGTTTATTCCTCCTATTTTTTCCTGTTATTTGAATGAAGGTGTAGCCAGAAAAGCTACTACGGCCTAAACAACAGACAAATAAACATAGTTTGAAGCATATCCAGCATGGCTATAGCATTTCTATTAGTTGAATAAAAAGATAAGACACAAACTACAACTGGAAGTCAGTTAATTGGAGATTCAGAGGTCTCCCTCACATTATGTGTCATTAATCATCTACCATATAAACTGGCACATTCAGCTCAGAATTATTTAAAACTTCACTTTATTTGCAGAAAAGCAACTAAAAATGGGAATTTGTTTTGAGCAAATTTATTTTTTGTGTGTTTGGTTTTGCGTTTTTGGGTTTTGTTCCCCACCTGTCCCCCCAAATCAATGAGTCATCATATTGATCTCTGAATTTCTGTGTTGCTTTTTGAAAACTATGGTCTTTCAATAGAAATAAATTGTATTAGTCATATGAAAATGTGAATTGAATGCACTTATAAACAGTCTGAATTTGGGTAATACACATTGGCTTCTGAAATCAGAGTTCCCAGTTTTATTACATTCGCTGTCCTTTAGTTTTTATCTTGTTTTATATGAATTTAGTAAGCAGAGGTAACTTGAACTAAAAAATGGAAATGAATATAAATATTATTTTTCCTTAACAAAAAGTTTTATTTTTCCCTAATAAAGTCTTCAGGATGAAGGCTCCTGGACTACTTAGACATTTTAGGCATTCGTACATTGGAGTTAATTAACCAGAAAAAATTAAGGATACAAGTCTGTTTGTGGCAGGCTGGTACTGACCCAAACGAAAGGATCCAAAAACATATCATTGGGAGCAGGGGTTTCCCCTTTAAAAGTAGGAGGAAGAAAGTAAATATTAGAGAAGTTTTGAAAAAAATATGGAAATCATCCCTCTGTGTAGATCATTGCTTTTAGGTAATTAATAATAACAGATTATAAACTATTAGTCTGTTAATACTGATCAGTTAATGGATAATTAATACTTAGCTGGATGTGATTAATTGCTAAATAATTATTAGTAACTGGCTAATGATTAATAGTGATATTGTTATTGATTATAATTATAAATGTCATTTATAGTGTATCTGCAGTAAAACTATTTATCCCTTTCCACTAAGTATCTATTCCATTGCATCTAAAGTACATATCAATCAATTTACAGGGAAACAAGCCCCTTATTCTCTTTAAGAATATATCTAGGTGACTTTACAATCATTGGGTAAATGGATGGAGCCTTTGGTTTGTCTGTAATATCCATTCAGATTTAGTCTCTGTTATTTGTGTTGGAATTTTTTAGCAATTGTAAGCAAACAGGACATGATTCTGCTGTTGAAGTAATCTTCTTGTAATAATCTAAAATGCTGTTTTATAATAGAAGTGTGGAAAGGTCCATTACATTATGCATTTAGTTTCCTGTTCAGGGGGAAAAAAAAAAGGCAGTTCAGCACAATATGAAATGACAGCTCTTAAGAGCATGACAGATGAGACATCAAAATGAAGTTTGTAGCAAATTTTTCTGAAAAATTCTACAGTCTGAATGGTTCATTCAAAAACTCAGAGCTGAAGTAATAAGGTGTAACCTCAGAGTTTTAAAATCAACCGCTGTTACACAAGGACAATGTGCAATTTGAGAAAGAATAAAAGTCCATTTTAGGAATTTGGATCAGACCCTTTTGAAATAAGCCCATAAACTAGATGTTTTAGAGTCAATATGGCTGGATCCCAAGAAAAAATATATATGGCAAGAGAGCCTTCAACACCAAGCAATGAAGCTAAATTAGATCTCTGAGCACTACATAGTGGCATCAAATTTGGACCTGGTAAAGCACTGGCTACACTGATTTTTTTTTTTTAAATTTTTGCTGTTTACCACTCTATCAGGCTCCAGAAACCCAAAGCCTCTGAACCTCTCAACTCCTGTGTGATTCATGATCTGTGCAGTACCTCCAGGAGAATAAAGAGATGCTGACCTCTCACACAAAACTGAATTTTACCCCTCTCTCTATTCGGTCCCTGGTCTCAACGGTATTATTAGGGACTTAAATGCTGGCAAGGGACCCCTGGTGGCCTAGAGGTTAAGATGCTGGTCTCTCAGCGCCAAGGCCGCAGGTTCGAATCCCGGTCCTGCT
>JAWWLV010000001.1:106443382-106488882 GCA_035041135.1 Platyrinchus mystaceus
CTAAAAAATCCATTGCGCAGGCTTGAAAGGTAAAAACACCTTTCCCAGATCTTCGTTCGCGAAGACTGGCCACAAATGCTGGCAACAGACATTTTGCTATCTACATCTACAAAACACTTTGCAGCTAGTGAGAGAGAGACTTTGGCCCATATTGGAGTTAGAATTGGAAGTCTAAACCCAGCAAAATCTTGGCCTATTACTCAAACCAGGTCTGAGTGTATTTGCTCAGTTTTCCTTGGTCATCAGTGTCTCTGGTACAGGTGGGTGAAGTTTCACCTTATTTCTTGTGTAGGGCCAATGAGGGACAGAAATGTTCATGTAGGTGTAAGCAACACGATGGCAGCAAGCACTAGAGGCCTGAACTCCACCCTGTGGGGGAGGCTCCGCACTGGATCCCTGTCCCCTCGGGTGAGGTCAAAGGCTGATGGCTGAAACTCCCAGATGTTTATCCCTGTGCTATTAAAAACACTGCATCAAGCTGCCAATATAGACCTATTCAGTGTGTATAGAGTGTGTTCACCCGTTCCCATTCTGAAGATGTGCCAGTTCCTTGGTGTATGAAATGGAAGGCGACTGTGGGTTATAAAATTGTGATGGATGATTTAGGTGGCTGTATTCAGCTGTAAGCAATAAATGCTGAGCTCGGCAGAAACTACTAAAGGCAAAACTGCAAGTGATTTACTAGCAATTTAAAGCACATGAGATTTGTAATGCATGAGGCCCTCAGGCCCATCACTTCTCTTCAGTAATGGGAAACAATATTTTGGTGAAAAACGGCACGTTTAATTTCAACCTTGTGCTGTAAAATATACAATCAGCCTAGTTCTCTTCATTTCTTAGGGTGTAGCTACTTACATCTTATTCAAACTGGAAGTTGATGTTCAGAAAAAGTTGGCAATATTAATATAACTTAAGTGAGTTTTGATATGAAGAAAAAACAATATTTCAGGATAACTAAAACAGTGCAGTTTTAAAACTACTGGTCTAAATGATTCAAATTTTATCTTATGTATGATAAATTTGTGTGAGATTAACTCCATAGTGAGCCAATACAGCTGCACTTTGAAGGAAAAAATAAAAATGTCATCTATTTCTACACAAGTACCATTACAGCTAAGTAGTTCAAATATTAATTTTCATTTTATTTTTTCAAGTATGTGTGACCTAAACAATGGAAAGCACAATAAGCCTGTAAGATTACAACATCATGGTCTGAAAAAAAAAAAGGCATTTCCACTCAACAAAGCGAATCAGGTTAGGCCACTTTTCCTTGGGTTGTTTCCAACATGGTCATGATAGCTTAATTCCTGAGTTATCACCTCTTCTCTAAAGTCAGAGGCTTAGATGGTAGATGAGTTCTGCAAACAACTAGATGGTGATCTAATAACTACAATTCTTTCCCTAGCTGGCAAAGATCTGGTGTCTGATTTCTCCTGTGGTATCAATAGCTGTTTATTTATTGATATATGTTATTTACTGATAATCCAAGATGGAGGTGGATGATTTGTTTTGGTTTACCTTCTGTGTGCAGCCCCAGATACACCACCTCTTTCACATCTCTGGTCTGTGCAGTGCATCACCTTTCTGCCTTCTCCTGTGCCTCCATGGTGCCAGCTCTGCCCACTGTACATGTCGTTGTGTGCACCTTTGCAGAAGGGATTATTTTTGTTATAAAATAGCTGCTGTAAACATCCCAAATTCCAGAGGTAGTAAAAATGTCCTGAAATACTTCTGCTGGATAGATGAATGAATAGATGAAAGTTGGACCCATCCATCCATTTGCTAATGAACATTAAAGCCCAATAGTAGGCAATGAAGAAATAATGCTTCTAAATCATATTTTTTTTCAAGTGTCTAGTTAAGACTTTCCCTTACTGAAAACTTGTAGCTTTTAAAACTTTACTTATTACAGCTAACCTCTAAAAAAGTTTTTAACCAGAAACACAAATTACTTGATACCACAAGTCCTTAGACTAGCAGCATGAGACAGGAGGAAGGAAGTTAAAGCCATGAACTAGATATTCGTGCTTTTATCCTGAATCTATTGAAACCATGCTAATTCATCAACTATTTCTGTTCTTCCAGTGAAACACCTCCTAACCTGGTCAACAGAAAAGATTAAGATGAAAGGAAAATAGTAAAAGCATTTTCTGTCGAGTGGCAGTGTACATATCCACTTAAAATCAAGTATCTACACAAGGAGCCATAACTACTAAGAGGCAGTTTACATGTTCTACAGTTACTTTCCCCCTCAAATTATTCAATTGGAATTAAAAAAAATTAAAATTACAAAAGCTTTTAAGAACTAAAACCTCAAGATAAATCAGATCAGTCAAAACTTTTCACCATAATTTTTGAGTGGATCTTTTTAAAATGTTGTTTCAATTTTTAAACAAAACTTCCATGTATTTTTCCAGCAAAAGATTTACCTTTAAAAAGGTTGTATTGGACTTTATTGTTTGGAGTAATTTAGGAGTAGCAAACTGTTTAAATAATTTAAAAACAAAACAAAACCAAAACAAACAAAACCACAGAAGAATGAATAAGGAGAGAATAAAACTGATTTTGGATAGCCTTGTAGGTGGGGGCATGAAGGATTTTTGATAATCAAAACTGCTTTCAAACAAGCTGATCTTAGTAGTCAGGTTTTATAACAATGGGTGAGTTTTACAGTACTGCTGGAGAGAAGGCTGGCATAGAAATTAGATGAGATATAGTGGATCTTCAGAGGTTATGGGTGTTTGGAAAGGGCGGATATCACAAATGCCATAGAAGAAAATAACAAGATTTAGGCACATTATACATTCAGGGCAAGAATGTAAGAGATAGAACAAGATCTAGATGTGTTCTCAGTTTCTTTCCTTCTGTCACACATGAGCAATTGCCATCAGTCAAAGGGCATATTATGCTTTCTTCTCCCATGGATAGGTACAAAAAGCAACAATTTTTACCCAATTCTTCCACTTCTGTCTTCCCCGTTATTAGAAATGTCTAAACATTAAAATCTTTGAAGGTGTTAAGCAATTTCCTTTTGACTTCTTTAATGTAATTTTGCCTTTTACTCTACCCCTCATCAACACTCTGTGGAGTCATTTGGTTTTTTGTTTGTTTGTTTGTTTGCGGTTATTTGTTTGTTTTTTAATGAACACTATGTTTACAACATTTTAATTCAAAGATATCAGATCCTGGGATACTAGAGGTCACTGTTCCTCCTAAATCCTACTTCAAAGGAAGTCTAGAAATAGGCAAGGATTTGCAATTTATGTTCAATAATTGGAGCGAAGCACCTGCTAAGGCAGAATATTAGATTGCCTCATATAGTGAAAAATGATGAGACAGTGAAGTCCAATGACTCTTGTAATGTAAATTGATTTCAGATTGTTATGGATTCTGTCTTTAGTTGGCTGTGATTTCACAGACATCTGTGGAAAAGAATTACTGTGCTCTAGGTCCATGGTTTTTTACTCTGTGTGTTTGGGGCTTTAGGTAGTATGTGTATTTTTAAGTAGCATGTTGAAACTGTGACTGCACAGAATTTACTTTGAATAAAAATATTTTCCATTCTACGGGGTTTCCTTTTTTGTTTCTTTCCATGAGCTGTATGGCCACAGTAGTTAGTTACTGTCATTACATACTCTGGAGCCTGCTGAAAGAGAGCAGTCACATTTTTCTTGCCTCTTTCTCTGGGCTGCTGCCTGAAGTCTTTCTTCCTTGGAACACTATTAGAAAGTTGCTCTGAAACAATGGGCAAGGAGACAAAACCTGCAGTACGCAAAGAGCAGGGACCAGTGAGTGTGTCCCTGCTTGAACTGTACCTGGCATTCAGAGGAAATTATGGCGTGCATTGGCAACAGAAACATTTCTGCAAGTGTTTAGACACAGGAAGATTGTGGCAGCATTTGCCATACCATGTTAATCTATTTCAGATTTCCTGGTATAACAATGTTATAATAACAACATCTACACTGTGATTATAAAGAATTTTTTTTTAAGAGGCCACCAACAAAGATAATAACTTCCAAACAGTGGAGAATTTTCAGATCTATTCTCCTGAAATCCTCTTTCTACAGAATATATATATATATATTTTATATATATATAATAATATATATTTTCTGCTTTGAATTTTATTAATGACAGTAGGTCTCAAGAGTAATGTTGCCTGTTTTCAAGAATGGTGTCCTATGTGAATAGCATTTTAATAGACTCTTACCTTTCAGGATGTGATGGAAAGATAAAGAACAATTAAACAGCTTTTTATAACATTTTTGCACTCATTTGAAATGTTTCACACTTTAATAAAGGGCACATTAAATGCAGACATACTAATAAGCTGAAGATTTAGCCTTTAGTCACTGAAAGCCAGAACTATGCAAATTAAATATTTCAGAGTAATCTGCATGTGAGTAGACTGTGTCTTTGTCTTTGCACCTACAATTTGAAAACAAGGTGTGTCATGTGGGCACGGCTAAGCCTAATATTTTAAGTTTCTGCCTTTGGAATCTTACTGTAATACATGTTTTATTCTGTTGCTGATAATTATTCTTCAATCAAGAAAAAAGGATATTAATAGTCTCTAGATTTGGAGGGACTTTGTGATTAGCAAGGACAGTTTCCTGTTATTATGAAAATCTGTATTAAATAAGCCAATGCTTAGAACATTGAATTGTACTTCTATTTTCTTGACATGTACTACTTATATACGCTTAATGAAAGAACAGTGTAGCTTACTCTAGACCATTTTTAATTCTGTATATTTTGATTATCTGAAATTGCTTTATTTAATCTGACCATGATTACAAATGTAGCTTTTACTAATTATTTATCATTCACCTTTTGGAAAGATTGTGCTACTTTGGTATACTCAGAGATATGGCACGTCAAACATGGTAAAATATGCTTAAAAATTGGTTTTCATGGTTATGTTCCCACTATATGAATTCAAACTACAATGAAAAATGTTGAAATGCACACGAATAAAAGCTTTTGATTTGGATTTAAAAATAGTATTTTTTCTCACCGTACTGGAAATAGCCTATAATTATTTTTCCAAGTATAATATTCTATTGGATTAACATTTTTGTCTTCATGTATAAAGTTAATTTTTTCTTAATTAGACAGTGGTAAGGGTCGTGAGTAAAACAGACCACCTTTGAAAGGTTTCATAAACAAATTAAATTAATTTTCCAAAATTAAGAACAATTAAGAAAAATTGAAATTAGAAAATCTGATTAAGTTTAAATTATGGAGAATCTCTACTAGGAAAATTCAATACTGTGAGATACTTGTCAAAAAACCAAAACTTTCTTCAACTTTAGTTCTACAATTACACTGATAACTTCTTTGTAAATATGTTTTGTGGTTAAGACTTTTCTGATGAAGCACAGGGCAGAAATCCCAGCATTCCCCTCCAGATGCCTGGGACATTTCTTCAACTCAGCTTCTGTAATATGACCCCAGACATGACTCTGAACACTAAATAAAACCCCCTAAGCAAAACTTTATGTAAAATATCATTCTATCTAGCTCATAGATTGCAGGTATATAGGGTGTAAACAGAGAGAGTGATCCACGTGGCAGGCATTAGTCTTGTGGGAGTTAATACCCTATTTGAGATTATTGCAACTGAATGACAGAGATGTATGGAATATAGCAGAAAAGATTTTTTTTATTTGAAATTCAAGTCAAACTCTAAATACAAACCATTGTCTCAGTGGTTCTGGAAATTTTAACACCTCTTGTATATTCTTGTGACATTCACATGCAATTCTCCTGGCTATGTATAGAAGAGAAGTGCTAAAACAAAGGTCAAAATGTCCTGAACTTTAGATGTTGAAAGCACAATAACCTGCATAGAAAATATTCTGGGATGGCATATTTTGTTCCAGGTCTAAGGATTCATAGTCCATTTCAACTTTGATACACCACCAAAAAACTTTTTTCTCAAGTATTTTGTGTTATAGATAGTAATAAATAAACTTCTGTTAACTAAAATACTGTACAATTTGGTTTGCTTCTGGAGATATTAAGCCCAGAAAAAAATCAAGAAGGATCTGCAGAAAATTTCTTGACATTTGGTCTTCCCAAGGTCTTGGGTTCAGTGTGTTGTTTTTAGAATACTGAGAAGGCAAGTAAAATCCATGCAAGTTCCTCCATGATTTCCTAGGCTGTCTGTAATTTATTGTCCATATGCTGCTTTTCATCCCTGCATGATGACAGTGATCATACAACCATGCAATCTGCTACTCACATGGCATATTTTAAAGGAAATTTAAACTCACGGGAAACAGTGAGACCTAAGCCTGAGGGGCTTGAAGGAATGTAGAACGTCAGGTTGTGCATTTCACCCCCTGACAGAACTCAAATATCTAGATATGCCTGCTCTAAAAGAATACCATCTTCCTGAAAGGGTAGGATATGGTGAAAGAACAATTTAGATACAGGAGCATGACACATTAAAAAAAGTCTGTTTTCACAATAATGAGCACAGTTTAACCCTCAAGATTTGAATCTGCCAAGGATCAATACTTGGTTTAGAAATGAGTGCAATTTTTAAGGTTGAAGTTAAATAACTTTTTTAGGAATATTTGGTGCAACAGTGATATCATGCAGTGTCTCACTTTGGAGTAGCCAGCACTTTCATTCAGCACAAAGTAATAAGTTGCATTTCCTTTCCAGTTTTTTAATCCCCTTTGAAAAGTCTTTCCTTTGTCAGGGTAGGCAATTTCTCAAAATAAAATAAAATAAAATAAAATACATCAGAATAAGACATATCGACAACTTTTATTTGAAAATGTCAAAAAAACCCTCTCTTGATATTTTCTACCTTACTTTAGTCTGTCAGCCAAAATCCATCTGAATTTACAAATTATTTTGCATCTTTCTTCCTCTGTTTTCTAAAATTAGATATTCACTGAAAAAAAACACATTGCCTTTGTCAAGGCAAAGTGAATCGTATAAAGCTTTGTGTACATGTGAGGAAGCAGGCATAGTCATGATCTATATGGTATTTCATTGGGAATTCTCTTCTTTGCCATCTTCGGGGTAACTGGAACTGTCACAATTCTGAATGAGAGATAATGTATCCTGCTTAGAATGTTTCTGTTTGCAAATGATCCTGTAGTAGGTATTTCTGCCTTCTACCCATTCTAGTTTCTTCCATTTGTAAAGTTCCACTCTCTACCAACGCAATTACAAATTTCACCTTAATTTTATCATCATCCTTGAGTAGCTCCAAGCAATTTATATACATGACCCTTCTAATTGACTTAAGATGCCTTTCTTGGGAATTAGTTAAGGAAGCATTACTAAATAGGTCAATTCCCATGATATTATGGTCTCTGGATAGTCCTCCATTTTATGCATAAAAAAGGAAAGGATTTTCTTACTGTATCTGTAGTGGTAGTAACCTTATGTTCTCTGTGAATTCAGAAGATGAAGAAAGAATTAGTATTTAAAGTGAATGATTACCGATACCCCCAACAGGAAGACTTAGATTGAATCCAAGCAAGTCACAGAGATTACTGGAAAGCTGGAAAAGGAATCATTACCACAACTATTTTATCAGGCATCTGGGAAGAGAATGAGAATAAGTATTTACTTCCTGAGAACAAATATTCCTTCCAATACTCTCTCAAAAGGAATATATTTCAATCTACTAATAAAGGGGATACATTCTAGAGAATTTAAAAGCATTACAGTGAATAAAAACTAATTATATAGTATTTAATCTAAAAGCATTTGCCTTGGCTTCTCTCCAAATCTCTTGCATAATTATGCAACTTTCTTGCTGGTCTTTTGGCTAAGCTCCAGAAAACATCAGCTTAATATCTACTAAGTATGTTAGAAGTATGAAAACTTTATCCTGCACAAAGGATGTGGACTCAGTGGTCTGAAAGGTCTCTGCTGCAGCCACCCTGTTTCCATGACTACCTTTCATATTAACAGTAAGTGTTCATCCCCTAACACCAGAAATAAAATCCTCTCTTGCAAGGTATGGGTTGATTTGGTGTTACTCTCCTCACAGTTAGCCACTTTCTCCAGATGACTATGATTTAACCATTCATCTTAGCTCTCAAAGGAGCTACTCTTATATTTCTTTTCCCAGTTCACCACATGTTTTTTTCGTGTGGTCATCACAGTAGCATTTGGTGGTGGAAGACAGGCAGCACTGGACAGGGCTCTACTTGGTAATGTGAGCCAGCAATACAAAAAGCACATCACTAATTGTTGTGAGCAGTGAAAATTGTTCAGTGACCCATGGAGGAACGACTGACTAAAGGCCCTTATTTTAGTCCACATAAACACCCAGCTTCCATTTCCCCACTGTTTACCCATAAGAAAATATTCCAAAGTGGTGCACCTTTATAGAGAACGAATAATAGGGACTGTCCTCATGAATTTATCTCACAGCAATAGGAGCCTTAAATGGTTTTATATTTCATTACACTACTACAGCTGTTGCACTGGGCAGTGGTAAAGTTGAGGGTTATTTTGCCAGCCATAAACAGATGGCATATTACTGTGCAAAACGCTGCGGTGCTGTGAAGACAGTGAGTGAAATCCCAGACTAGGATGGGAGTTCTGATGTCAGCCTGGATACTATTGCAACAACTGGTTTCTCATAATGCTAGCAATCATTAAAAAAAAAAAAAAAAGTGTATTAATTGTGTTCTACTGGACAGAAAATATAAAGCGAGCCATTTGTATCAGAAAAATTGTTTTGCTGTTTAAGAGCACTGTAGAATACCATAGCTGGTCTATATGAATGCAGTACAGAAACACAGAACGCTATCCATAAAAGAAGACGTGAAACTAATCATTTTGTAAAAATAAACAGGTAACAGTTTATGTAATTTGGAGACACAGGTTTTTCCAGTGGATTGCAGAAACAGGTAAAAACAGTGATACCAGGAAAAAAAATAGGAGACCCCCCTCCTCATTGCAAGGAGGTTAAACTAGATGGTCTTGGCAGGCCTCTTCCAACACAAACTATTCTATGGATTAATATATGGGGAACACACTGGTTATATAGCATGGAAGTGAGAATGATTAGAGGTGGACAGGGCAAGTGTTTGTTCTAACTTTGCAACAAATGTTTCAATTTCTTCATATCTTTATCTTCCAGCAAATATTGCCTCCAACCAGAAAAACCCTTTCAGATTATGCTGTTAGGGTCTGAATTCATCCCTATTACAATAGTTCTCACAGCAATAATTGTGCTTACAGGATGTATTTTCCAAGACTTATTAAAATAATAGTATCTGAGCTATTAAACATTGACATACATGTAAGAATATATACCTATTTCTATATCATATGCAGCTAGATTTTTCATCTTGATTGTAGGGTAATGATATGGAATATCAATTTAAGAATGGCAGTGTAGCAACCAGCACCCATTTCTCTTCCACATATATTTCTTTCTCTAACACAATGAATTAAATTACAAAGTGTTTTCCCTGATTTGCATCTTCACTACTTAGCCTTTTTTCATTTTGCCTGTGCCTTTCCGGTACAAAAGCATCCTAAAAGCAGTGTATTTGTTATAAGTCAGTAGTGAAAAGAAAAATAAGTAAAAAGACATCTGGATTGTTATAACAGATATTGCAAAGAAAAGATTCCTGGTGGAAGCAGGAAGATTTCTAGAAAAAGAATGAAATTTTAGGTATGTAATGAGCATGAGAGAAACTATTCTCTTCCCCCACGAAGATTATGATGCAACGCCCTCAGCCTATAAACAGTTATGTAAATTCTTAATTTGAAGCATATGAGTCACCTTATAGCTTGCAAAGTGTTAAGCAGTTCCTCAGTGCACAAGTGTAGCTTAGACCGGAGTGATAACAAGGGTGCTTTCTGCTAAGGTTTCACCAGCAGTTTGAGTAGAGCCCTTTCCAATGTCTAGCCATTTTATTCATTCTTTTCCTAATAAGTTGAAATATTGCCCTACAGATTATACTGAATTCAACTTGACACCCCTTATACAAATGCATTAATAAATATTCCCGTTTCTTCACACTTCTTTAAGTAGCCTGCCAAAACAAGTAACCTCTTTGAGGAACAGATGAAGATATAGTGAATAAAGAAATGAGCAATCACAAATGTAACTGGCAGTGCTTGTTATCACAGCAACATATACTGGTCTCCACCAGAAGGAGGATCCATTGCAATTTTAATTTTTATTTTTTTTTTACAGAAGAAACAGTATTGATAGAGCTGTAGTAAGCAACACATCCTGCAGTTATAACACTGATGGGGTTGAGAACAAATGAGCTTGGGTACAGAAGCAGTACAGATGATTCAGTACAACGTTTTACAGCTGTACTGCTTTCAGGATTGTAGCCATTATATCTGCATATTGTGTGACATACCCAGGCCTACTGATTCATTCAGCTGATGCTGGAGAGCCTCTATTGTGGAATCTCTTTGACTTGCTGCCCTTGTAGTTGACTTATACAAAACAGAGGATTAGAGGACAAATTTCTCTGAGACCTGGTGGCAGGTACATTAGAAGAGAAAGTGTCAGTAAGTATCCCAAAGTCCTACAGAACACATGTAGGAGAGATGGAACTAGACCTACATGTTGAGGTCAGCAATTTTTGGGAAAAGATAGTCTCACCCAGAACAAAAGGGCTTTGCAACATTTTGGAAAATGAAACATCTCTGGATTTATGGCAAATCAGTGGATATCCCCAAGCTTACAATGCCCTGGTCTTGAATACTGACAGTCATGAGAGATGTTTCATACCTGATCAGTAAAACTGCAAGTCTGAGTTTCCCATGGGCTAAAGTTGTCATCTTGGAAGTAGGTTTACTGTCCAACATGACAGGTGTGCACATTTTCCTGCATCCTGGGTCTCAAGATGGTCAACAAGAGACAGTCTACAAACTACAGCTTTGGGAAGCTCAAGATGGACATTCAAGGTTGGTGTTTTCAGGCAGAAAGACATATAAGAGTTTCCACAATCATTGATATGAAGCTTGCTAGTGGAAAAGTCTTGAGATTCGCCAGCCCCAACTAGATTACTCTCCTAGTTTTAAAACGGTGAGAGGTGGGTCAAGATCCGACAGGGCTGCCAAACTTCTTCCTGCATCACTTGAATTCAGATTCTACAAGTCCTGGGAGAGATACCAGCATCTTATCTAACAGGTCAGCCTTGCTTTTGTGACTATCCTGGGCTAACAGCTCTGTGGTGCCAGTCTATTCAAATTAAATAAAGTAGCAGACAGAAAAAAAGATCAATAAAACAAAATAGCAAGTCTTTTTTTATCATAAATCCTGTCTCCTGGAAATCTCTGCTTTTCATCCCACTGTCTAAGCCACAGAAAATTAATTCTATTGAACCCAGGGTGTCCAGTCCATGAATTATTCATTTACAATCAGTTGATAAATAAAACTGTAAAAATTCTATGTGAGATATGTTTTTATTCCTTTCTATCCAATCTAACAATTTGCCTTTGTAATTTTAAATAATCTATTGGAGATCTCTTGTTCCCACTTAGTGAAAGTAGCTAGTAACTTTGCATTTTTTGTCTTAGTGAAAATCTGGGGATTTACAGCTCTTTACACAAACAAGAACTCATCTGCAATATCTCCTATGTCACCAAGATAAGTTTTTATTCATAAAAGTGACATTTGAGTAACTAATAGCATTTTAATAGAGATACCTCCAAAAGCAAATTTTTTTTCCTTCAAAGTCTTCATTTACGCAGAAAATGTCATGTCAACCTTTTTCTTCTGCCTTTTCAACAAATGCTCTTTTCAAACTTAAATTTCTGTTTCATTCTAATATGCAACATGTGCTAATCATATTAGGAATGATTCATTTTATTCAGAATGGCAAACTGCTGCTCTTAGCTAGTTCTTATTCGTAATGCCACTCATAAAAGTACAGCAGAAGAATCTTTCTCAAGGATGAAGTGGCTGTTCTCTCACATTTCTTTTGCAGTGCTTTGCTTCATTTTGCTGTTGACTTTTTAATTTTTCTGATCACTCTCCAGACAAAGTAATTTCATATTTAATGATCTCTTATGTTAGGGGGCTGGAAGAATTCATCCATCTTAAATTTACACGTGAAGACAGAGGTGTAAAATGAATCTCCATGTTAACAAAGTTCAGGCTGCCCTTCGCCTGACCTGGGTGCTGGAGATTTAGGCCTGCAGGGGAGGTACTGGCAATTGCAAGAGGCCTTTAGGATGGAGAGAGGAGGGATGGGATAAGACAGGGTGGATGTGGAAACATGGGCAATAGGAATGTTGGGGCTTTTGAGGAGAAACAGCAATATCCTCCTCTCTCAGCTAAGCCTTTTTCTGGAACATGCTTTTAGTCTGTGGCAGTGTCACTAGATAGGTGCCAGTAGCCCATCTCTAAAAGGATGTTTTTCATTAACATCATCCAGCTTTCCATGTACACACTCCTGAAGAGCTCAGGTCCTAACCTCAACAGCAATCTTTTTCTGCTTACCAGCTACTCCCTCCACACAATACTGACCTAAACATTCAGAATGGAAATAACTTTTACAAGAATTCCTTATTGCAGTATAAGGAGAAAAAAATGAGCAGGACATTGAAAAGTTACTAGTGTTGCCATTGAATTAGCTTTTCTCTCACATTCATCAGGACAGGTATTAGTTTAAGAGACTGACTCAAAGGAAACAGAAAAGATATAGGACCAACCACCCCTTGTCATCCTATTACCTGCCTCTGACACCAAAGAAGTACTGCCTGCCATCACAGTCTTGAAAAAAATCCTCATTTCATCTTTAAGTGATCACCTAGAATAGGAAAAAAATTTGCCTTTTTCCCTCTGCCTTTTATTATTTTCCTCAGTTTTTTCATTCTTCTTAAATTACCCTATTAATTAACAGTGAAACTTTATCATCTCACACTACAAAGTGTTTTAGGACATGAATTTATGTAAAGTATAGTTTAATATACTTATTATCCAAAATCTAATGCATTTTAAAAAAACCCTAAACATCTCTTTCCAGACTTGAGTTATAGCTGTCTCTGATTACCCTGAAAACTGGAGAAAATAAACAATAAAAAGTTGGAGATGAAACACTCAATTGGATAAGATCACTTAGCTGCTTCTTATCATACCAATAAATTTACATCTTTTGACTTCCTATGTAAATACATGTTTTCTTTAAAAAGCACGTTGCTGAACTTCTCTCAGAAGGCTATTTTTTTTTCTTTTTGCATCCTAGTGCTAATGAAGCTGGTTCCTCGTCCTGTTTTATATGCACATCCTGTTAGAACAGACAAATGGCTTATAGAGGACAGCAATATGACCTTGCTTTTTATTATTGGCATTGCTGTAGTATAAAGTCTGTCAAAATTTTCATCATAAAATTAAGGTTGGACTCAATGATCCTTGTGGGTGTTTTCCAACTCAGCATATTCCGTGATTCTGTGATTCAGGGACTATGACTCTCTTATCTAGATGTTTGCCCTCATGTTATTGAATTGCACAGGTTCAGGATGCTAAAATAATAGCTCTTTGCTCTGATTCAGTATGGATGACTGTTTTCTTTCCCACTTCTTGTGTTTGAAGATCAATGAACCAAAATTAACATGAAAGTGTTTTAAAGTGCTTCCTTTCTCCTCACTATTCTCACCTCATATAATCCAAATAATTTAAGATACATATGGATTTAAACTCCTTTGAGAGTGTACATTATGCATATAGGAAACTGTCTGGATATGTAATCATGCAATACTTAATGCCTAAGACCATTAATTTTGGGCTGTTTTATAAATAATACTCATTTTTGTATGTCTGCAATTATGACACATTTTTAAATGAGTGGATGCCATTTAGATGGCAAAGGACTGAAAGCAAACACTGTACTAAGTACCTTCTAAAAATCCATCCTTGTTTTACTCTCCAGTAGCTTGTAACAACACATATAAATTATTGCCTCGGTAAAAATCAAAGCCTATAGCTGCAGTGGTATTCTTTAGACCAGGTGATAGGCTGTGTAGTGCAAGGGTTAACACACCCTTTTCTTCTTCCACAGACATGGACTAAAATTCTAGCTCCAAGTCACAGGTGCAAATGGGTTTTGCAAACTTACCCTGGTCCCTCGTGGACAAGTGTCCACATTATAAAGCCATCACACAGCTTGGGATGACTGGCAGCCTCAGCTCTGGTGGGGCAGAGGACCGGTTGAGTGGTGGCACCCGCACCTCTGCAGAGACCTGTGCTGTCAGAGACACCAGCCTGCCACCTCTCTCCTTGCACAGTTTGTATCATAAATATTGCATAATGAATATTTGTCTCTGTTCCTGTAACCAGCAGCTGTCATACCTTATATTTCTATTGTCACTCAAACCCTGCTTTTAGTCCTTGCTTTGAAACCTGCAAAAACTGTTAAAAGCACAAACAACATTGTAGACAATGTTCGGTATTCCCGGGGCTTGAATGGAACAAGGTGAAATTTTCCTTCTACTTTTTAGAAATGTGACAACTCCCATGCGTCCCAAAAAGCTTAGAAAAAAAAAAAAAAGCCAAACAAACAAAACAGAACCAAAAATCACAACAAGAACAAAAAATTACAGCATGGTAGGAGGGTGGGTTGTATAAGTTGCTCAGGAAATTCACAATTATGTTAGTAACAAGGATTGTTATCCCACTTGCGGACCTCAGGCATTTGGCCACAGATAGTGGAGCCCTAAATCTCTCAGAAGTTTTGCTGGCATGATCCTGTGCAGTACAGCCATGGAAATCACAACTACAGGAGAATGAAGATGGACTAGAGAAATGAGGTCCACATGTCTTCTCCAAGAATATAAATCATTTCAGCCTTGCTCAGTAGCATCAGTACTTGCTCAGTACTCAAGAGCATCTCCTTTGAACAAAAATATGTAAGAAACCTAAATAATTTGATGACTAATTGTTCTTGAGAAGGAAGTAATTTTGGGAGAATCACATTTTACAGTGCCCAGGACTGCATCTACTTCAAACACAGATGGGGATATCAGACTCTGCAGCTTCCTACAGTGCTGCCAGTCTGACCAGGTCATCTTCCTGTTAGGAGTGACAACCAAGATGAAGCCAGCCCTTGAACAGGTGTTATTTAGGAGTACAAGAACTACTCTATGTGATGCAAGAACAGCTGCTCTCTGTGGAGGGTAATGAAGATCATAGGTCTTCATCCACCTCAAAAACAGAGTGAGAGAAGGCAAGTTTCTGGGGTTGGGAGCTGTAGGAAGGTGCTGCTGTAGAAGAAAAGCTTTCATACAGTATGAGGACATGGAGGGAAGAGCTGTGTGGCCCAGGAACATGTGTCAGGAATCCTGCCTTTGGCCAGACACATTTTTCCCTGTGGGAATTCTGGTTATAACACAAATCCTTTGTTCCACTTGTATACCCACAGCACAGAAGGCAGGGTATGGCATCAAGATTTCAAGCTTATTCCCTTTTCTAAACTAATTTCCTTTAAAGTCAGGTAGCAAATATGCAGTGCTAGCTGGATTCTTTTTATTCCATTGATGGCACTTGGGCAGCTGCCTTCACTAAGTGTTGTCTATCAATATGCAATTATATTTAGGTATAATCTAAAAATGCCTGTCTGCCTTTCATGTGGAAAGGAAGCTGATCAATAGCAGTGGATTCCAGCACGTGTATGATCCAAGAGTATAACATATTTGTCACGGAGAAGCAACCGAGTTTTCTATTTGCATCTTTGTGAACTAGAGGGCTTTGTTCTAATGGATTCTGTTTCAGTGTTTTCTTAAGAACACAGGACTGACACATGCAAGACAAATAGAAAGACTACATATGTAATGACTACTGTGTAAAAGGAGAAAACCTAGTGCTGTTACAAACAGCATACATTCCCATTTTTATGCAATAAAAATATTTGATGTGTTAGAATTTTTAAATTATATAAACAGATATTAATCCACGTGGTACATAATTTAATTGAAACAATTTCTAAGGATATGCTAAGCATTAGTATTTTCTCTGTCTGCTGCAATATCTTCATGATATAAGGTGGGAACACCAATATTTAAAGCAGAAGCACATTTAAATTATATATATATTTACTCTTTTTCATTCTTTTGTTCACATAGAAAAATCCAGTGTGAATAAACATGAAATACCTTTCTACTATCAGAGGCAGAAAGTAAAATGTAAAGTTGGTGCTGATTTTAAATATCAGTTTTATTGATAATCAACAGGTTCAGTTTATCAGAGCTCAAATTTTCAGTGGTTCTTAATGGCTTTCCTGGAGAAAATTTGAACAAACAAGTTGTGTGACATATTTTTGAACCAAATTGAAGTATTTAGATTCACATAATAGATTAGGTTTATTTCAGTTGTATTTATCCTGTTGTGCCACATTGCTTCATGGGAACAGTAGTTTTCCCCATTCAAATATTTGCCAGACTAGTCTGGGTCTTTTTTAAATGACATTTTCAATCATATGGCCCGATCTGACAAAACAGATTAGTTAATGAAAATCTTAGAACTACTAATGTTTCCAGTGTGTGCTGAAGAGAAAGACCACTAGAGGAAGATAGAGTGTTTAATTAGTTGTTGTTTGTTACTTGGAGTCTCGGTTTCCCTAATACCCAGTTAGCAGGTGTAGGTGGCACTGTGCATGCTACTTCCAAAAGCTCTGCTTTAAAAAAAAAATCTTCCATATGCAGCCCATCTCTGCAGAATTTTTCAGAATAACTCCTTGATCAAATAATTCCCTGCAGCCTACTCAGTCCATGGTAGACTTGCTTATGAAGAAAGAGCAAAGAGAAGAAAAATGTAATCTAGCTGACCAATGGAAAGTAAAACCAGAGTTTATTATTTAATACATATGTGTGACTCCAAAGCTGAGAATTTGCTGTATGCACTCAAATTACCTAATGATGGTAAAACACTACAATCCCTCTTTCCAAAGCGGTTGAAGAGCAGCTGTTATGAGACATTCTAGTAAAACACATTTTCTAATGCTGTTCATTAAATTTTATGCCCCAAAAAATCAACCGGATGAACAGTTAGGGGCTGAAATAGACACAAGAAGTTGAATCTGAATGTAAATTCAATTGCCAAGTCTGTTTCTTAAGATTATTGATATTTCCATTTAAGTGTGATCTGACACAGTAAGTTGTTTGCTAGAGCTCCCAAGTGTTAACCTCATTTTTAAAAAAATAAAAGTATCTATGTTATTTATCATTATCTAGAATCCAGAACAATGTCTGCTATTCTTTGTACAGAAAGGGTTGTGCAGTGCACCTGAGAGGGAGGCTGGGAGAAGGTACTGAGGCTGCAGTTGTTTGCCATTATTTATGAGCAGGGGTTTTTGACATGGACTAGCAGCCACAAGAGACCAAAGCAAACACACTGTATTCTGTTCATAAAGAACAGGAAAACCTCTACAGTGAGACATTTGAATGCTTTTGTCTGCTGGAACAACACTCTTCAGGTTAAAAATAAAAAAGTCAATTATATCTACAGTTTTTCACAGGTAAAAGAAAGTAAAGTGGAAAGGGAGCTATTGCAAGTGTGTTGTTCAAGAAGCTCGTCAGCAAAACAAGTCTAGCAATAGCTGTGTTCTAACCAAGAGAGCCATCAAAGTCCTGCATTGAATCTGATGCTGCTTTGCCTCTGGATTCTGTTTGGGAAGGAGGAATATGTAGTGAGTGCTGTAAATGGCTTGAAACTAGTACAGAAACTATTCCAGCTGTGGTTTCTTGAGGCCCAGAGTCACCTACAGGTGTTATGGTATTTCTTATCAATAAATATTCTTTACCAGAGGCACACATACTGAATAATTGTCTTTTTTTTTTTTTCTATTGTCTCCTAATGTAAATTCTGAAATGTGAAAAGACAAACAGGAAACCTCTCTGCTTTTCTTGGAGTTTCCCAAAATATGACTCAGAGTAGGACTTCACAAAGCTAAAGACACACAAGGTCTTTCTGGTGTTCAGTGACTCCTGAGAGTCAGTGGCATCCCCAGAGTGTTACCTACTGACTCTCTTTCTAGGCACAGGAAGAGACTATACAGTCCCTTCTGGAGCCCTTATGGGAGTCCTTTATGCAATGGGAACTTTGGGTTGCTAGCCCAAAGGTTACTTTCTTACCATATAGCATTACTAAAGTGGGAAAACCACAGCACCATAATCAAAGGCGGTATGGTTGAAAGAGAATCCAGAAAGAAACCACTGAACAATACTAAGCTGTGCACAGAGTGAACAGATTTAAAGCTCTCAAGTCATAAGCCTGTAAGAGCTAAGAAACATGTGAAGTTTGACATTTAGAGCCACTTTCTTTTTTTTTCTTTCTTCTTTTTTTTCTCCGATTGGAAATATTTTGTTACCTAGGATCTTTTCTTGGAACTTATATCTAAAACCAGCTAAGCTTTAAAACAGAAATTACTTTTTGATCTCATAGAGAGGAAACAGTAAAAAAGAGTTTGCAAATGCATTTTTTTTAAAGAGAAAATACGAGCTTCTAGAATAAAAGTTAAATCAGGCTTTTAAAACAATTGCAGGGGCTTTCCTTTTTTTAGCAATGCTTGCTTTGTGCTTGGGATAGTTGTTTCCCACTCCAGCTTCTACTTCTGTAGAGGAAGGAGTGAAAAATACTTGCTGAACAGCTAATTTATCAGCCTGACATTACCATCCATCAAGAGGAGAGGCCTGCTGTTAGGAAAATCAAGATTATTGGTTCACAGGTTTTGTTACCTCTTGTGAAATGAGGGCAAGTTTAACAATCTATGCACCTGAGAGATGTTCTGGGTATTTCGATCCCCAAGTCCCATACATCACTTCTTTTTCTGCAGTCTGCTGTGGTGGTTGCTGTCTTCATTGACTCTCTCTCTGACAGTCCTGCTGCTAAAGAACCTGTTCAAAGCATAAAGGACTTGAGTTTCTCTTCCTTCACAAGCTATGAAGCAGTCCAGTAAATGTTTTTAATACTCTTAGGTTAATCTTAGATTTTACCATGTATTTTTGTCAGTATAGCACCTTATAAAGTGTTGCAGACTCCAGTATCTCAGGGCTGATGGCAGAGAGCATGTCAGCAGCAACTTACAGACACCTCCATGAAGTGTCCTGCTGTTGAACTGTAATTCAGGAGAGGAAAGCCCTGGAAGACAAAAGGCTTTTCATATGGCAGTGAGTAACTATGAGCAGGTGAGCGAGTCTAGCCCTATGGTGAATGAGGACTATTTTCTTAGTGAAAAGAAAACCCTAATGAACAAGAATTAAAAAAAAAAAAATAATTATAAATTGAGGGGATTTTTTTAAAATCCAATAAATAGTAATATCTACAAATTCAGTAAAAGTTCAAAAACTACAATCTCTCTCTGATCTGTTTGAGATCTTCCACTGATGTTTTTTTATTGTGAAGGAATGGTTGTGTGTACTCTAAATTTACACAATTATGGCCTGAAGGAGTTATTCAAAATGTAATTCAGATTCCCATGTAATCAAGATTCAGCTCTGCAGCACAGCAAAATATGGACAGGCCTATTAATGAAGAAATATAGCTGTGTAATCACATTCAGGACTTTGTATGATGCTTGCATGATAACACTTAGTGGAATGATTATACCCAGCCCTTTCAAACCTACACCCACTAAATTCAAAGCAGAGGGAATTTGCAGATTGTGTCTTTACAACTGTATAGATACCAGACCTGATTGCTTGCCAAAGACTTCAAAACCTGCCACTGATGATGAGACTGAATTTTATCAGAGATTAGCTCCCAGGTTGCAGTTGTATTTCAGAAAATAGCATTTTGTTTGGCCTTGTTTTGTTTTGTTTTGTTTTAATTTGTCCTGACCTGCTGTATGAAACATGCAGCAAGACAGTTACATTATGGGAAGAGAATATAAGATATCAAGATGCAAAAATATGTATGTAAACTGAAGGGTGGCATAGCAGTAAGTGATGTTTTTGTAGGCAAGGAAGGAATCAAGAGGAATCTCTGCAGTTCAGCCTGCTCTGAGAGAATACTTACAGATCTTGAGTATATGATTATATGATCAAGGAACATGGCTGAAAACTATATGGTGGTTTTTTTTCTTAATCACATTTGCATGAAGGCTTTCAACCACTGTTGAACTGTTTTAGGACACAAGACTTCTCTGAAAACCAGAGCAGCTTCTGCTTACCTGCCCTCTGGGCTTGGCAGCCACATTGGCAAAGCAAGTGGGTCATTGACTTTGTGAGGAATTGGTGCTTATCTGTCACACCTAGGAAGTTAACAGCTTTCACAACCCTCCACTTGAAAGACTGATATTTTGTCAGTATTTTTTTCTCAAATGTGAATGGAAAGAATAGTATTTAATTCCTGTGTGAGAGATATTGATTGTGTCTGTCTTGGCCTTTTATAATTTCGAGATGTTAGCATTCTAAATAACTGGTATAGGTATTTCATATATATAAGTGTTTTGTTTGTTTTAGTAAAATAAAGTTCCACATTTCAGTGCACTTTACATTTCCATTCTTTTGGCCCTCAATATTACTAGATGTTGAACATGGTTCTAAAACAGTTTCTAATATGTCTTGGAGGATTATTCTAAAAAGAGGTTGCAGAAGATGTCTGATTATTGTCATTGCTTCCAATAAAATGGTTATACTTCACTGAAGATTCTGTCAAATCAAAGGCTAGAAAGGGTGCTTTCATGGTGTATGTTAACTTGTAAGACTAATGGTGCAAGTGTAACTTAGATGACATTTCACTAACCACAAAACATTCACTATTTGCTAATTACAACGAGTAGATTCTTAACAGGCTGATATTTTTAATTAGAATTTACACACTAGGATTTGACTGTGTTGGGTTTTTTTTTAAAATGGTGTTTGGAAGTTGGACAGTGCCCTCTGCTGGACTTACGCTCCCATAGCAGTAGTTTGCAAAGTGCCCCAAATTACGTCAATTAGTGTAAATGAACACAAAGACAGTTTTGCTCTGCAGAAGGGATTTGCTGGTTTCGAGGAAGTACACTTTGTTTTAGACCCTTCTTGCGTTCTGCTCTACATGGAAGCATACTGTGCAACAAAAAATTGTTCTATTTTAGATGGCAAAGATCTTTTGACTAATTTAGTTTGAACCCTCTTGGCTAGGGCTGACAGTGAGACTTCATCACAATGAGCAGCAGAACATGTAGTTCTATATATTCCAATTTTTGCAAAAATAAACTCAATATGAGCATATTCATCTTTAGAAATAAGGGTGATGGAGAAATAGGCAGTTGAACTTACTTTTTGTGTCTTTAAGACTTGCATGTCTTTATTGCATTATTTTGCAGTTTAAAAAGTTATACTGAGAAGTCAAAAGTGTCATTTTTCTCTTTATCCCTTCTTCAAGGTAGTTGGATTTTTGTTTGTTTGGGGGTTTTTTTTGGTGTTTGTTTTTTTGGGGTTTTTTTTTTGAGGGAGTGCTAATAAAAATAGCAACACTATCAGTTTCACTTAATAATTCTAATCTCGTACCTTTGGACTTTTCCAGGGTTCATTAAACAAAAACAACAACAACAAACAAAAACCCAAAACCAAAACAAAAACAAACCAAAACCAAACAGAAACAAAGCCAAAAAAACCCAAAGAAAACAAAAACCCCACCCACAAAAAAAACCAAAACAAAACCCACAACAACCAAACAAAACACAGCCAAACAAAACCAAAACAAAGACATTTACCGAGGATGTAACTTGAATTTACAATATCTCATAGCAAAGGGGACAGAAGGAGATGGATTTCCCTAGTAATTTAATTGAAAACATTTAGTGAATTTACAACATGAATTTAAAATCCTTCAAAGACAGACTATAAAACTGTAATAATTCAGCATTTACAGGAAAATTGAAATTAGTAGCATAGAAAGCATTACATAGCCATTTATTAAACTTTTATGGTTTTTAAATCACTTCTCTAGTTTTTCTCAACTCAGAAAACACATGAAGGGAAAAGTTGTATAGGGTTAGCTGTGAGTGATTTCTATTAATTGACCATCAAGTTGTTTTATACAGTAGCTTAAAGATGATGCAAAACAGCTCTTGTGTTTATTATGTGTTCCATGTTTTCTAAAAATCTGCAGACTTCTTAAAAGCTCTGCCCGTACAGAGTAGCTGTTCTGTGTCAAAATATGCATCCTCTCTCTGCTCACTTCAGAGGTGCACTTCTAGGGAAAAATGCAGCCCATCCTCCAGCATATGCTCATTCATTCACTCTCATGATGGCAGCTTTGGAGTAGAGGTGAAGATGTGCTCCCAAAATATCTGTCCACTCATAATATTGCCCTTCAGTCAGCCTTTATTTACATATGCCTGCAGCTGTGAACCTCTTTACTTCACCAAGTGAGCTCCATGCCCTCTGCAAAGAGCTGTGAGCTCTGGAGTGACAGACCTCCACATTAATGGTCACAGTTGGTCATTAGCTGGTCACTGAATCTTTCTTGATGACCTGCTAATGAACTCCCCACTGGCTTGTTGTGAAGATTGGTCAAGGTAGACAGTACAGGTAATTTATAGCCGAACTCCCGGCAGGCAAACAACCTCCACTGAGTAACTGCAATCAACACAGTACTACTAAGTCATTACATTCTTCCTAATTTATTTCTCAGTTGTAACTATTTCATGTTGAAAGGAAGCTTTGGATTGTATGTTGAAAAATATGTTTACATATTTTATTGGAGGAGGAGGAATTTCTTTAAGAATTTAATAAGGAAAACAACCTTAATTTTACAAACTCTTTTTATTTTTGACATGTTTTTGCCCTTCACAGAGCATGTTTTCTTAAAAAAATCCCACTTCTATATACATGAATATTCACCTCTAAAAGGCTCAGAAGCCCTCTCAGTGCAAAAAATTAACCCTCAGGTGGTACCTGTTAGATGCAGAAGCCTGGAGAGCTTTGATGGTTCTGCACCTGTGGTGTCTAATCTCTTAGAATCATGGATAAATTGGCCAGAAGCTACAGTCCCTCTAGCTGTGATCTTGCCAGCTCTAAAAAGCTATAAAGTTTCAGCCGGGCCCTGGCTTGGTAGGAAAGCTCTGGAAAAAGCCCAAGAAGTGGCAATGATGCATTAGGTAGCACTCTTCCCTCCAAGACTGGTAGATAATGTCATAGGGGTTATCCAATTATCACAGGACCCTGCTTTGGCTTTAGATGAGCAGGTACCTTTCCACATTTCAAGAGTGAACAGATTCCACAGTGGCCAAGACATTCATAATCCTTTAAGGTTTTAAATTTTCATTTTCACTAGTTCAAGTATCATAATTTTGATGAAAAAAAAAAAAAAAAAAAGCTGGTATATATCTGCAATGAAACTGCCACAAGAAACTGGATTTGCGTGTCCTGGGCAAGGAAATTTATCATGTTCCGTTACAGGTTTTCATGCACTTGACCCACATTAAGTGGTGTCCCGATGCTCATCTCATTTCCTGCAAATGGCTTCAAGATTGTAAAAATCTTTCCCCCAGTGCTTCCAAATTGCACTTCTTGAGCTGTGTAGAGATTAAGGAGTTGAGTTTCCAGGGAAGTGTCCTGACCATTGCTCCCTGGGGTGTGGAAATAGGAGCTATGGTTGTCTTTAGAAAGACAGTTTTTGCCCTGTCCCTGAAGATACTTGTCTTACATTTGGTAACTTTGCTCTAAATTATATGAGATTATAATAATTTCTCATTATTCAGAGATCCTATTTCATACTTTTTGATTACAAATGACATCCTTCTCTCCATCCTGGTTTCAAGTACTCCTGTTTCCTCAGCAGGCACTACTGAAAATGCATGTAGCCCTAACCAAAACTTTGTGAAATGACTAAAAGCAACTGAGTTCCTAAACAGCTTATGAAAGCAGCACAGATGGTACTTTCTTGATGTTGCCCATCTTGAACACAGACATTTAATTCTGCACCTTTTACGGTGTGGATGTGAGAGTTCAAGACAGAGGAGTCAGTTGCTTTTACAGAAAACCATAAGTCATTTCAGATAAATAAGACATGTATTTAATAATTGTTCATCTTCTTGTTATGTAGCATCCTGTATTTGTTTCTGTGTTAAAAAGTAAATAAGATGTTCAAATATTAATGTCATATGTTTGAGAAGGACCAGGTCCTGACACAAAGCAGTGTATTTTTTAAGGAAATTCATTAAACCCAGTTGGACTTATGGCATCTTGATGCAGAATGAAGTAGTGCTAACAATGTTTTATTCTTATTTTTTGTCCAGGAGCTGTGGAGAGTGAGCTTTAAAATCCTAAAATCAAAACCTGAAAGTGTAAATAAAATATGAATTTGGTCTCAGCAGTAATACAAATTCCATGAAAATACTCTTCTTAGGGGGTGTGGGAGTGGGCAGAAAACACTCCTTAAATCACACTTCCTTAAATCAGTGTGTAATTATCCACTAAAGGAATGCATATAGCAGTTTAGAAGAGCTGATGCCTGTTGAGACAAATACCTTTACAGTACTGAATGGGAAATCTTTAACTATGTGTCTGTCCTCTCGTTTTACCCAATCTTACTGACACACAAAATGTGTGTAAAGTACTGTTTCAATCCCTGTATGGGCTCTGGATGAACCCCAAAGTCGAGTGGTGCAAACATAATGTAAAACACAATGAAAATAAACCAAAGTGAAGGCATATTACATTTTTAAATTTTCACTATAATGATTAAATCACTAACGCTCTACATATATAGAATTTCTGCTCCTTGCTGCATGTACCTAATGGTTATCCCCATTCTTAACGCAAGACATGTCCCACAATGTACAGAATGAGTTTACATGTGCATTTTTTCAAGTGTCAGTGTTTAATACTTTCCTGCTAAGATAGTTTATCAATGAGCACACACCTTTCTACTGGATATCCCTTGGGAATGGTACTCTAGAGGAACATACCAGCCTCTCTGCAGAAACCGTTGCAAAGCTGAACTAACACAATGTGATTGCAGGTCTATTTTACCTAACCTTTCTCTTTTTCAGAGGAAACATGGAAATGTTTTGTTAAGTTAAGACTTAACAATCTTAACTTCTGTTAAGCTAAAACATGGTTAAGCTAGCTCCTTTTGGAAAAACATAATCTTTGATTTCCGTACCAAGAAGAAAACTTCGTGAAAGAATAAAAAATTTAATCCTATTCTTATGTATAATTTCATTTTTATTGTATTTATTTTCAGAAAATGTATTGAACCTGGTGTCAAGACAAGTTGATACTTTTGGAAATTTCCTACTAATATATTTTTTAAATCAATTAAAGCAACTGACTCAAAAATGAAACTTTTTTTTTTTTACAGATTTTGAAGTAACATATTTTCTTACATTCTTTGTAACAGGTGGTTCTGCTAATCTAACCTGCCGAGCTTTCTTTGGATATAGTGGAGATGTCAGTCCTTTGATCTACTGGATGAAAGGAGAGAAGTTTATTGAAGATTTAGATGATAGTCGAGTCTGGGAAAGTGACATTAGGTAAAAGAAAAAGTTGTTGGTATTTTTTTTTTTTTACTCTCTATTTTTTTGATACTTAATGTAATACTTTTTACCACAGACTAACTCAGGGGCACTTTGGGTCTGATCCCTTTTTTGCAACATCCATTCTTCACCTTTTCGTCTCCAGAAGTAGAGAATAGAAAAATGCACTGCTCAGCCAGATCTGATATTAGAGAGCTGCAAAAGAAGAATAGCTGCCCAAAAAGTGTTGTAGTGTTGACCAACTGGAATTTACATTATGACTTTTTCAAACTGTGAGAGTCTACAATAACAACCATTAAGACACTTAGTAAGTTGAAATAAAGAAAAATAAATACATCAAGAAAAAACAGCTCAAAAAGGTGTTTTCAAACATGGGGCCTTAAAAAAATGCTGAAGTCTGACTTCCCTTTTGGAATGTTTTGATTTATTTTCTTCATGATAAAAACCCTGATTTTTCAGGGATGTTATCTGGCCTGTGAGAGCCAAACATCCTGTTATGTGGGCTGCTATATCTACTGAAATACTGGCATTTGTGTCTTGTACTTCTACTGCTCCTAGAAGTGCTGTCTCATTTGGAAATTAAGGAATAAAGTGGGTTTGTATTGAGAATTACATGCTTGACATGGCATACCAACTCCTATCCAATATGAAGCATCTGCTTGGATCTGAAGGGATTCCTTTTTCATTCATAATTCTGTATGTTTGTATATCACTGAGTTTATCATGAATAAACCCAGAAATAAAGGCAAATCTAAATATGCATGTCATGGTTTAACCTTAGACAGCAATTAAGCACCACACAGCTGCTCACCCACTCTCCTGTTATCCCCCTCAGGTGGGGAGAAGAATCAGAATGAAAGTAAAACTTGCGGGTTGAGATAACAGTTTAAAAATTGAGACAAAATAAAGTATCATAATAATATCAATAATATTAATTATAAAAATAAACTTTTATTATTAATAATAATTGTAATGAAAATGAGAGATAGAGGAATAAAACCCAAGATGGACAATACAATTGCTTACCACCTACTGATCGATGCCCAGCCCATCCTAGTCAACTCCTCCCAATTCATATACTAGGCATAACATCCTATGGTATGGAATATCCCTTTTCCCAGTTCAGGTCACCTGTCCTGGCTATGTTCCCTCAAAGCTTTTTGTGCATCTGCTCACTGGCAGAGTGTGATACACTGAAAAGTCCTCGACTTAGGGTAAGCACTGCTCAGCAAGAACTAAAACATTGGTGTGTAATCAACATTATTCTCATACTTAATCCAAAACACTACACTGTACCAGCTACTGAGAAAAAAACTAACTCTATCCCAGAAAACCGGGACAGTGCATTACAAAGGAAACTCAGAAATCATGGATGTGTTATGCACAGTGATTGTCTATAAGAGAACAAAAATAGCTTATTTTACTTCACTTCTTACATGGATATTTACAGTGTCATCAAAAGACATGAAGTCAGGCTCATTTTCAGCCAAATATTAGAATTCTTCAGTGTAACCAAAGTAGCAGAGACATTCCCTTTAGCAAACTCAAGAAGACCACCTAGATACTCAAGGTCATCATTGCCAGGTATAGGCAAAATGGAAGCATATGTCACCCCTGTGTATTTCAAGGTCAAGACCAATACACTAAATGGCACATGACACTCAGATAAGCTATATTTTGCATCTAATACTTTCCCAAGCTCTGCCAGTGACTTGGCTTTCTAATGACTAACAAAAATGTGAAAAAAACCCTGTTACAACTTTCTTGTTTTGTGGAGGGAGGAGCAGAAAGTCTGGTTTCCACTTCTTATGTCAGGTGGGACACGAGGGAGCAGCCTGGAATAATTTGTTGTTTTCTTTCCTGGGTTCCTAAAACCGCTGACAGTCTCGCTAAGGAGGAAAAAAAGTCATGTGAAGACAGGTGGAGCCTTACACAGGAAGTCTTTTATTTATCATCTGTATGAACTAGAGGAGGCATCTGGCATACCAGTTCTTTCTACTGTTTTATAGTACATAATCAAATCTTATAATGCATTCTAGAAATAATGTCTCAGACAATGGCACAAACACATTGTTTCTGAGTGGCATGTTGAAAAGCCTCAGAAAGAGCACAAATACTGTTTTTTGGCCCAGACTCCTAGTGTGACTCTAAACCCCAAAACAACAGTTTTCCCTTTTCTCTGTTCTAACATTCCAAGACTTCATGGATCAGGGTCTCCATCAGAGCATGCAATGATATGTTATCAGTGTGCATATCATTCTGCTTAAAGAAGACAATGAACTGAAGCTCTTATTAACATTTACAAAACCAAACCTCCTCATTAGAAGTGAGGAAGAAAAGGGCATGATATAATTTGATTAAGATTGCATCAAACCATAGCCAAACTTGAAGACAGAGAGTTTTAAGTTGTAAGCAGCATTATTATGTCATGATTATCCAGTGCTCCACTATGATACAAGCAGAATAGCATTGATGGTTGTTTGTTTGTTTGTTTTCCTCAGGGTTCTCAAGGAACATCTCGGGGAGCAGGAGGTTTCCATCTCTTTGATTCTTGACTCTGTTGAAGAGGCAGACCTGGGGAATTATTCATGCTATGTCGAGAATGGAAATGGGCGCCGGCATGCCAGCATTCTTCTACACAAAAGGGGTAAATATGCAGCTTTCCTCCATGAAATGGTAAAATGTAAGGCAGATCAGTTTGTAGAGCTTCTTTTTGATGCAAGCATGAATTTTGGCTTCCTAAGAACTAATAGTCAATGATTGTTTTCCCCCAGGAATTTGTACAACTTGAAAAATAAAACAGAGAGGATGTTGTTGGTTATGGCTGCCACTGGAAAAAAATACAGTAACACCTTTTAATTATATCTCTATTAAAGATGCATTTAATAATTCCTTAGTTTTGAACTTAATAAAGGCTCAATAGACAAAAATAGTAGCTAATAGAACTGTAACAATTTTCTCTAAGAAATAAAATTAAATATTTGAACAATCAACAAAAATACATTCCACTTCTATCAGAAATGCCACCTAAACCGCTTGCCAGGAGAGTTCCTTCATTGCCTAACTGTGGACATTTTCCTTCTAACACTTTTTTTAACAATTCTGAAGTAAAACATCATGACAGAAGCTTCTAAGGACCTTCCTGTTTCTCCTCACCACTCACATCCCATAATTCCACCCTAATAGCCACAGCCATCTCCCACAGAGATGATTAGAGAGAGATGGAGAAACTCATGCAAATCAAGGCTTCCAGACCCATTTTGTCCACTTTACCTCTCAGAGGATTCTCCACATGCCTGGGATTGACACTCCCCACCCTCAAGCCGCATCCCGCTGGCCTAAGAGAGCAAAGAATGAGCAGGAGCGGTGTGTGCACTTTGCTGTCATTACTTTGCTTTTTTTAGACTGTTTGTAAAGGTGAGCAAACCAGGTTCTTACTGTGGTGCTGAAGTACTTTTGGCATCTCAGTTTATATCAGAGCAGTGATGTCTTCCCTAAATTTACTTTCATAGCATGCAAAGTCTATCTAAATTTAGAAGGAAACCATAAATCAAGATAGTGGGGCCAAATTATTTGATCATATTATGTACCTCCAATTAATTGAACTAATTTGTAGCCATTTTTCTGAACTCGTCATTGCTTCTTAAAAGATGCAGATGTGAATAACCAGATGTTCAAATAGCCTGGCATTTGTCACATTTTCTTGAATTCACTGAGATAAGAAATTATCATGTTAAGTAATTGAACCTCCACAATATACCCATTAGTGGTCATATACTCCTAGTTCAGAGACATTTGAACCCAGAACAAGATCTTAACCCAAAACACCACTGAAATCCAATGGTTTGTCCTTAATAATTAGTCAACTATTTTCAGTCAACTGAAAAGAAAGAATTTTTAAGGCTTAAATTACTTTAAAACAAAAACTTAATTAACTGACATGATGAGTCCTTATTTTCTCTTCCATACAAGCAGTGGCTCCAACACTGACAACACACACTACTTCTCTGTTCTTTGACCACCAGATTTTTAATCTAACAGTGTAGGCATGAATTTTGAAAGAGTCTGCTTTCCTTGCTTCCTTTCTTGGAGAACTCAGTAAGTCAAACACACCACAGTATGTGGCCTCATGATGACATACTTAGGAGGAAATAATCTCAATATTTAATTGCCCTTATGAATAGTAAAATTATAAAAACAGTAAAAAAAATCCCCAAAATATTTTTTCCCCTTTAAGTAAAACTAATTCTGAAAATTATTTGGAAGCACAGTCTGTTGTGCCCTAAAAAAACAAAAGTTACCTGATACAAGCCTTCTACACACTTTGCATGTTGACAACTGTTTCAGTGAAATGATAAATTAAGCATGACAGATAAAAATTTGAGCTAGTCTCTCAGGTCTCCTAGGAAGAGGAGCTTTGCACTGCTTGCTTAGTCTTCTGTATATCACCATGACAACCTTTCGGTTTAGGTTTCCTTGTTTAGATCCACATTTAGTCTCTGCTAGGAATGAGTTAGCTGTTTATTAATTTCTGATTATTTGGCTGACTTAGAACAATTGGGACCTAACAATTAGGAAAATTTGCTTCCTGAACACTGAGACTTTTGCAGAGGTATTAGTTTTGGCTGGTTTTCTAGTTAGTGATCTTTTTTTTCCAGCAGTATAAGCCAACAAAGGTGCTGAATCTGGAATGTTCACTGCATACCTGAAAAAGAAATTATAATCCTTTTTAAACTTCCTCTGTGGAACATTATCACCAGGATCAGAAGGGACAGAAAAGCAGAAAGCTCTGCTACTGAACAAAGAGCGTTCCTGGGAAAAGAGGTATTTAGGGCTAAATGCTGCAGTGGGGATTCAGGTACAAAGTTTAAACCTTTCAAACACTGCTGCTTCAACCTGGTCAGTATTGTCTCTGTAAACTTAAAAGTCCAGGGGGAGATTTTAGAAGTACTTACAATTAACAGGCCCTGAAAGGGCAGGAAGTCCAGAGTCTAACTCACTAGCAAAAACCTGGATGCATCTTCCTTAATCTTCTTCTGGGTCAGCCCAGCAGGAACACACGCTCACCTCACAGAAACCACAAGCAGGATCCATCAGATGGTGGTCCCTATCACAAACCAGTGCTTGGCACATTCAGATGGGGAGAGGGGGCCTCTGCCCTTTCCCCGACATGGCACTGGAATGGAAAGCCAGAGCCTCTCCTTTCCTGAAATGAATTAATTTCAGGAAGGGGGCAGAACACAGTTTTCCCAACACCAACACCACTTGTACAGGAAAAGTGAATCTCGTTTCAGCACCCGGCACCGGGAGAAGGCTGGGACGCCTGGTACCTCCCTCTAGTGTGGACACCGGTGCTCTGCGTCTCGGGGAGCTGAGCCCTTATTTTCTCCTGAGCTTCTTTGGCTTTCTGATGCAAGTAGAGAAAACCTATGATCTATGTTTTTCTGCTGCCAGCTAACCATTTTTAGACTCCCAAATTTCCTCAGATGCTGTGCATAGGGAGCATTTAACTCGAAGCTAAAGGCAGTAGAGCATTTCAAGCACAACAATGGCAATCCTTTTTCCTTTTCTTATTCATTCCTACAAAATTTGTCCAAAAGATAATCAGAAAAAGAGAGGGATCAGAACTCAGGAGATTTAAGTCTCATTCCTTTCCTCCAGCTTTTGACCAAATCCTTGTCACCTTTACAATAATCAAGCTATTTCCTCTTTTGTCCAAGAAAAAAAAAATCTACTTGTTATAATCTAAGACTGATTTTGTTACTTACTGGTGATAGCTACCATTGATCATCTCTAGCAGTTACAGGCTAATCTTCATCCAGGTAGGGGAACCTTCTAGAAATTAATTTTCAGAGTGATACTGACAGCAGCTAAGCATAAATTTATTAATGACAGACCACATATTAAAGATGACATGAGGTGGATAACACACTATAATTCTATTTTTTCCACATTTTTTTTAATTAAAGAAGAACAGCCAATAGTCTATCAATGTAGTAGATAAAAATGTAATGCATAAGGAAAAAGAATGCTCTCCTACAATTTTATGCATTGACAAGTATGTCTTTCATGCTGGATCAATGTCTTCGTAGTCTCATTTAATCGTAGAGTGTGTTGTAAATAAAAAATATTATCTAATTATGTGATTATTTTTGTGGAAATTTCTCTCTGCATGTCTGCAAGTAGAAATCTAAAGAAAAATCTCAAATATTATTTTGTTATTATTCTTTAAATGGTATTGATATTATTTTAAAAGCTTGATAGTATACCTGTATTTTTCCTGGGACAGACAGCAGAACTAAGAGCAGGTAACATACTTTTATGTATTTTTTCAAAGAATCTACTACCATTCCTTTCAATTTCCACAGTATTATCTGATTTCCTATCCTGAGCTTCTTTTATGTTTCTGATTTGTTTTCCTCTGTCATGGATGTTCTGAATGGGCATATATGAATTTTGTTGGCTATGAGTTAATGAGGAATAGTTAAAATCAGGTTTCTTTTCCTATCAGGACAAAAAAAAAAACCATATTTTCACTGATACATATTGTTTAGAGAAAGAGATTTAATCTGTTTGAAATTGCCCATGAGAATATATGTTTGAAAAATATAAAAGTTAATATTTCCTAGATGGAATGCATATTGAGGAAACCTACAAGTAGGTAGGCATACTTTAAACTCATCATTTATTAGTGCATAAACATCATATTAATATTTCCTGTACAATGTAATGGCAAATTCTGAATAGAAAGTAATTCTGAGTTCTCTTCATAAGGTTATTAATGACACTGAATTACTGACGAGCACCTTAAATTACAGTGTCATCCACATAATAGTGTAAATCTGGTTTATTACTTAAAGACTTGAATGTGTTAAATTTTTGATCTCACAAGCATTTTGTGTCACTAGGACATGATTTCACACAGTGATGATTGACAATTAAGACTTAAAAGAGAAAAGAAACTGCTTCTTTTCTAACCTCTGCAAAGAAACTGCAGGTGTTATTTCTCCCTTTACCACAAAGCTTCACAATGCTTCTGAAATTTCTGAATGGAAACTCAACATGTGAAATATGAGAGCAATGGGGTTTATATTTCAGCTTCTGTTACTTGGTCCTAATTACTTGACTATTGCAGCAAATCTCAATGGAAGCAAAACTTGTAGAGCTCTGATCCACTTGGTTAGTTAAGACCTTACACATGTATATCTTTCAGTGTATAAAGCATTCAGTTTTCATTCTGCACTGAAGGAGAAGCTTTTCTGAGATCCTCAACGGCTTTTAGAACTGGAATTGAAATTGGATTGGATTTGATGGAAATTGATTTTTCATCCACCTATGTCCGTTGAAGAAGTCGTGAGGTTGTCACTGTGCTCAGCAGTGCAAAGGTTTGTTCACCCAAGAGGTTCATGACATAGGGTCAAAAGCCAAATATCAGCTCCCTTCTGTCCCAAACCTAACCAAAAGTGACTGCTCTTTTTACACTCAATCTCATCTAAAATCAGCAAGGAGTAGAATACTAGAGACCTCTGCCTGACAGAAACTCTTCATAAGACCAGTCTCTTACTCAGTGAGGTTTTTCTCATCTCTTAGAAAATTGTACTAAGACAACTCCAGTAAAAAGGTTAGTAAGATTACTCAGCATGTTCCTAAATCTAACCTTCCTCTGACGAATCTTGCTTCTGACAATCTGTCAAACAAGTTGGTTTGTTTAACAGATTCCTTTTTAAAACAACTTCTGTACCACTTTTATCATAGTTCTTCTCTTTATGTAATGTCGAAGTGCAATTCTAACCTTGATTGGCAAGGACGAAAATATTTTAAAATAAAATGTCACAAATTGTTCCCATAACCCATGCAGAGCTAAATTATTCATTAATGCTATCCTCAGAAAAAATGTAAACAGTATGTTTTATGATCTTACATCCTGGGAACTCGGTAGTCAATTTTTTTCCGCGCATTTTTAGCACCTCCAAGTGCTTTTTACATTTATTTCTTTCAGAAGATCTAAAAAAAGTAATTGTGTGGGCTGTCTGATTTCTTTAGTGCAATAAGCAAATAGAAGCTCTTCTAATCAGGAAGGTTTTAAGTCATACACAATTCATTAATTTTGGGAAGCTAACTAGAGATTACTGCAGTTCCACAACATGACACTTTTTTCCTTCAACCTATGTTACAAACTGCCTTTAAAATGCAGTGTTATGTATTTAAATGTAGTAAACTTCATTTTCCTTTCAACTATATCTTTTCCAACCTTATCCTCTTTTGAGCTAACATAGTTTTGGAGATAGTCAGTATAATTATTCTCCTGCTGGGAACAGGTATGCCGCACTTCTCAGAAGAAATAAAAATGTCATCAGTAAGAATATACTTCTATTATAACAATTTACTATCTCTCTTCTAATGACACTGGAAATCCAACAGCAGCAAGGCTCAGATATCCTGCCTGCCTTACTAATGAACAGATTAATAAGGCTCCTGTCTTGCATTTGCATGCATGTATGCATATTATATGCACACGTATATATAATCCCAAACCTGACCAGCTCTTTTTCATACACAAATCAGGAATATATATTATTTATTGATATTAAAAAAATAAAGCAAGATAACTAGATCTCATAGCTCTAGCTCTAATAAATAAAATGAAGCTACTGCATTGAAAACCATATTGAAAACCACAACTAAATTTAGCTAGCTTCAGTGAACTCTGCAGACATCTACAGGCCCACATAGCCTATACTGGAAGAAGGCATATACTTTGTGCTAATAAATTATTTCATAATCAAGCTAATGAATAGCCCAAGTCTGTTTCTATTGTTATCAGAAATATTATTGTCCTACAATATCCATCAGTTATTATTCACAACAGTACCCATAAGGCCATCCAGGTACCTTAAACACAAACAGATTTTGTTTGGCAATTAGAAACAAACAAAAATCCTAAAAAGTAGTGACTAGATTTTATATATATGCAGTATGCATATTGGATATGCATATGCTGTATAAAGCTGTGTTTCCATATGCCTAACTTCGGGAAGGTAATTTGTTTTACAGCAATGCCAGAACGAATACTGTACTAAACAAGAAGGGGGAGGGAGGGAGAGGGGGAGGGAGGGAGGCAAGGAAAAAAAGCACATACTTCTCTATTTTAAAGCTGTGAGTATTTGTTTCTTTGTTCCTAACCTAAACTCTGCCTACTCTTTACTGCTGATGTCTGAAATTGCACTCAGTCAAGAATTCCTATGTTAGCAACCTTCCTTCTTTACAAGAAACACACTCATTCATAACCAAAGTTGTATGTAATGACACATCAGTCCCTGCTCCCCTTCCAAATTATATTCATAATCTCTACATTTCTTATAATAATTGAAGTCTATGAAAGTATACCTAAACAAACTGAAAACTGCCTCTAACCAAACCATATCTCTTTGTGGCTTAAATCATCAAAGACAAGCAGAGAATGGAAATCAGTTTAGGCCACAAAGTTGCAAAGATTTGTTTATGTGCTAACCTGAAACTCTGTTAATATTCCTGTTGACTTCAGAGGGATTACTTACAGTCCATGAAGTTGAGCAATCTGCATAAGTGATTGCAAAATTGAAACCTTAGATAGACTGTAATTGGATTTTGAAAAAGGCTCAGAAACTGAATACACAGCTATAAATTACATATCCTTGAAGAGTTATATATCACCAAAAAAAGAGTTTGAAATATAATTATTTTTTGTAGTAGCTCAGCTGTATGAGGACTAACTAATGAATAAAATTAATTTCAAATTATCACAGATCATTTAATGTAAAGTCCCTGAAGCATGTCGTATAAGTCAAAAGATATGAATCTTTGACAGAACACTTTTATTTACTTTCTTGTTACAACTCCAGCTACGATAAGTGAATTACCTGCATGACCCAGTGAAAGGAAGTTTATCAAATATTAGAACCAGGTGAAGATCAAAGATATATATTAAAAATGTGCCCAATAATTAGAAAAGAAAAATACAAAATGAGTGCATTTGTTTATTACCAGCCATATCATGCTAGATATTTGGAGAGGACATATGCTTTGTTTTAATTAGATGTCTTTTTCACTGGGTTCCTTGGCCAAAGCCTCCTGATAAGGGTAAATAATGTAGCCATTGGTCAAAATGCTTGTTACAAATCTTGTTTTAAATTGAAGCTATTTATTCAGTAAACAATCTACTACTACTGCAGTAATCAATGTGTTTTCCCTTGGAGTAGAACTGCTCCAGTGCTACTGGAGGACTATTGTTAATTGCCTGTAACTAAATGATTGCTGTGCTTCTGGATGTAACTTTCTGGCAACTCGTTTTTTGTGTTAACAGAATGCCTGTCCCCCTAAGGGTTAGCCAAGTAATTTTCCTCTACTATTTTCTACATTCAGTCTCACCTCCTTAAGGAGGGCCAGGTCTGTAATTTGAGCAACACAACACAGAGGCTGAATAGATTTTAAAAGGTTTGCATTTTTTGTCTCTCCTTTCTGATGTGGAATTGTGCTGAAATTGAATCTTTTTAGTATATAGCCACTACAGCAAACTTGAATTTCAGCAGGAAAAACAGATCACACTTCAAAGGGAGTATAATGCCTGCTGCAGCAACTGTGTGCTCAAATCGCAATGAAAAAGGCAAAATAAAGCAGCAGAAAAAAATGTTACTGTGAAGGTAATGATACACTCTAACCGTGCTGCTACACTTAACTCGGTTTTAATAGTGACTACATCACTGCTGAAGCTGTTGGCATACACATCACCAACACCCTTGGCATTCACAGAGCACCTTTCAGGAATATCCTCTCCTAGGAAGGAGCCAAAGCACCTTCCCCAATTCACATTGGTAAAACCGAGGCAAAGAAACGTGAAATCAGTCACCTGAGGGGCCGATAGAAGAGGCAGGACTGAGCCTTCTGCTTCTCACACCTTGAATTCAGCTCATCACAGGGCAACACTGTTCCCAAAATCCCTGGGGCAGCTTAGAGCCGGCAAGTGGCCCCTTAAGGCACAGTTTAGCATCCTACAGAAACACAGACTCAAGGCCTGAAAATAATCAACTTAGCGTGACACTGTGCTCAGGCCAATCCATTCTGCCTTACACAGTGCTGCAGAGATGTAGCTGTCTCACATTCAGCACTTTGGGGGTTTGCTCAGGTGTCTGCAGGGCTGGGTGTAAGGATGCAGCAACTTGCTGAGTTAACCAGTTCCCTTTCTGCCTCTAAACCCTGACAAACAGCACCCAAGACAGGGAACAAACATGTGCTGAAAGATGTTGTCCAGCATAAAAGAAAAAAATAGCTTGCTATGTTAGATCAATAGACCATGAAACCTACTTTGCAAACAAATCTGTTTAAGAAAGAACCACCTTATCCTTGTACTCAGAAGCAATCACAATTTTCTCAGCAGCAACACATGAAAAGGTAATTGCTAGTACGTTTCAGGCTGAGTTAGAGAGTTTTGTTGTTTGCTTTGATTGCCTAATTAAGGACAGCTTCATGTGGCTTCACATAAATTTTACCGAAAGAAACATGTAGGCATAATCTTATTTTATGGGGGAAGAGATAACTAAGAGGACTGATGGCAAAAGTGATGCAGTGCATTAGTCTGATTTCATGCACAGTGACAGACAGCAGATGACTACTGGCAGTTATTTTTTTTTTCATTTAATCTCAAAATCATTAGTTTAGGAAAAACTTCCATTTTCAGTTGTAAAGTTTTTCTTTGCCTTTAATGAGTCATAACAGCAGGCACATAAATAGAGTATTTTGTGCCTAGCAACCTGAAATATTAAAGCCTTTCTTCTAGTTACCATTGAACAGCTGCATAACCTGTAGTACAAAATGATAAACAGAGTATAGTAAGTCAGTGTAGAGTAATTTCCAGTTCCATTTATATTCTAAAATATTGTATTACTTGTCTATGCAAAAAATTTTTTGTGAGTGTTTTTAGTAACATTCCCTTCTCTGGACCAGAAAAGTATTGGAAGTCTGAAATAACCATGTCAGTCTTAAAAATATCTAACACAAAGGAGTTTCCAGCACAGTTTTGGAAAGAATGACATGGAATATAAATGTCTTTTTATTTTATTTTATTACATTTTTAGTGTCTTCTAGAGAGTAATGAAATCTTCTTACAGTTGCCTCAAAATAACGAAAAAAAAAAGCGTGTGATTCTCAGTAGATGCTGTCAAAATAAATAGAATTGTCACTTTTTGCTCTAACCTTTATTTATCATACCTGCACAACCACACACACATTCAAAAAATAATAATAATTAAAAAAAAGTTAGTTCTGGGCTACCCTACTTCACTCAGACAGAAACTGCCCACTGAAAAAGGATACTTTAAAAATAACACAGAACTGATCTTGCTCAGGGCGAATTTTTTTTTTTTTAATGAAGCAAACTCTGTATCTTAGATTTCCAAGAGTTGATTTTTTTTATTTCTTCAAAACTGAGTGATTTGGAAAAGTATGGAAAGTCTTAACCTTTTCCACCTATTGCTCATTTCAAATTAAAAAAATTTTCATAACGCTCCTTCCTCTCCCATCCTCCTTTTTTTAACATTGCCAATTTTCAGCCAACAAGCAAATGAAAAGTATCAACAAGATGAAAATCAGATATCTCTGTGAGCTTCCTTGAGTGTGCAACACTTAAAACCAGGAGAGATGAAAGTCCATGATGGCATATTACTTCTGCCTTGATAAATATCGCCATTACTGGTGGTAGACAGTTTTTGACCACATTTGACCAGAGTCCCTGATGCCTCAGGAACGGAGCTACATGGTGGTGACCTCAATCCATCATGTGAGCAGACAGCAGCAAAGACACCAGTGGGTTAGGCTGAATGGGAATGTTGGAACAGACAAATCGGGATGGTTTGCTGTGACTAGACATAAGCTAAGCCCACTGGGGGAAAGGTGAGAATAAGGATGGACTGCAGATCTCTGGGAAACTGTGTTAAAGATATGAACATATAACTGAGATGTGGAGCTGTAGGGTTCCTTGGATAATTTGTCTTCACATCTTTCAAGTTTTTTGAGTTTTAATTTTTTTATATTTATTCGGAAAAAATAGTCAAAGTCTTAGTTTGGTCTTGTCCAGTAGACTAAAATTCATCCTATTTCTATGTGGAATAAGGGAGAAGCTGTTTTTGTATTATAGTTTGTTATAGTATTATAGGAAACATTCACCTCTGCTTCCATTGTAAGTTAAACGTCAACATTTATCTGTGTAAAGCAAACTGTGACTTACCTACAGAAAGAGAAAAGGAAGAGTTATCAAATGTATCACTTATATGCACTTATTCAGACACATAGACACATGCCCAGCAATTTTTTCTTTTTTAAATGAGCAATTCATATGGTGTATCAGAGAAAAAACCCAGTTTATTGAAGAAAAAACAAAAAACCCCCACATTATTATGTATTTCTTCAAGGGCCCCATAATTAAATAAATTCATAAATGACCCATCATTCATTATTTTATTTTAATGTTTAACAGAAGTGCGAGGTCTGCTGCTAATCTTTCTGTGGTTTGGAATGTGGTTGTTACTGCGTTTTGTAATTCTTTGCAGAGCTGATGTACACAGTTGAGCTTGCTGGTGGGCTTGGTGCTATTCTGCTGCTGCTTGTTTGTTTAGTGACTATCTACAAGTGTTACAAGATAGAGATTATGCTCTTCTACAGGAATCATTTTGGAGCTGAAGAACTAGATGGAGGTAAGGCAGCTTCTTAGTATACTTTCTACTTTCTAAGAATTCCTGTCTTTTATTTCTCTCCACCAAGACCCAGATTTCATTTCAGTTCAAGATGTGGTAACAACTGCAATTTTTATTTCTCAATGCATTAGGCATCGACTTGAATACACTTTCCTCATACAGCACAAAAGCTCAGTAACTGCTGAGCTGTACATGCTGCTCTCCGGAGCTCCAGAAGACATCCACGTCTTTTCAATTCTTATTTCCTACACTGAATGTCAACTACCAACAAGATTTTCACTTTCTGTCAGTACTGAAAGCCAGCTTTACTTCTGCATGAGCTAGGGAGTATCCTCCCTAATTGTATTCAACAAATAGGTAGAGGTTGAAGTGAATCTCAATTTACTGCTTGTTTAAACTGATCAGTTTCAATAAACTGTACTGAGTGTTTGGGAATGTACCCAGAAGTTCATGTTCTTGTGTTCATTTACTTAATCACTGAAAGAGCTGCTAATGGTCATTAAAGTTGTTCTGTGATTCACTAAACAAAAGTTATCCACAATGTATGCACCAGCTCTGTCAAACATATACATGCATTTTCTTTTCTTTTCTTCTCTCTTTAAGCACTGAAGAAAAAGGTCTTGTTTACCTCTAGCCTTACTAATAAAAATTGCTGTTGAACAGCGAACAGCTAACTGGGTTGAGCTGGAGGCTCTGATTAATTAGGTTTGGTTTCTCAGGTCAGAGTTCCTGATGTTTTGTGCTTCCACTGTGTCTTTGGTGACAGGACCTTCTTTTCTACAGAAATACTAATCAAAGTTATTTTACAGTTCCAGGTAACAGCTTGTAGGCAAAGGCCACTGTGAAATATAAAAACAAATATGTACTGATAAACGAGTGATGGCCAAGTCTGTCACTGATAAGGGAGAAGAGCAGCAGCAGAATTACAAGTCCTTATATAAGGGAAAGAATTCCATACTAAACTCACTAGGGAATGACCCATTTCTGCCTTTCACCTAAAAATGCACAAGCATTCAAAATAGAAAATGCTCAGAACAACAAGCCCAAGAACGTTAGAACATTTTGTAACCTTCTACAGGATTTACAAAATGATGCATTAATATAGCAGCTCAGTGGGGAAAAAAAAATTCAGGTTATTCTATTTATTTTACAGAGAAGGAAACTGAGGCTCAGAGGGACTGTGAGTCATGGAGGATTCTGACAGACACTTTTTTTTTTTTTCTCCGGAAGCTGAGATCCAGTTCTCTCTACAAACTACAAACCAGCTGCCAGTTTAAATGGACATGCTTACTTGCATAAATTGTGTGAATTTAATAATAGTCATATGCAGAAATAGACACTTAAAATAATAATAGTTTAAATAGATGCAATGTTTTCTCTCTGAGTATCAGTAATTCTTACTTTTATAGCTCTCATTTATCGTTATCTCAAATCATTCCAATTCATTTGAAAACTTACTCTGCCATTGCAAACTTACTATTGCCTCTGTCTTGTCCCATTTCAAACACTGGCCACCTGGGAACAACAATACTTGAATCACACATTTTAAACATTAAAACAAAAAAAAAGTGAGCTCCAAAAGATACTGTTCTGTGATTCAAAAAAAGGAAAACCAATATCCATTCACTTTATCCTTCTGAGCAAAGGTCACTATTATAGAAGGTCAAGCATGGATTCTCCTTAGAAAATCAATGCAAACGCTGATAGATTTGGTGCTAAACCATGTCAATATAAGAAGAAAAGTACTATTTACAGATTGTTAATGAAAACATGAAGTTTCTACTGTGTTCAATATACTAGCAACATAGATAAAACCCATTGTGCCAATGAAGTGACTGCAGCTGCTCTGTCTCTTCCACTTACAGTCATGCAAAAGAAAGAAGAGGGAGAGAAAATGTCCCAAAGAAACCAAGCCATGGCTTTTGTAGAAATAAATTGCAGACATAAACTGAGATCTTTTCCTTTGGCTTAGTTTGTTATTGACAGACACAAAATGCTGAAATCTAAAATCTTATTCTAACCACATCTCCTGCAGTGCAGCAGCAGAGTGTCCACATGCTATTCATAATTTACACCATGTTCTGTCATGCTTCAGAACAGCCTGTAGATAAGGAAACATCAAAATATCACAGTCATTTTTTTACGTGCACTGTATTGTACCCAGAGAGGATTTGAAAAACTTTAAAGGTGAGGTCCAATTAAATTTTTCAATTGAAAATCTCTTTTAAAATTCAATGCTTCATTTCTTTCCTGATCAGAGGACAAGCCCTTCAGGATGTCAGATCTCATCATAATTTCTCTTTCCTTTCCAAACCTTAGACACATCAGTTTTTCTCAGGCTAACTAACACGCATTTCTCTGGGAGGCACGGGTAAATTGTGAGAAGTATTTGAAAACAAAGCATTTAACCCTTACAGGCAAACTGAAATTATTACTTTCTGTAGGGGTACTGCAGATTAAGAAATTAATCACACTGTTGACTCCTCATTTCTCTAACTTACAGCTTTGTATTCCCCTTTTTTTTTTTTTCTCGTCTTAGGGACTAGTCTCTCCTTCTGCTTTTTTTTTCTTTCCTGAAAACACTGCAGCTCTGTCCTGTGAATGGGAATTGAAGTCCTCTTTTTTCTTTTCATGGTTAATTCCCTGCCTTTCCTACTAATTTGGAATATAATAATTTTATCACTTCTCATCCCACTCCATGCCTGTGCTTCCAACAACATGGGAACTGGCTCCACACCAGGGCATTACATGATGGGCATGTGTTGTGTCCTTATTGCAGAGCAGCACGATGTGCTGGTTTAGTCAGGGCACCTCTCTGTGTCTGACAGTTCCCCCCAGTAGCTGGAGCACAGGGTCAAGAGAAATATTCTGACCCCTGGCAAAACAACAGCATGACCTTGCATCTCAGAGCTATAACTCACTACTACCTGTTTGGTGGTCAGAAACTCCAAAATCTGTTTAAAAAGAAAAATTCAGTTCAATATCTCCGCAAAGGTGGTATCTTGAAGTGCTATGCAAACAAAGAAATGTCAAGTGCTATTCTGAAAACAACAAAATTTTCACAAATAGATACTTCACTGGAAACTTCAGAGGGCTAATCATTGTCAAATGTCAGGCAACTTTTTTAGTTTTGCAGCTTTAAACGTAAAAGCTTATTTTAAAAAGCCTTGTCCATAAAGTACACTTTAGGGACTAACACATTATTAGTGAAAGCCACTTTTAGAAATGATGATTTCTTCTATTTTGCTGTACATCCAACAAAAGGGATTTTTATACCATGTTCATTCTCTGTGGAGCATTTTAGCAGTTGCTTTTTATGTATTACCTTCCAAGGACCTTCTCTTGTTGTCGTTCCAAGTTTTTAAATGACTTTATGAAAAAGGTATAGTACTTTAACTATGAGTGAAAATGCAAATAACTATTGTAAATAGTGTCTGCTATCAACACGTGCCCTGACCTCTTTCCACCTTGCACTCTGTGACCTTAAAAGGCTATTTGTATCAGAAGAGGTATTACTGCTGTGTAGGAATCTGCTCTTTGTCTACATATGAACTGACTTCCTGGCACCCTAAAATCAATGGAAACTTTCCCATGATTTCACCTGGCACAACTTTCTCCTTTGTTATACTGTTGCTGCTCACCAAGTCATGCAAGGATCAGTCCCCAGCCATCGCAGCAGACACAGCGAGGGTGGCGGGGGGATTCAGAGCACCTCTCTAGGTAGAGCCAGTTATGATGCTGCCTTAGAGTGGACAGGAGGCTCAAAGTGACCAAAACAGCTATCAACTTTTTCTTACCATTCCAAGACCTGACAGGTTCTGCGGATGCCAGTTCTAAGGTATGTCGTAAGGATAAATCCAGAAGTCTACAGATGACAGGCTGAAAAACATTGGACATGATTAGATAGGCAACATTACTTGAAATCATGAACTTCTACATGTGTTTACATTCCAAATTCCAGTTTCAGAGGAAACCACATACAGTACAGTTATCAGTAGAAAGAGTTTACAGGCATTTTACCCTACCATTAACTGGGTTCATTAGTAACCATTTAAATTGATGGAAGTTTTTGTATGAAGGAATTAATAAGAAAAGATGAACCCTATAATGAAAGAAAAAAAATTAGATAAGAAGGCTGGCAAAAAAAGTAGCAATTAAAGACCCAGTCTGACCAAATGTGCTGTAAATAGTTTTGTAATGGAATTCACATAAATATCCTTTCTCACAGCTATACTGACTAGAAGTCAAGCTTTAGGCTCAAGAAAAAATAAAAGCTGTAGGCAGCTGATAACTAGAAAGTGCGAGATTTGCTTAACAGCTTACATGATGACCTTCACAAAGACCCTTGGTGCCTTTAAGCCCCATCAGCTGTTTTTCCTGTTGGTCAGGAGCTCACCATGGTGTTCTCAGTCCTATTCTCAGCCTTCTATGCCATGGAAATCTTGGTGAATTTAAGGAAGACACAGCCTCTGTGCAGCTGAGGTGCTGGCAGGGAAGGCAACTGAGCCCAGGCCTGAGGAGTTTCTCTGAGTTTCACTTTCAGTTCTGAAAGTGGCTGCTTATATTTATTTATTTACTTATTTTCGCCACATTGTTCAACTCAAATGAAATGCTCCTCGTGAGATTAAAATGTGCCACTGCTGAGCTCTCTCAATTCAGGAAATCTTGTTTGGATTTGGTATATGACATCTATGCTGGGACAGCTGCCCTTTCTTGAGATGAGTTTCTACTTGCTGAGGGGAAGCAAATCAATGCTCAAATTAGGAGACTGATGAAATTGTTTCTTCCTTGAAGTCTCTGTTGCACCTGGGAGTCCTTAAGTAATCACGATTTTTGTCCTTGCTATCATTTAGCTGCAAAAGACTAGCAGGGTTCATGGATAAAACCTACGAGATTATCCACATAATATCTTATTGACTGTCCAGGACAAGAGCAGGTAAGATATAGTTCTTAGTGGTTTCCTGGTTTTCATCCCAGTGAGGCTCTTAAGCTGCAAGGAATGGTAATGCTTGGAGAGTCTTAAGGTTTCTGTATGACTAAGTTGTTAACTTACAAATATAACTTTTACAATTGGTTTAAGCACCACCAAAGCACTTGTGTTAATAATTATGCCATGCAGGTATAGCAGGAGTGAAATTACTGCTGAAGTTAGTGACTTTGCAATTACAGAATCTTCCCTGGGGACCCACAAAATAAGTTTGCAGTAGCAACTTCACCACTCGCTTATGTATTCTTATTGGCTATTGGCAAATTGTGGCGATAAGAAATCCTGCTCTATGAATATCAATTTAAAATTCTATTAAAATCGCCTGAGAAAAATGGAGCTTTCTTCTTTCTAAATATTACTGGTTTAAAAAAGGGATTTTCCTGTTATTTAATTACAATTTTATTGCAGGAAAACTGCTTCTCTTCTTGTTTATGCCATTTATTTATATCTGAAATACAATTCAAACAATAAAAACTCAATTTATGTCTCCACTGAATATGGTGTTTTCTAGATTCTGTGCATGAGACATGCTAATTCAAAGGAAAATTCATGCTTTTTTCTCTCTTCCTATTTCATAGCATCTGAACTATGTCTGTAATACACATATATCTTAAAAAAATAAAATCAGATATCACCAAGAACATCTTTAGATTCCAAACTAAGAGATTGTTATAGGTTAGAAAGTTCGGATTTAAAGTAGGAAAAAAAAGACTACCATATGTGAATTGATGAAGACTGAGATATCTCCTGTTGCTCAACCAGCTTTGTAAGCTTTGAAGATTATTTTTTTTTTTTGTATCAAAGGACAAATCACATTGCAGATTTCTGAGGTAGGTGAGATGAACACAGCAAACTGCCATCTGATTTCAAGAATCATAGATTGAAAGTCTGTTTCCAAGCTATTTCTCCCTTGGTTTTGTTTATATTTGTAGTGCTTTACTTAACTTTTTGCTGTTGATCAAGACTGTTTTGGCTCCAGTTTTCAAAATACTTTGCACAATCCTAAGAAACAACCACTGTTGCTAAGATAACAGATCTAAGAAATATATCTAAAATTAAGCATGTAATTTATACAGGTTGTTGCTTTATATAGTTTGTTTTGTTAAATTATGGCCATAATAAGAGCATCATCGCTTGACAGCTTTTATTAAGAAATTAATATAGAAAAAGAGGGGACCCCTGGTGGTCTAGCGGTTAAGATGCTGCGCTCTCATCGCCGTGGTCTCAGGTTCAATTCCTGATCCTGCTTCAGGGGCACTTCCCCGGGCAGATGGAGCTCGTCAGCCCCTAAGGCCATCTATCTAAGAGAAGGTCACTCTAAACAAACCTACGTCCTGAGGACCTCACTGCCATTGTCCAAGCCTG
>JAWWLV010000001.1:106488982-106511942 GCA_035041135.1 Platyrinchus mystaceus
ACCTTTCCCAGATCTTCGTTCGCGAAGACTGGCCACGTTTTTAATATAGAAAAAACTATATCTGTTCATTTTCAGAGTTTACATGACACTCTTTTTTTAGTGTTTCTTTCTGCTTTTTAATATAGTAGCTAATTTCTTCCAGTCTTTCAGAGATAACTGCTATGCTAAATTTGCAGCTGGGTAGTTGTCATTCAGTCTTTCAATATCTACTAATAATACTTTTCTTCTTAGTTTAGTGTTTGACCTGCAAATAATCATAGTAACCAAAAGAATAATTTAAGTTCATTATTTTTTAATATCCTGAAACTTTTATAAGGACTTCTGAGTTTCTATATCTGTCAGGAGCAACTTCTAATATTAATGTTTCATCAGTTTTTTATATTGAATCTACAGTGTCTTCAATTGCAGTGATAAGCTTCTATGTTAATGAGAATATTGACAAACATTTGAAATGCACTCTTCATTTAGTTAGGAACACAAAATCAGACTAAATATAAAATAAAATACCCTTTAATAGTAAGTTATTCAGTTTAAATATATGATATTCTATCTTATGTATCTATCAATGACATTTTTGCTGTAATTTTAGAAAAACAGGGAAAATGTAACTTACAGAGAGAATTTATTTTGCACTTGAGATCATGTCACTTTATTATTTTTTGGCTGAATTATTATCTTCCAGGAATCACTCCTAATTTTCAAGAAGCATTAATATCTTGGGGTTTTCATAAATGTTCATATAGAATCAACTTTTAAATTGGTGTTTATTTTATTTTTTCAAGTTCTTTAGACTTCCAAAATTCAATATGGCTTAATGGAAAAAAAAAAAAAAAAAAGAAACAATTGATTTAATAGTTTTATACAACTGCCAATTAGGACAATGAACTTTTTTCTTGGTCTATGATGTGTTGAGAAGACTCCAGATCCTCTTTAGAACTGATTAGATTTCTTTAACCTCTTCCGCAGTATTGCATTTACAAAATTTCTCTCTAATTCAGCATTGCTCACTCTGAACAATGATTTGAACTATCACGAGGAATGCTACGATTAACAAATGCTTTGCCATGGAAAAAAGTTGTGTGGCTAGTTTTTAAATTTTATTAGCATTAAAGGGCTTGACATTTAAAAATAATAGAAAATGTTACAGTGAGCTTCATAAGCAACAGTAAATAGTGTGAGGAAAAGTATAAGTATTTTTAAAGACCTAAGATTTGGGCATTTTACTCAACCAAGCATTTAAAGTACATTTTTCATTATATTAAGGATGAACACTATCACAACGTGTATATTAAATGTGGCCCCACAAATAACAAAACAAACACAGATTAAGAAATGCCACAATTCTGAAAAAAATACAGTCTCTGGGAAATTTTGAAAGGTACTTTGCAACCTTTCCTGAGCACAGCATGATTTTTTAAAGCCAAAGCTTCCTGCATCAGTTTGGCTCCAGCTCCCTGCAGCACTTGGGAGGATCCAGTCTGTCATTTCCAGGAACTCCCCTTGAAATCCTGAAACTCTGAGTTAAATCAGCCCATTGCTCCTAAACTCCTGTGCTGAGTATCCAGGTATTTAGGAGGCTGGCACATTCTCTGTTGAAGGAGAGGATCAGCTGTCCAGATCCCCCTTGATCTGGAAATGGAAGATCTGCCAAACATGTTGCTGGGTACATTAAGCTGCGGAGCAGCCCATACAGGGTCAGCTGTGTTCAGAGCACTGAATGTTTCTGAAGGCACTGCTAAGTGCTCTGGAGGATTTCAGGATGCACAGAGACATGGGCTGACCCCGCCATCTAGGTCTTAGAGCTTCACTGAAATATTATTCACTATGAAATATGACATTGTGTAATTTCTCTTTGTTTTGCTCTATTAATTTGTCTTGTGCTAAAGTGTATCATGCCAGCTAAAAGTCAGAATTTGTCATCAGCTTGAACATGGCTGATAAGAAAAAATCTGACTCTAGGAAGTGTTTTTTATTATTTTTAATTTTTCATGTATATATATAATTTTTCCGTGCCCCATTAGCAGAAGTATCCGCAATGTTTAAGGTTTAATAAACCCTTAAAGGCCCAAACTGCTGTTTTCTTGCAGTGCAACATGAAAATCATTAGAAAACGTGTACATCTACAATGCAAATTCTAAGTTGAATCTGTTGGGTGGTCCCTATAGAAGAGGAAGTTTTATCTATCTTTCTGTAGGCACCAGTATATCATTTCTTCATATGTAGCTGTTAGGAGAGCATGCATACAGATGAGTTCTTAGATGTCTGATAGCAATTTACTTACCCAAAGATTCCATTTGCATGTGACAAAATAGATGCGTATAGAGTCCAGATTTCGTTTTATGCTTACATTGAGCCTTTAAGTGGCTGCTGCTGAGCACATCCTTGGAATAATGAGCAGCACTTGCAATTTCTTCCCCTAAAAATTTATATCACTTCTGCTGGATTAACTCTAGAAAGTTACAGGGAGTATGATAATGTATTCTTCATTTGCATGAGTACCAAAAGGAATGGACAGCATTGAAGAATGCATGTTGCAACGATGAAACAAGTGCTTTGGCTAAAATCCTGGTCCACTAAATGAAGTAATGGTTCTATGTGTTATTAATGAAGCTGAGATTTGACCCTCAGCATTTACCCCTAAGATCTGTCCAAACCATTTTTTCAGACGTGTGGCTGAGGGAACCTCCATGATCATTACTGAGTCCTTGCTTTCAATTCCATAAAATGGTTAAAATGATATGGCAGTTTGTACCTCACAGTCTGTTTTGCCCCAGCTCTTGCAGTACCAGTATTTTTGGGCTGATTGAAGCATTTGTGGACTGAATGCATCACACCTTGAGCACAGGTTGTATTTTACCCTATTGTGATGATCTAATCCAGACCTTCCATGTTCTCTCATGGTTGTCTACAGTACAATAACACAGGACTTTTTTACGTCGAGTCTGATTGAATTTGGCCCTGCAAGGTGTACTTTAGAATTTCTTTCAATATTTTTGATTAATGGGTAAAACAAAACCTCACAGAAATGGTAGCTGTTGAGTTGAATAGCTCTGTCCTAGTTTCTTTCTACCTGCAGGCCTAAGAAAGCAGCTAGAAACCATCTAAACAAAGAGGATTACTTTTCAAGTCACAAAGAATGGGAAGAGAAAACTTATTACACCAAAATGTTTTAGAGTATTACTGTTACATGATATTGTATGTCATACTGAGCTGTGTTCACTGAATTAAGGAATAGCCATTACATAAATCAGGTTTGCAACATATCTGGAAGCAGTGCAAGATTAACTTATTCTGATATGTTTCTAAAAAAAACCAACCAACCCTGAAATGGTTAAGCTGTTTCAGATAAAGAAATATATTTAGATAATAGGTAATTTCTTTCAATCTTCATGAGAAAGAGAGCAAGTTTCAGATTAAATGATCAATTTCTCTGCTTTTGGTTATTAAAAGGTATTTTTCTTAATAAGTGTGGGAAGAAAAAGTGAGTAACTATATTTCAGTTTATTGCAGATACACATAAGCCTAACAAAAACATCCTTGAAATAGCATAACCTATATCTAAAGCACAAGTGCAAGCAACAGTCAAACACATTATCATTCCAAAGATTCTTGGATAGAAGACTTAATTGTTTGCTGATGAACAGAAATAAAGGCATTGTCAGTTCAAAGAAAATCTTAGTTTGCCACCAGCCTTGTTTTGAATTTGGATTTTTGCACTGTTATTCTGACACTGAGTATTAGATCCAGCCAGTATCTGAACATACTGCACAGCCAAATCTGTAATTATCATACTACATAATAGTATGAGTATTAATATCAAGTCCTTTATGCCTTCATATGTGATTTAGACCAGATGAGAAGTTTTCTGGTGACATGTTTTTCTCTTGGAAAAGGCAGATATGGTGACATATTTTCATGGGTAAAGTACTTGTTCGAGTGAATGTTCCAGAAAACACAAAGTTGTGATGGACTGCTTGCTTGTTGGGAGTCTGGGGACATCCGGAAGCACTGCTTGAGAAGGAAAGCTTACACGGAAAACAGCTGAAGAGCAAAGGGCTTGAGAGCAAGGTCAAGAGCCTCCTGCTTTCATGTGACATGGCCAGGAAGATTGGCAAGGTGCAAGTCCCAGCTCCCAGATTATGACCAGCAGTAAGACCTGGATGTCTGCAAGCTCCCATTTCTACTTCTCAGTCCATTGGGACAGCACATTGAAAAACACAAATTAAGATTAGAAATGTTCTTTAGAATGTAAGCGTCAGTCCCTCCCATTACAAAGAGGAGTAGCTGGGATCACTGAGCTAAGAAGACCCTGCTGTAGACCTTAAAATATTTCACAGAGTTGGCAATTTGTGATGAATAATTTTAATTAGCCAAAACCAGGCTACTATGTGTGAACATCCTCGTGTATCCTAGACATTTTACATTTTGCAAATTGTCTGCTTCTGCCAGTATGTCAGCCTATCAGATAAGAAACTTACCATGTAAGATAGTTCTGCTGCAAACTGAATGTTTTACTTTTCATCAAAGAAAGTTAAAAAAAAAGACATCTGGCAGATGGGAGTATAAGAGCTCAAGAAACCACTGTGATAATACATCTAACAGTTTCCTGAACCAGACTACACATCCTGCTGGACTAGAGTTTGAATAAACTGATGATTGTCTGAACCCGTCTGAGTAGACATATCCTATATCCTTACCATTCTTTGCCCTTCAAATACCAATAAAACCAGGGAGGAAAGATATCCCTGCAATACAGGATAATGCAGTTGTAATGCTAGAACCTCTGTGCTATGAAAAATGTGTACTTCAAATAAGTGCTTTAGTGCATATCACAAATACTTTTCCCTCCAAGTGGAAACCATTTAAACAGAAAATACTCTGAGCCTTTAAAACAGTTTGAATTCTTCATTATTTCTTCTAATTTATCCCTTTGAGAAATGATACATTCTCATCTTTACTCAAAGACTTTCAACAGAGCAACTTCTCTCCAGCATGTTCTGTGGTCATGACCATTGCTGAGGTGACAGTAGAAAATGGCATTGCAGCATCATCATTTTGTGGGTTTTTTTGCAATTTCCCCACGTATTTGTTGACCTCACTGTGTGTTAACTCTGTTGCTGGGTTAACACTATCCTACTGTAGAAATAAAAACCTGCTATGTAATCTCCCCCTATTTCATGCTTTATCCAATCAGTGTTATTTAAGGCATTGTCAAAGGCATGAGATGTTTTCACAAATACTCCAAAGAAAAACAATGGAAAGTGTGAACCATAGAAGGCAATACTTCTCTTTTTCTTATTTTTTTCTCTTTTTTTTGCTGTTGTGGTTGTTGTTTTTATTTGTTTTGGCTTTTTTTTCTGTGGATATAAAAATCCAATAGATATCACACAAAAGATGTGCAGGAAGTCTGAAAGTAATAACAGTACAACCAAGTTTGTTTTGTCATCTGCAAAGGTTAATGGGCATAGTACACATGGTTGCTCAGAAGGGAGAGGGGACTGTTCAAGATAAGCACTGTTTCATTAATTCCATTTATACTCATTGCCCCCACCTACAGTTGGCAGGCTTTTCTAAATAATGCTACCAGACTACAAAAGGTAGAAAATCAAGAAAGGAGTGGTTCAATAAATAACTGAAGTCAGAATTGACTGAATATAACATTACTTATGACACACAGTGTTTAGAGTATTTAATCAGGTCTCTTTTAAAAGCAATTGATATTCTTGGTAGTCTGTGCATAATGTTGTCAAGAGAGTTAGAAGGATGTTAACATTTCATTACTCTTGTCATTGATTTTTCTCTGCTTTCTTCACAACAGAAGTCAAAACGTGACCTCTTATTCCACAGAATTAGTTCCAGAGCACTTGGCATTATTGACCTCGTAATGAAAATTAACGACAACTCTTTTGATTCAGGCTTTCAAGTAGGCACACCAAGCACATTTAAAAAACAGGCATGGTTATTTCTCATGTTGAAATGAGGTAACACACTGTTAAGTAACAAAATGTATATTAATGCAACATTAAATTTGCAAATGTAAGTGTGCAGAATTCAAGAGACTTAAACTGCATTATCAGGAGCTGATGCTGAAAAGATTTAAGCTTGGCAATAATTTCAGACCTGGAGAGCCAACAAGTTTTACAGGGAAAGCTACACATACACTTAGAACATTCAGCCTCAGGTCCCAAATTTATAGTAAAAATCTTGCAAGATTGAAATGTTTTTACTATCTGGCAGAGACAATTGCACATTATGTTAGGTATCTCCATGATTTTCTTTCCCCTTTTAAAGCTAGAGAAGAATGCACATTCTTTTCAGTGACTTTTGTACTCATGAGCTGTCACTCTGCAGCTGAGTGGATTTCCTTCATCCAGATTCTTACACAAATGTTTATGCACAAACTGACTTCTGTGTATGGGTGTGGACCCCTCCTTCCTTGCATCTGTGTAAATAAGGATTACCTCTACTAGGTGAATCAAGAGAGTTGAATGGATTCATTTCTGGAGATGGGGTGAAAGCTTGCCACTTTATCTAAACAATTTCTTATTCTGTGAAAACTTTCCCAGAAATAATACCTGAGGAAAAATCTGGGAAAGCTGCAAAAATAATGAATAAACAAACTTAATTTGTCTCTTTCCTTAGACAACAAAGACTATGATGCATATCTATCTTATACCAAAGTGGATCCTGACCAGTGGAATCAAGAAACTGGAGAAGAAGAAAGATTTGCTCTTGAGATTCTACCAGATATGCTTGAAAAGCATTATGGATACAAGTTGTTCATCCCAGACAGAGATTTGATTCCCACAGGAAGTAAGTAATGTTCTTATTCTTGTGTGCTTTCTAAAAAGGCAATGCAGTAATTGCAGTGACTGTTTTAGTCTCTTTTCTCTACCTACTCCTTCAGAATGTTGTCTTTTCTCCCTTGTCTTAGAGAATGGCAAAGATAAGCCACCAAACATACTTAATGTATATTTCCAAGATAAGAGAATTATTATTTAGTAATTGCATTATTCTGATTGAAGGTGAGATAGTGCAGACAGGGCATGCATAAATAAAGGTAATGAAAGACTGACTTTCACAGTTCTTTGAGAACTTGCATATCAGAGTTTGTAGTTTTCAGTTCCTTAGAGATTGTTTGGAAAGATATCCATGATTCTAAGTATTACAGAAATTAAGACACAAAGGAAAAAGTTGTGTTTGGACTAAGGCAGTGGTTGAGTAATAAAATTTACATCAGAGAAAAATAGTGAATTCTGTCAGTGGCCACCACAGATAAATGTGTAGTGGATGTACTTGATCATTCTCAGACACTGAAATTAGAATTGATTGGTACAAGTAGATCTTTTTCATGTTTCTCTCACCTATTCCAGCAGAATATTCAGTGGTAATGTTTTTTAGGTTGTTGTAGTATTTTTCATAAGCTCACTGTAACCATATAGACAGCTACTAAGTTCAATATCTCTTAGTAGAGATAATAAAGGATGCTTGGTATAGGCAAAGCTCAAACAGTCTCATGGATATTTTTTAAACCTACAGCAAACTAGACACTAATTTGCAGGACACAACACTGTTCTTGTGAATGTGTGTGGTGGGGTCATGGAAGGAAAAGCAGAACCCAAGCCTACCATACCCCACAGAGGATCATTTGAGTTTGAGACTGAGCTCCTGAAGCACATAGATGCTGCTTTGTTGTCTACCTGGGTGACTTTGCCTTTTTAAAGTAAAACATCATGATGGACACAACTGTTTCAATACAGATAATGATACAAAACTACAACTCATGAACAAACACAATCCATAGAGCATGTGGGAATAGATGTTTCTCAGAATCAAAGAATGGTTGAGGTTGGAAGGGGCCTCTGGAGGTCACCTTGTCCAACCTCCCTGCTCAAGCAGAGCCTCATAGAGGGGGTTGCCCAGGACCATGTTCTTCCAAACCGGCCTGGCACATTTGCAAGTGATGTTTTTTCAGTGAGATCTTCTGGGAGCAGGGATTTGCCTCTGTTGTTTCTCACCAGTCTATGAGAGCAGATTGTTTTCTTAGATTGGTTTTTGAGCAATTGTTTTGTTTTGTAGCCTACATTGAAGATGTGGCAAGATGTGTAGACCAAAGCAAGCGACTGATCATCGTCATGACTCCAAGTTATGTGGTAAGAAGAGGCTGGAGCATCTTTGAACTGGAAACAAGACTTCGAAATATGTTAGTCACGGGAGAAATCAAAGTGATACTGATTGAATGCAGTGAACTACGAGGAGTTATGAACTACCAGGAGGTCGAGGCCCTAAAACATACCATCAAGCTCCTCACTGTCATTAAATGGCACGGACCAAAATGCAACAAGTTGAATTCCAAGTTCTGGAAACGTTTACAGTACGAAATGCCTTTTAAGAGGATTGAACCCATCACAAATGAGCAGGTTTTAGATGTCAGTGAGCAGGGGCCCTTCGGGGAACTGCAGACAGTCTCCGCAATTTCCATGGCTGCTGCCACCTCTACTGCTCTTGCCACTGCCCATCCAGACCTGCGCTCCACCTTTCATAACACATATCACTCACAGATGCGCCAGAAACACTATTATCGAAGCTATGAATACGATGTACCTCCTGCCGGCACCCTGCCACTTACCTCAATAGGTAACCAGCACACCTACTGCAACATCCCTATGACACTTATAAACGGGCAGCGGCCGCAGACAAAAACTAACAGGGAGCAGAACCCAGAAGAGGCTCACACAAACAGTGCCATACTGCCCCTCCTGCCACGGGAGACCAGTATATCCAGTGTCATCTGGTGACCGAGATGCAAGGGGCTGTCAACCCCCTTGAGTAGGAGCAGAGTCTGCAGTCTGGTGCCTGGAACTACATCCTCGACTGCTGCTGTTAAACATGCATTACAATCGATAACATACGAGGAAAAACAGGGTCTTGTACATATGTTTTTGCAATTTCTTTGTAGCATCAGTCTTCCTGTTTTACCCATGTCTCTTCCCATTCACATTTTCGACTTTGTTTTATATGTCATTGGAATTTGTATATTTACATTTTTTTAAATGAAGAGACTGCTGTATAGATAGGAAACTTTTTTGCTTCATTAGTATAGTTTTAGGTTTTTTGTTTGTTTGTTTTTAACCTCTCTTGGGAATGCTTGGACAAAGCTATGTTGATATCAGAAGCACCATCCATTTTGTTGGCCTGCCTAGCCTGATTCCTGAAGGCAATGCCTGCTGCAGCTCACCTCTTTTGGAGAGTGTTTGTTTTTAGAAGGACCCCATCCCTCCCTGAGCGCTCCAGTTTCATTTCTACTCCCGTAATGTGCACTGCTCCTTCCCTGCCCTTACAAAGACCCCAATTTGGGGTAACACTACAGTCTGACCATCTAACATGTAACTTCGTAGATACCTGTCAAACCACAGAATATACCCAATCTGTATCGGTTGCTTCACAGTAGTCACTACAGAGTGTATAGAAACTAGAGCCGGTTTGTTTTTTTGTTTTCTTGGGTTTGGGTTTTTTAATTATTATTTTAAGAATGAGTTGACTGTATTCCTTTTATAAATATAAAAGCAAACCCTATTTTTAACACGTCCTGGAAAAGTATCAATGTGGTTGTGGATTTTATTTTTCAAGCATTTAATTTTTTCTCTTCCCCCTTAAAAAATCCTGCGAGTGACGTCATTTGCAAATGTCAGGCAAATAAGACAAGTGAGGCAATAGGCACTGAAGTGCAGAGTCCTGCTGATATGTACAGTGATGACTTCCAAACCAAAGGGGAATAAAAAGACAGTATTGTAGATGGTTTGTCACTTTGTATTATAGAAAGTGTTATTTTCAAAAAAAAAGTAAGAGCAAAACATTATTTTGCTGTGGATTACAGAGTCCCCTTGTATTTTAATGTTCCAAAAATTGTATTTGCTTTAAAATGCTATATTAAGGATTAAGAAATCTTCTTTCATTTGGTTTTAGCTTGTAACGATAAATAAAACTTTATTAATTTCAACATGATTTCAGTAAGAACTCAGGCAGAAAAAATGACATGAATACCAGAAATATAATTGTTTTCAGAATAAACTTTATTTATACAAAATTAATATTTAAATCAGACCTGGAAGTATTAAAAACAATTTATTCACTTTAATGAATAAATAAATTAGTTTTATTTTTATGTATGATTCTATCTTTGAGGAGTTGCAAATAATGCATGTACCATGGCTGACAGGGAAGGAAAAAAAAACCAAAACCCACCACTGTGTTTACATCCAGACATCTTTAAGGCCAATTAAATAAGCACCTTGCTCATATTTATGTTTTAAATAATGGAAAAGTCCTTTCTGATTTTAGAAAGAGAGAGGAGTGGTGCAGCTCTCCAACATATGTAGGCCAAGCTCTCTGCTAGTCCCTGCTAGCAGAAGTGGAAGTAGAGTTACTGGCTGCAGCAGACTGTCATGTAGTCATCGGTTTGATTTACCCTGGCAGAAATGTAACTGGTGTCCTGGCAAACAGGCCTAATGGTCTATTTATGTAATTAATTAGCTTTAGGTGTTTTTATGGCAGCTGAATGATATTGGCCAATATAATGAATGTGTGGGGTTTGCTTATCCTGATTGACACAACGAGAAAAGTGTAGCTTATAATATTTTGGTCTTGTTAATGATAAGTGAGTGGGGAAACTGCAGTTTGGGGGATGTTTGTGGGAGTAATCCAGAACTGACAATGTGGGAGGAAATGACTATGCTCCTGTTGTGAAAGTCAAGAAATCTCAGTATCTGCATAAGAAGCTAATAGACCTTTGAGATGCGCACTGATTTTAATTCGCTAGAAGTGTTTATTTCTCTGAGATTTTTCTGAAGCCCTTTTCTACAATCTGTTCTTTATTACAGTGTCTCTCTCTGGACAAGTGCCAAACATCCACAAAATGAAAATGAAGCTGCAAAGTCAGATAAAATTTTAAGGGACTTTTGCACATTTGGTTATTTTCATAGTGTAAGAAAGCTATTATTTATTTGCTCTTACAGACACCTGTCAGGCCCTGATGGCATTTTCTTTCATTCATCTGGATGCCAAATACCCCAATATCCTCTGAAAGCAATGCATTATTGTTTTCCCCTTTCCCTCACCTTTCTATGCCCTGGGGTAAAGACTGGGATGTGGAATAAATGTATGATTTAATTATCTGACCGCAGTTACATTTAGACAATTGGTAGGTGTTTTCTTAGCCACATGGGAAGTACTTTTATGTTGTTCTATTTTTAGTGTAGATTTAAGCACTTTGAAAAGCATGATTCAGGGATTGACAGATACTATTTGATATTCACACTTCTTTAAAAAAAAAGTTTTTCTTATAATGCTTTGTCATAATATGAAATATAAGAAAAACAAACAAACAGAAAAGAAACAAACAACAAAACAAAACCTGAAATAAAAGGAGAAGCTGTCTATGGCTTTAGAAAAATTCCTCCTTAGTATTCCTCTTCTGTGAACAGCTCGGTGTGGGGACCAGGGAAGGAAACTGTTGTGTGCTCACGTGCTCTTTCTTGGACAAAAGTTCTATTGGAACGCAAAATAAAATGGAAAAGAAAAAAAAAAAAACCAAACCAAAACAACAAAAACTGTCATTGCCCTAGTGCTTAGGCTCCATTATTTTTGGTGAAGGTGTTTCAGTTTTTGACAATGCAGCCTGAACTGTGCATGCAATAGCCACATATAAGGTTTAGCCATAAGCAAATAGCACTTTATTTTAAAAACTGCACAGTGTGATGGTCAGAAAAATTTACTCTGCCTGGTCAGTAACTTTGGGTCTGTATGTGGATTCTATGCACGTGAATTATCCAAGTGTGGTGCTCTGTCTTTATAAGGCTCTCTCTAATCAGGGTAGTCTGTGTTATAAAACTAAAGGACTCTGTTGCACAACTTGTGTAAATTCAGTATATAGGCTCTCCAGACAGCATTTATAGCTGGACAGAAATGGGAGACTGTATAGTATGCAGCTAATTATTTTGAAGGCAAAGTGCATTGCTGGGTCTGATTCTGTTCTCAGGTGCAGCAGTATGATTTGAGAGTAAATCTAATAAAGTTGAATGAGTGTAAGATTGATTTGTGTGGAAGAAGAAAATTGGGAAAGCAAAGAGAAAAGGAATTCATATTTGCAATCTGTGACAAGCTGAAATCTTGGCTGCAAGAAAAGCAGCAGCAAATGTCTTCTGAATTTTAGTAGGGACCCAGTTCTCACCTGGCAGCCAACATCAAACACTTTCAATATGATCTGGTTCAGAGCTAGATACTGTTAGGCTTAGAGGCAAACTAAGATTTTTCTATTACTGCACAGCTGTGAAAACCATGTGTATGTTACATAATGGGTGATAATCAGCTTCAAAATAATTGGAAAGCTTGTTATAGCCGCCTGATAAAAATTCAAAAAGTTTTATTTGGATATTGAGCATTAATGACACATTTAAATTATAGATAAAGCAGTGGGATTTGGGGAAAACTGGCCTGGTAAACAGGATTTCTTCATTTTTAATTGAAAAAAAAATAAGAGGGGGGGAAAAAAAAAAAAGAAGAAATGTCAAGCTAGCAAGCCTAAGGAAGTTTAACTAAAATCCAAAGAAGAAAAAAACCCCACAGCAGTAAAGTAAGTTCAAAAATAAAATAAAGGCCAATGGAGAATAAAGAGCAAAATACCTACCTGCTTTTTTGCTTTTTTGACTGTATTGTGGTTTGTTTTGTCATGCAAAGCTCTGTACTCTGGCTGACCTACATCAAGCAACTGGCTTTTTTTGGAGGCCATCCAGATAGACCAGCAACACAAATGTGTCCCTGTACGTCTAGTAAGCTTCCAAATTATTTTTTTACTTGTTGATAGTTTAACACAGAGAGATTTTTGTTTGTCTTCTTTGTGACAAAGAGGATGGCAGAAATCTGTCAGTGCTAAAAAAATCTCCATAACAGACTTAGATTATTATCTAGAGTAACTCTATTCCTTCACACCCACCCCTTATCTGATTTGCTGTTATTAGAACATTTTTTTTAACCCAATTCTCAGTTGAGAAATAGATTAATGTGGCTGGCAACAGAAAAAATGTAAGTAACCTCATAACAACGAATCTCCTTGTATAGTGAATGCTGCAAGATCCCTTGCATTTTTTTTCATATAAACATATCTCCTGACCTCCTAAATAGCCCACTGAGTGGAGGCTAAAGAACACCATTGTGTCTTTTAATTTCATATTCATTGAATTTAGTATGGACACTGAGCTGTTGTTTTTGATGTAATTTTGCTGGGCTATTTTCCATTGGCTCTGGCTATATCCTCCAAGATGTGTTGGCAGCATTACACTTCTCCACATATCCTTGACTTGATATTTCAAAACTCAGAGTTCTTGCCCTGGGGAGTGAAACTGATAAAAATGTTTCAGCTATTAAGAGTTTTCCTATGCCTATTGTTTGTTTAAGTTCTCCTTAAAACAGAGTTAAACCTTTGTTCTGGACTAATAAGCTCTGCAGGTAGAAGGCCTAGAGTCCACAGGGTCATGAAGTAGTCAAAGAAGAAATTACAAAGGCAAGTCTGATACCTTCTTTGGAAAACATAGAAATTCTGGAGCTGTTCAAATTACTAAAAAATTAGTACATTTTGATTGAGGGCTCTTAAAGGGAAGTATTCAGCTTGTAATTACAAACAGCCTCATTCCAAAAGCTTATTAACATTCTTACAATAAATATCCAATACCTTAGATAACATAATTTCAGAAACATTTAATAGTCAATTATAATATTTTTATTTGAGGGGATTAAGAGCAACATGATTCTCTATTATCTAAATATTAAATAAAATGGATTATCTAGTACTAAGCTTAGAGGAACTGCAAACATTTCTTTGCTGGATCACTAGCATTAGGAAAACAATTTGAAGTAAAATTTGAGAGCTAAGAATTTGATGAGGCTTTTATTGATATTTTTATAAAGACATCTTTCTTAACCATCAAGATATGACAAAAGGAACACACAAATTACTCAAAAAAAATTGATGAGCTTTTTAACCTTCTCTTTCTCTCTTTATCAAATATTAACTCTTCTTAAAAATAAAAAATAATTCAGGAAAATCTAATTCTTACCGAGCCCGTACTCTCAAACACACTTTGTGATGGATAAAGAAGCGCAAGCCAGTGGGGAGAACTTGTGTGCCTGTGCATGGGGAAGGAGAGCACAGGCCTGTTTGGCCTCATGTTTAGTTATTCCTCTGTCAGGTGGGTGCAGAAGGAGCCATAGAGTCAAATATCAGCACTGCCTTATGTGTTATAGGCAACACACAGGGAAGGTGGGCAGTAAATCTTGATGTTAATGACAGTAAACTTGAGAACCATTAGATGTTGAGGGACAGATACTCTATTGCAAAGCAGCCAGAAGAGCAGAAACAGCTCTGAAATAGTATTTTCCATTTGTTCCACGTGCAAAGTAAAAGCCAGCACTGAGCAGTGAAAGAGGTCGGCTTACTGGGTTAGTGTGCAATCCACTAACAGGAAGTTCCCATCTCAATCTGCTATCACCACACCTGAGCACTCTCACAGAAATTTCCATCCTATCCTGTCCTGTCCTGTCCTGTCCTGTCCTGTCCTGTCCTGTCCTGTCATTTACCTGGCAGACTTTGTTAGAGGTAAAAGCACTCAAAGCATGCTGTGAGCCCTCAGGAAAGGGTACACATGAAAACTCCTTGCAGAGATGTTTAGGGTGAATAGATGTCTTCTCTCCTAAGAAGAGACTTACAAGAGAAAAGCTTTGATTTGTAAAAAGTTATTGGTTTGTTGTTTTTTTTTTCTCAGCACACCACTTTTTAAATCCACTTAGAGTGCTCATATGGAGCAACACCTTGATACTATTCTGACCTTCTCTGAGGTAAAAACAAAGTCTTGAAAATGTCAGTTATGGGCTATAAATATGCCATTAAGCTGCAGAGTCTGCACACATTTGAAGCCCAGAAATAAATAAAGAAAAGCAAATTAGCAATGCAATTACTAAACCTATTTAAACCTAGTTTTAGAAATTTCTTTTTTTCAGGGAATGTTGTTTTCTCCTGCTGTTTTGTAGGAAATTATGTAAGAGACTTTTTAAAATTTTCTCTCCATTCTTTGCATGACAGGTAAATCACAGAGAGATTTGTTCAGGAAATCCCATTCTTCACTGAAAACTCAAGTGGCAATGAATTTGCAGAGTTAGAAGAAGTTGTTTTCTGGAGTTAATACCCTCTGGTGAACAGCTCACTGCAGCCCTAATTGAGTTCTTAGGAACATTTCAATAGAAAATGTAAACAATTAGTGTTATACGTTTACCTTCAGCATCACATTAGAACGTTGTATATTTGTCTTCTTAAGACCCAGGCAACTTCAAATGGAACAATTATGTAAATACAAAGCAGTGAGGAGAACAGCAACACAACTGTCTCTCCATCTATCTCAGCAAAATAGTTCAATGACATCAGGCTCCTTCTCTGAGATCAATAACCTATACCTACCTCAGCAAAATACATAAATCTGCAAAATGTGCACATATCTGGGAAAAATTTTTTGCAATAAGCACTCTCAAGACTTAGTTATGCTACAAAAAGCACTTTATGCAATTTTATGCCTATACATATGTATTTTAACTTGTAATCATTTAATCATAGAACCATAAAACAAAATAAAATAAGTAGGACTCTCATAAAAAAATCAAGAAAGTCCCAAAAACCTGGTTTTATTCATAGGATGACATTTCCCATGTGCTTTAAGATGACAAACTTGTAACCAGGCCATTGCTAGGGGTACTGTGCCATAGGTACCTAGCTAGGGATGACACAGGGTGGGAGAAGTATAGGCAAGATATTTGCTGGTCATGTCATGACCAGGTAGGTGTACTCGACTAGCAGTCATCCAGTCCTGCTGCCACAGGAGATTACAGATATCTTTTGCCTGTAGGTCACTAGATAACGAAATTTACCAGGTACTTCCTTCACCACCTGTTTGCTATCTGAAGCCATTTGTTAGCGGTAAGAAACATGTTTTTCTAGGTCATAGGGTCTATCTGAATCTATGTGAATATCTGCCAGAGTTCCTATCTGTAAATAATAATTAGTGTCAGCCCAGTTCATCTTGTATTTTCTCCGCTTACTTTCTCTTCTAAACAAAAGAGATTGTGAACAGCTGTCAGTGCCATATAGCAAATACCATTCCTACACTTTTTTTTTAATTATTATTATTATTATTAGGTATTTGAAGAGTGAGAAGCATCAGCAAAGACTCTATCTGCTTGAAATGACACTTGCCAAGTTGTTCTTTAGGGAATGCTGAAGAAAATTCCCTGTTTAGTCATCTTGGACACCTTACTGCTATACTTCTTTCAAGATCCCCTCAAACAGCAATCTAGAGCATAAGGGATTGGAGACAGACTGAGATGCATATGCTTATAATTTTCAAGAATGTTTTCATTACTTGTAGCTCCTTCAATTGTGGTTTTGTTTGTTATGCTTTTCTTTGCTTTGTTTTAATTTTCTTTGTTTCGTAAGAAGACATCAGGACTGAGATACCATTGCACTACATTAGTTTAGTGGTGGCATAGCCACGTTAGAAAGAATGGAGTGGAAGTCAGAGAACTGGAGTAAAGTAGTCATAAACTAGGCTGAAAGTCTCCTACCTGTGCACACAGCAGCTGTTCAAAGAGCTGCTGGATCTCCTTAACTCCCACTTCAGTCAGTTCTCCACTTCATAGGCAATCCAGCAAAGAGGTTTTGTAAGGGAAGATGGTGCTTTCAGGTGCCATTACAAATGCAGTCTCTGGCACAGTGAGTCTGATGCCACATTCTCACTGAGCAATGAGCCTTCCTTGAGAAACCTGAGGTTCTCTTCTCATTTCAGCCTTCTGATTGCTATCTATTGGCTTTCTAAGGTTCTCCAAAAACTCAAATAATAAAATAAAATATTTCAAAACAAGGTGAATCTATCTAAATGTAGGAAATCATCACTAATTATTTTAAATAGCTGACTAGAACACAGATATCTGCCCCTTTTTTCTGTAACTCTTCCTGTTCTTCTGCTCTAGATAGTCATTGGCTGTAACTTATTTTACATGTCCTATAAAAATATGATCTAAGGGTTTTTATTATTATGTTAGTCAGCAAAATCATAAATAGTTTAATATAATGTCTTCATCATAAATGTTTGCAGATTTTTTACTGGTCTTTATTTTATTTCTGTTCAGCAGCTAATAAAGTTAAAGTCAGCAGCTGCCCTGTGCTGGGCAGTGGTAAAACAGCCAACGCAGTTAGTGAGTCAAGGATGCTAAAAGACAAAATATAATCTTAGCTCGTACAGTAAAATGGAGTTAAATTATCTTCCCAACATTGCATCTAGATATGCACTGCTGTGATGCACAGCAATTTTGAGTCACGCATTAATTTTACAAGAAACTATTAATTCTGTTCAGGTACCAACGTCATGTTGCTATTCATAATATATAAGCTTAAGCATATGTACTATTTCATAAGTAAATGTTTTTATCAGCATACTGCACTTTCTTCAGATGACAAGAAAGCAAAAAGACCAAAAAGCTCTTTAAAAGAAAGAGCATGTGTCTAGTTGCAACACTAGAAGAAAAATGTTGCCACCTTCTCTTTCAAAAAGAAAGCTGCAAAAATAATACAAATAAAGAAACAAAAGTCTGTGGAAAATTGTTTGATTCTACTGTCAGCTGCCGCATCTTTTTTACCAGCCACAATTTGTCTAGGGGATTTAATTTTTTTTAATTTTATTCTGTTACTTTACCCATCTCAGGAGCAGCTAACTGTCCATAACCAGAGTGCACAACACAACTCAAGCAGTAAGAGTCCCTTCTTGGAAACACACTGTTTAAAGTTAATAGCTGGATAAACATCTTGATCAAGCACTTTGTTATTAAAGCTCTCAGCTGGCCTTCCGTATTCCTGGGAATCACCACAGTAGAAATGCTCTGTAGCTTCTATTGAATACACTCACATACATTGAATATATAAATGTATACTTACTATCTTTAAAATATTTTGCATTAATGGAATGAAACAAGGAAGAGCCATGCTAGGCTTTGGGACCTTTCATCTTAATTTGCTTAATAGGCGGTAAAAGAAAAAAATATTTCTACTGAAATCAGCAGAATTAATGCTGTGTATCACTGGTGGAAAAAAGGAGCAGAATCAGGCCCAGAATTTCTGAACATGAATTTTTGGCTATTCTACAGTTTAACTGAAGATTCAGCATCATTGCCTTTTCCAAGTGTCCATTACTATTGCCATATAAACCATAGATTAACACATGCATTCTTGTCAAGGTTTTCTTTAACACTACAGATATGACTATAAACTGGAAAATATGTCTCTCTCTTTGTACACTTTGTTCAAAATCACTGAAGTTAAAATAGAAGCACTAAAATTAAGTAGAAATACATCAAGCTATATTTATGCCTACTGTATATTAAATATTTTACCTAAAGAGATTAACTTATATTTATTTTTTAAAAAAATTAAATGGGTCATAGCTAAAAGGAACTGCATTTTTGTAGTAATACTATGCTTATGCTGAGAAGCAAGAGAGTCGAGATCAAAATGTTACCTAGTTTCAGTGTATGTTACTTTAAAAAGAACATGTTTTATGTTATTCTAACTTTTGGAAAATTCACCAAGTCTGGTACAGAAAAAAAAATGAACAACTTATTGTAATAACATAATAAAAAATTTTGCATTTTCATCAATTTTTATTCTTACAGGAAAAAACACATCACTCATTAAATATGAATGCTGCACATGTTAGCAATAGAAATATTGATTTTTGTAACTTTGATTGCACTTGCCTTAACTTTTCCTCACATATAAACAAACACAAATAACACACAGAGGGAAAAGAAGAGGATTAAGGGAAATAAAAACCACAAAAGTAGGCAAGTTTTAGATTATTTAATGAATAATGACACATAAGCATATTCAGTAGAATCCTTGTAAAGAGCACATGATGCTGTAGGTTTGTTAAAGCACAAGGTGTACTTTGTCTAGATTAAAAAAAAAAAACAACCAAACACCACAAAACCAAACAAAAAACCCCCTTTTGGTGTGACTTTGCTTTAGGTTTAAAAGAGGTTGGATGTTTAAAAAAAATCTTTATTACTTGCATATGAATATTTTTGTATAATAATATATGAAGAAGGTTTTAAAACAAAACAAAAAAACCTGATTGCTTTATAGTGTGCAAATTTTAGAGAAAAATAAACAGGGTATGTGTCCAGTTTGTAAAACGATGTTCTCCTTTCAAGATTACTCTTTCACTGGCTAAATGCAAGGTTATGATAACTTGAAATACTTTTTTTTTGTGAACTGACAAAGAAAAAATAAAGCAATGTGAATAATTTGCGTATGCAAACTTTTTTTAGAAGAAATTGTTGCTAGTAGCAATAGAAATTTAACAGCGTGATAGGGAAGGCTTTGAAGATTCCAGTTGAGTGATTTGAGGAGAAGGACATACTGGGCCAGAGCATACATACTGGATGAGCTGGCACAGCTCCACTGAAGGCAATGGAGCTGCTCCAGTTTGCACCAGCTGAGAATCTGACCTTTTGCTTAAGAATACTTTTAACAGTAAATATCCCTGCATTAATATTTTCTTTCCTGTTGTTTCCTCTTGTTCTGCTGTTTTATTTCTTAAGGTTATTTACTTTAGGATAAATATATTTTTTCATATGCATTCTTTTTTCTTAAAAACACAATGGATTATGGATATATCCATAGTGAAGCAAATAGTGCAGTCTCATAACTCTCTGAGGGAAAGGTTCTGTGTGTGTGTGTGGGAGTGGTGCACACATGTTTGATTTATTACAGCATTGCTCAAATTTTATGACTGTTTAGCTCCACTGGAACCACAAGGTGACAGGGGAATAGAGTAACATAGTAGGGAATAATTTTTATCAGTGTGTGTATGTGGTGTGTGTGAGCAGCATGGAAGACCCTGACTGATACAGGAACTGTAGTGGAACAGAAGTAGCTCATATCACAGCAATGTTGCTATTGCAAAATGAAAGCTAACAAGGAAATGTCAAAGAAGGCATTACTGAAAACCTGGATGAATGCATTTCCTTTTTAAGTTTGTTGAATATGACATCATGCTTGGGTCAGGACAAATTCCGTCCCTGGTTTTCTAACAGACTGTAAGCTCTGTGGTTCTCTTCTAAACTGCAGTGACGTAAATCAGGAGTGTCATTATCCAAGACAATGGGTTTATACTCATGTTATACCAGTCACATGAACTGAAATCAGCTTCTTTTTGGTTTCTCTGTCAAGACCCTCACTTTCTCAAGTCTTTAAAAACTCAAGAAACACTTGTTTACACTCTTCTATTATTTTTTCAAGTTGTGTATCCCCTCAGATACCAGGGGAGTTACTCCAAATTTGAACGTCTGTGACATAAAAATTTGGGGCCTTGCAATAAGAGACAGGCACCAATGCACAGCAACTCTTACAAAGGTTGATTTTATGCCATAGCTAGAGCTTAACTTGTCAAAAAGCTGGTGATCTTCTAGCTCCAGAAGCCCAGGCCACAGACCACCATGTGTCTCTGTAGCTCATGAGTATCACGAGACTTTTAAGACATGACAACTGAATCGGTTTACCTGCAGCAACTCATATTTAAATGTATTTTTAATATAACCACTGTATTTTGCACTTGCAGTCGGGAGCCTGGATTCAAGGTGAACTATATTACAAAATATTGTTTCTACAGACGGTCACCTTTTTGAACTTGGAAGCTGTCTGCTTCGTCTACTTCTCATGAGATTTTTATCTTTGCTATACAAAATATCAGTAGAATCATATACATAAATGATCATGGTTTCACCAATATCAACAAAGTTCATTGGCCTGGTATGGTGGCAGGAAATGCATTTAGCATTTGGTTAGACATCATAAGATTTATGATTACTGAACTACCAGCATGTGACGTGCACAGAAATATGGTATCCACTGTAAATTCAAAAAAATATTTATGTATATTTAGTTACATTTTTAAATATTGCTATTTAACAGACATTAATAAAAAAAACTGAAGAACACAATGCTCTATTCTTTACTGCATTTCTCTGCATCCCTTGCAAATCTTAGACACATGACTGAGATAAGTACAAGTGCAGAAATGTCATTAATTGCTGGTATTCCTTCCCAAAATCATGCATGTGTGAACAGACTGGGAAGCCACACAGGGCTGCATGCTTGAAGAGAGACAATTACAGGAAAAAGTAAGTAAACAAGAAGATTGCTTGAAGAGCATTGGAGTCTTGGTTCCAAAAAAAAAATAAAGAGGGCGGAAGACAGAGACGAACAAACAGAAAGACAGAGAGAAAGCACCAACAAGCACTAATGCTGATCAAAATATTTAAAGAACATCTGGACAGCTTTCTTGGATTCTACTGACCTGTACCATGTAGAGTTATTCTTTTAAGCAATTGCTTTGATTGATTAGATTTAATTTTCCCTCTCTTTATGAGTACTTATTTCCCCTTTGTGTTTTTCCCTACATGAAGTTGTTTGTTTGTTTGTTTGTTTTGGTTTTGGTTTTGTTTTTATTTGGGAGGGGGTTTTCCCTCAGATTTATTTTATTTTGCACAGATAATTGAATTTTTTAATTATTGAAAAAATTAGCATCTTTAAGTACTAGGTTTGCCTTGTGAGGAATTCAGTGTGATATATGTGATTGAAACATAGGTACATGAACAGACAAGTGAAATGCAACTATTTACACACTGTGACCTTACATGTCAACTGCTGCATCAGGGAGATCAGAAAGTCATTTGAAGTAATATATACATAACTGAAAATTAAATGCTCAGGTATTTACAGTATCCAGTGTAGTGCAAATAAAACTGTTGTTTGTAAGTAAAAAGCTGGGGTTTTTTTCAGCTGAAGAACTTTAAAAAGGTCTTCTGTTAAACAACCTGAAAAGAAACATAAAAGACACCCTGATAGTCATATGCTGACAATAAGAAAGAGACACTACAATGCAAGATAGATCTGTAATTGCAGTTAAGTTTTCAAAATATCTCCAAAAGGTCTAGGAAACACATCTTCATCTGGAATAGACTCATGGATTGCACACAGGTTAGTTCCAAAGCTCAGTGAAAACAAATCTCAAAATGAAATGAACAGTAAGTGTATTTTTCTGCAGAACAGGAACTACAGTACTGAGAGTAATTTGAACAGAAGAGATAAAACAGTAACACAGAAGTGATGTCCAAATGCATTGTCTAGAGATTGAAATACAGGCTCCAGAAAATTAGTCAGAGATCTTTAATGTGTTTTACTTTCCAGTTGCATTCAGAATGGGTTCATTCTTTTAAATCAATATGCATACCACAAAATCAAATAGCTATTCTTCTATGAACACTGATGAATCTTACCCAATTTAGTATGTTCTCCATACTCATGATGCAGGGAAATATGCACTGAGGAAGGTAAAGCTAGGACAAAGCCTGTGCCCCTTATGATTACTTTATATAGCACTTTCATTTCTGTCTTGAGAAATTAGGTGTTGACTGTCATCAGATTTAGTACTGGCTGTGGTAGAGACAGCTGCCAGAAGAAGCACAGCCCAAATATTAGAAGTGGGAATATACTGTGGCTTTTCTGTCAGCAGCACTGGGTACACTGCCAACAACAGCCACAAGATTTTTGTTCTCCAGTGATCATCATCTTGCACTCCATAGTAGCACCACATGTACTGGAGAGAATGGAAAGATAACAAAAGCATTAAAGGAGAAATATGCTATGAAAGAGAATACAAGAAAAAGGACTATTCCTCCTATGCTGGTTGACATCTCACCCCATATGACAAATTCCATGTTGTCTCCTTAACGTGGCCAGTCTTCGCAAACGAAGATTTGGGAAAGGTCTTTTTACCTTTCAAGCCTGCGCAATGGATTTTTTAGG
>JAWWLV010000001.1:106528617-106538949 GCA_035041135.1 Platyrinchus mystaceus
ACTCACAGTTTTCATGCTGAGTAAATATTTATTTTTTCTTTTCATATATAATTGTCTTTTGTGACAAAATGATAACATGCTTGTCATCAATCAGTTCTAGGACATCCAGGAAATGGTGAATACATAGCAGAGCTTCCTCAGCATTTGGCTGAAGAGAAGCATTTTGAAATTCAATTAAATTTGTAATCAGTAAAAGGCCTTTTCACATCGACATCTTCCATGGTTTCTATTTATTCTGTTTAACTTATTTTTAATTCAGTTTCTCTTTTTTTTTTTTTCTCAGACCAGATACTATACATCCAACTTGAATGACATTCTGCTCCTTATATCACACATTTCTTCAGTTGCTACCAGTTTTATGATTTCATCAAATTTGTAAAAACAGATAGAATAGGTAGCATTAATTTTTCAACAGTTCACAAAGGAAAAACCTTTCCTTGGATGCCTGGTAATATTGTTCCAGAGTGCTTTGCTACCCCTAGCACTCCTAGCACTTCTGCTGATAATGAAAGAAGAAGATAACCTGACTCTCCATCAGCAATTTGTTTAATAGGAAAGGGACTATTTTTACAGCTGTTCACCTAATAAGGACTTTATTTCCACATCTGTATATGTTTTTGTATTATGCCTGCAATTAGCAGTGTTAGTCTAAGTCTCAAAATTGCCTATGATAATCCCAGTAATCAGAATTTAATATTAAGGTAATTCAATGCTTATAAGCAAACAGGGAAGGAATCTGTTTGCTTCATCTCAGTTGCCAGCTGGTGATGGTGAGAGGGAAATTGACTCTTGCATCTTCAAAACTCAAAGTAGGTGAAAACATTTGTTTTATTCTCATTAGTACTTTCCTGAGGTCTGTTCTCACTGAGCATTTCATTACTGTTTTACTTGGACCAGGAGTATATCTTTCAAAATATTCCTCCAATGCTCCCTGCTTATCACGCTTTGGTGCTCACCATAGAGTTGGCTCAGTACCCTGGATCTGAATTCCCTTTGGATAATACTGAACTTCAGTGAACTCTCTAGGTATTCACTGTCTGTGCCCGCTCTGCAAGTGGGAGGTCAGGCAGTGGAACCAGACAAGACTTGGCTGAAATCTCTTCCTCCTCCCCCTGCTTGGAATGTGTGTGCCATGGACACGGAGTGCTCAGCACTGCCTGGTTTACTCTCCAGGTCTGCTCACATTGCTACACCTGACTGGGGAATAGAGATATAACCCCTTCTTTTCCTTCTTTGTGCTTACAAAATAAAGTTATCATGAAATTTAAATGACTGAAAACATGAACCCTGGAAAACATTGGTGTCAATCATTCTATGCTAATATATGTGTAATGAAATGCAAATGTCTGTTTATAAAATTAGTTTCCCAGGGCATTGCTTACTGTCTGGTGGACTGATTTTTTGAATGATCAGGATTAAAGCAGATATATGCACATGTTACTTTTCACTTAAGTGAAAAAGATTACACAAATTTGTTAGGAGAACAGCCATCCTTACCACAGGCTGCATTACCCCAGCTAAGACTGTTTTACAATTGACATTTTTTAGAAAATCATTTCATATTCAAAAAGATGAGTAGGTTTACCAGATAGGAACAGGAACATATTGACCTCATCTAAATGGGTACAGGCTCATGGGAGCACTTTTGATGCAGGTTTTATAAAAATGTCAGACAAAATGATTTTACAGACAGCAGACCCCATGAACCCTCACGTGGTATTTTCAAAAGTACTTGCATGCACTTTAAGATGATGAATGCACTAATAATGTGAGAGAGAAATGAAGTATGCTGTGGAAGATCTAGCTGGGTCTCCACATTAAAGCTAAAAAAAATATATCCTGTTGCTCAGATTTTTTTTTTTTAATTTTAAAAAATCCAAATGTCTGAGATAGGATTATGACCTCTTTAAACTTGTTGCCATGTTAATGTTGCAGTGCTTGCAGCTGAAACATTATAGTTCAATTCCAACAATCAAACAGGTGAATCCAGATAAAAATATACGCGCTGTTTCCGTATTCTATTATTACCTTAAACAAACTCAGTAGGCCAAGGTGTCTCCAGAGAGTAATCCATCCAAAGGTAATTCAATAGCTAAAACAGGAAGAAGTAATCACATTCTGAGGGTGCCTATTCCTCTAGTTAAAAAGGGAGCATAACTTGTAGTACATGCTGGCTAGTCAGGTAACCATAGTTCAGTATGAAAATTCCCATTCTCAGCGTCTACCTAAAGCTTTTGTGGCAGATAAGAAAATTCCCTTAAAAATCTTTCTAGCAGTGCTAGCTTCTGTTTTCAAGTCCTAATTATTTCTTCTTATCCCCTTACTCGGGTTGCACGTATTTGATATCAATAGGTATTTAAACAGATTTCTGAGCTTGGGTCAATGCTGTTCAACACTAACCATCAGATTTTCATCAGCCTTGTCCCTCATTAAGTAAACATCATCATCAATGCTGTTCATAATCTGACTGAGCTGCATGGAAATGCTCACATCAGCTGCTCTCTGATGCTCAGATGAGACCAGAAGCAGTGAAGAACAGGGTCTTCTTGGACACTTGTGGGCCATCAGGTAGCAGTGTCTTGTACAATATTATAAACCTCAGGGCATTTCTTGATCTTCATTGCAACTTCCTTGCAACACTATAGGTGCCAGTGAGAAAGTGAAAAGGTAAAATCAGTGTAGCTACTGCTGCCTTGGGCACCATACTAAATTTTATTGTCCCACCTGGATTGCCTGGATTGTTAAACATGTGATTACCGAGTGTTTCTATGGGTAGAAATGAAGGTTTTCTGTGCTACTTCTATAAAAATTTACATTCTCACTCATCACAGAATCAAAGGCAAAGAGTCTAGACAGTTGAATTTTTCTGGTTTTGAAATAGGGCTTCAGCTAGTCAGTCTGTGTAAAAGGCAGTACACCCTTCCTAAAATGACATCACATTATTTCTGAATATGCAGTAACTTCTTTTTTTCATGGAGAAAATTAGCAAGTAGTTCTTTTTGGTTCAATTTACATCTCTTTAAAACAAGTGTTCAAAACCATTTTTCTTTTTTTTTCCTTTTATATGAGTTCACAGAGTAATTCAGAATCTTTCAACTGTTATATGACTACATATTAAATATTTATGTCAAAGGAAAACTTAAAATTTCTAAGATTTTAGCAATATTTCTTCCATTTTTTAAACTGAAAGTTCCTCTTGAAACAAAGATAGAAATTTATATTATATTAATATGTCCAGTAATGGAATTATGAAAATATTTTATTCTTGTAGTTGTTTACCTGCAAAAAAAAAAAAAAAGGAAAGAAATCCTCTTCAAAATCCATACGTGTAGAAAGCAACTCTGAATACCACACATGTAGTATTATAGATAGAATAGTCACACTATGGTTGCAAAGTAGCATATTCTTAATTTGCAAATATATTCTTGCTTTTTGTATCATGGAATTTTTTGTGGTTTGGTTGTTTTTTTTTAATTTTTTAGGGGGGGGTTGTTGGTTTGTGTTGTTTTGGTTTTCCCTGAGATCTGCTCCATAAGCTTTAGGTTTACAACAGCAAAGTGTTTCAGGGCAACCTCAGCCATATCTGAAATAACAAGTCCTGATGTACCTCAGGTGCAGAATGAGTCTCTGTCAGCCAGAGCTGTCCAATGCTCTACATTTCAGAAGGCTTATTAGCTAGAATTCAGTGCTGTACCTGATCAGGATAAATCTGTTCTTGCTACATTTATTTGGGCTATGCAGTATTTCCAGCTTCTAAATGAAGGAGATTCATGGTTTATAAATTGTAATAAACTAAAAGCAAAGTTATGTAAAAAGTTTCAAGGTATGGGTATTATGAGAGTTTTTCATTACCTGGACTATCCCACCTTTTTTTTTTTTTTTTTTTTTTTTTTTTTTTTTTTTTTTTTTGTGGAGATTCATCTACATAGCTTTCGTATCAGGTATGTCACAGTCCAGGGATAATTACATTCAGAACAAACAACAAGCCTTCCTTCTCAAATTGATTTCTCTCCAACCTGCTGACCTCAGCTCTTTAGTCCTTGACACAGCAAATTCTTATCACAAACTTAACACAGAAGAGCAGCAATTCTTGTTAGTCCCTGCACTAAGTATGGCCTATTTAAGATATCACCCTAGCCCTGGTAATCTTGCAAATTCAATCAATAAACCCAGCTCTGCTCTTTCAGGTGCCTGCCCTAACAGAACCATTTACACATAAGTGCAGTGACCTTCCTGAGTCCTGATATCAATCAAAAGCCAAATGCCACTGCTGGCACTGACCTTCATCTTAGCTCTGCAGGCTTTGTAGGATCTGTCAGTGAACCACAGTGGTCAGACTTGATGTTAATCCTAGACCAAATTCTGATATTAGTATAAAAAACATTGTACTGTAATGACCTTGATTAACCCAATCACTAATCACAAACAGATGACTCATTTTATTTGTTACTTTCCAGTCACACCCTTATTCTAGATGCAGTTGTCATGTTTTTATCTGATGCTAGCTTATTCTCATACAGCCAAGCAATAAAGTTAACTGCTACTTAAATTCAGCCTGTTTTTCTAAAGACTGACATGAAGTCTGACTCAAATATAATACTGCCTTTAACAAAGTCAGCCAGCAATCCTCTGTCAGCATTCACTCCTACTCAGCCCAGTAAAATACAATAATTTTTCTTCCTAAAGCTTCATGCCAAATCTACATTTAATGTAGTAGTTTATTAACTTAATCTAACCAGCACCAGAACAAAATATATCTGAAAGCCCAACTTTGTGTGTCATGCAGAATTCATATCTGACTTTAATTCTCCTACATCAGCTGCCACAAACCGCACTACAAGCCTAAACATAGCCTTAACACAATAAAGCACTCACCCCTTACAGTCTCAGAATCAATTATCCACTGAACCTGGCAGAATTAATCCAGGAGTTAGTTATTCAGCCTCTGCTGTCCTCAGTTCTAACTCTGGGTTAAAATAATCCCTCGCCTGCATCTTGCATGATCCAGGCCAGACTTCCTTCCCCTTCCAGGGATGATCTGGAAGTCCTCAAACACCCCATGATTAACCTTCCCTGCTCCAGGATTGCTCATCACAGTTAGACGTGCAGCACTTGCAGGCAGAAGCATGGGATTGTTCTACACCCAACCCCAGCCATAATGAAAACCGCTCTAATTCATTCCCCTCCTAAATTCCAGGTAAGGCGTTTGCCCATGTCAGCAGCAACCTTTATTGATCTTAGGAGGACCAAAATATACAGCTGGTTCCACTGTTCTAAATTTTACTGCTGCTCTAACAGCAGAAGGAGGGATCTCCTGCCAGCTTCTGGTCTGACAAAAAGTAGTTGGGCATTTTCAGGGACGTCAGTCACAGTACTAATATGTGCAGCTTAATGTTAATTCTTGAGCTAGTGACAGATTCTGGTGTATATTGTCAAGCATAGATTAAGACTAGAGTTAGAGGACAGGAGAGCAAGAAGGCACTGGTAGATTTATTGCTCACTCCTGTGAGGCTGGGGTAGGAGTTTTTCACAAGTGAATGTTTTAAGGTACTGTTAGGAACTGATGAGTGGTGGCACTGTAATTTCATTAGGGCTATGAGTGGAAGTAATTTAAAAAGCCAAGTGTTTCTATATCATGACAGGTCCACAGAGTGACATTTATATGCTTATAACACCAGTGCCTTCCCATTGCTCTTACAGGCACTGGGCACAAAAACAGCTTCTGCCCTTATGAGGGGCAGCAGTCATGACCATCAGTCTTAAGCACAAATTCTGACACAAATTCTGCCTGATGAAATCCTACTGTCAATATCTTATCATCAATATCTCCACTTCTCTATCAGTCCTCAGATTTCATGTTGGCCACAGGCCATAGATAGCCTGGAGGCAGTCCTACTGACATTATAAAATCAAGCAGGTTACCAGATCAGAAATCTCTTCTTCCAGTCTTTTGGTTTCAAAAGAGACCCAGGTAGCATTCATAAAGGCAGGAACCAAGCATATTTAATAGAAGTAGTAGCCAGGTTTATTTAATGAATCAACAGTAGTGTTTGGATTGTCAAATTACAGCCTCACAAATAATCCCAGACCTTAATGAACCATTCCTCCAGTCAAATAGCTATATATAGAAGTATGATTCTTACTCTTTAAAAAGCTACAGGTACTGCTGCTTAGATAAAATTTTCCCCATTAGTTTTCCACTTAAATTGCTTTGTCTGGTAATTTATATCAATAACTCTAAGAATATAAGAACAACAACCTAACCATAATGCCTCCACAAAAAAACAAACAAACAAACAAACAAAAAACAAACTGAACAAAACCAAAAAACCCAAACAAACAAAAACTTCAAGGTTTGCTTTTTTACACAATCAAAACCAAGCATCTATACAGCTTTCTAATTTACACATAACTGTATGTTTATACCTGTTCATCTTCTGAGCCATCACTGGTTAAGATAGCCTGTGATGTGGGTTAGCTTGAAGTTTAGGGCCTTCATGTATTAAACTTAATTCCTTCCCAAGCCCTGCTGTGATAAATTGTAAAGCAAAATCAATGTCTAACTCAAATCTTGCCAGTCCCAACTGTAAGACCTTGTTTGTTCTCACCCCATGCTCATCTGCTTGCCAAAGCAGGAAGGAAGAGCATTCATATACGTGAAAAACAGCTACTTGTTTAAGATGTGCAATTGTTTCTGGGTGAGGACTAGGCTGGGTAATATTTTAGGAGGCTTTAGTTCATGGGGCTGCTTTACATAATGCAGTTAGGTTTATGTCTTGAATACAATCCAGGCAAAAGAAGAATAATGAATAAACTGGGTTGTGCAAAGCTGATGAGAATGTTCCAGTGGAAAGAAATAAATATCATATTGTTGTCTGGATCAGGATGGGTTCACTTGTCAGCAAAGCATATTAGAGTTAGAGGTTAAGTCAGTTATGTCTAAATAAATAGTTTTACTGCTTAAATCATCTTACATCCTTGTGGCTAAGGTGATAAAAACTTACAGAAAATCTTAATACATCTCTAATAATTTCTGGATGAGGAAGATGTGGCTAAGTTTCAGTTCAGTATTCAGGGCAGGAAAGACTGAATTGCTAAGATTATTGCTATGCTCAGACAAAGGTCTACATTTAATAACAATGAATATGATAATCTCTGGTCTAAGGGCAGGGGAAAAAGTTTTTGCTTTTTGATAGGAGAAAGGTACAAGGCTGTCGTGGGTTTGCCGACCAGCCTCCCCCGGGCTAAAAATAGTTTTTCCAGGTGGATTTCCGGAGTAAAGCCATTCAAAAGTTTTAGTAATGTCTCTGCCAATTACATATTTAAGAAAACAGAAAAGAAGGTTTGTGGCGCAGATGAAATTCGGAGCCATGTAGGGGAGGCAGCAGGCCCCAGGTGTGGGCCAGGCCTCTCTCCTCCCCTGGCCCTGGGCTGGGGGCAGGTGTGACCCCCTGGCCGAGACATGTAACAGAGTGGAGGAGAAAACTCAAGACAGAAACTGCCTGGACAAGATGTGCTGCAGAAGGAATTCCAGGCAGAGAGGTAGCGTAGCCTCCAAGGTTGAAGCTGGCAGCTGGAGGAGAAAGAAGAGAGGCCCAAGGTGGGGGGTTCCTTCTCTCCCCCTCTCTCTCTCCCTTCAGCAGGGAAAAGACTGAAAACTAAAAACCCTGTGTGCTGGACTCACGATAGAGAGGTCCATCAAGGACTGTCTCTTGTGAGGAGTGACCTCATAAGAAACAGGGGTGGACTCAAAAGCCATTATCCCCTGTAACTGTGGGAACACCATGGTAAGGCAAGGGTGCCCTTGCAGTCCATGGAGGATCCCACAGGGCCCGGGTAACCCCCAGCCTCTGGTCTTAGCCCAGGAGGGGGTAGGCCCAGCCCTGAGGTTGACATAGAAGAGGGAGAGAGAAAGACAGTTCCATCTGCGACAAATCAGAGCTGTCGCCCTAAAGATAATAAAAGAGGAACTTTCTAGTGCTGCAAAATTATTTAAAAGACCCATAGCTCTGGAAATAGAAAAGAGGCTGCTTCTCCTCCTAAACTGATACAAGGGGAGAGGGGTACTTCTGTAAGTACATAGCACTTTTACCTAGTTAAAATTCTTTAGTTTTTATCTTGATAGTAATAAATCCTAACATTATTCTTCCCACATCAAATCTGTTTTGTCTGCATAAACTTTCTCTCAACTTATAGCAATTGTTTGGGGGGTGAGAGAAAATTGGCCCAGAATAAACTCATGACATTCTTGGCAGAGAATGCAGGCAGAGACTGCCAGGAGAGGCAGGGGCCGAATCAGACCCTGACAAAGGCTTGTAGGGTTGGGCTGAGCTGCAATGGTGTAGTTACAACTCAAAGGGTGGTCCTGAACAAGGGAAGGCTGCTAGAGTTCGGAAAAGCAAAGGATGGTACCTAGCACTCAGAAATAGATTATAGTTATGGAGTTAGATTTATATCTGCAGCATTCTAAATCTATAGAGCAGGGGTCCTCAAACTACGGCCCGCAGGCCAGATACAGTCCGCCAGGGTCCCCAGTGTGGCCTGCCCCTTCCCCCCCCCCCCGCCAGGGGTTGGGGGTGTGTCATGGTTTAAGTTAAATTAAAACTAAGTAAGAATTTTTCCCTTCCCCCTGCCCATTGTGTGAAAGGGATGTTGGTTTTTGCTTGGGCGATTAGGTAACACAATGGGCTGGCCGGCAAGACCACATTCTGAGTTAAATGGTCCTTAAATGTTGGGGGAGTTTGGCTGTTGCCGAAGCTGGGGTTGGGGGGGTTAAGAAGTTCCTTTTTTACTTTTTTTTCCCTCTTGTCTCCTGGGAGACGGGGGGAGGAGTTTTGGGCGGCAGCCGAAGGGATAGGGGAGTGCTCAGCGGCGGCCAGGGGTTACGGAGCCTTGGCGGGAGCAGCAGCTTTCTTTTCTTCTTTGGGAGAGAAACTTTTCAGGAGAGTTGGTTTTTTTTTCCCTCCCTCCTTCATTCCCGTTCCTTCTTCTCCTTGGCAGCAGTCCGTGTGCACATCAGAGGAGAGGGGAGTCTGCTCTGCACATCCCGACCAGAGGACTGAGGGGGGAGGGGAAGAAGACCTCCATTTTCCAGCTTCTCCCTCACACCTGGGGAGACCCCATTCCTCTCCGCACCGCACACAGGCATCTCCAGTGATCCAACAGCGCCCCCTGCTGGCTGGCACAGTACATTGTAGGCTCTGCATCTCCAGTGATCCAACAGCGCCCCCTGCTGGTTGGCACAGGACATTACAGTCCGGCCCCCAACAGTGTCTGAGGGACAGTGAACTGGCCTCCTGTTTGAAAAGTTTGAGGACCCCTGCTATAGAGTTAGGAGCCTTTGTGTCAGCAAGGGCTGAGAATATGATTTATGGTTCTAACTTGTACTGGTGTAACAAGGCTATGATATTGGCCTAACATGGATCAGTTCTCAAGCTGAAAGCAGCAGTTGATTAGGTTTTATTTAATTTCTAGGTACTCTCAAGCAGCTAATACTAGGATCAGGGGCATTAGAAGAAGCAAATAATTTAAAATCAGTTCCAATTTTCAGGGATATGATAATAACCTACAGAAATTTGGAGATTAATTATGTTTAAAGTTGTATTACAGATTTGGCTGAGGTCAAAGGCAAGAGACCTCAATCTCCTATTAGAAAGTGCAAAGAATGAGGGCTTACATAAAGCCTGTTGTTGGAAAGTACAAAAAGTTGTGGCAGAATTCTGATAGTAGGTAGGATTTACTGTACCTCTGGAATCAATCAAGTTTCATGTTGGTGTTAGATTTGGAGTTAGGACTCAGTAGAACCTGAAATGCTAAGTTTCTTGCTCAAGTACCACAGGACGAAAGTAATAGTTTGTAAAGATGTACCATCACCTAAGGGGATAATGAGATACTCTGCTGTGATGGTAATTTGGTTTTAGTGTAAATTGCAGTCAGGCCTGGAATCAGAAGTGTCTACACAGGTAGTAGTCTAAATTCTAATACTAAAATGAGGATTACTGACAATGTTTAAGGGAGGAACATGGGAGTCACAAGGCTATGGCAGTAAATTCATCATTAGAAATTAATTTTAGGGGAGCAGGGACTAAAGAGTGAGTTAGATTCATTCCTGGTCCTGCTTGGACGAGGGCAACTGTCAGTAAGCTGAATACTTGGTTGTCATTCCAGGGTAATAGCAGTCACTGTGCTGTGTGACTGGGTGTGTTTCAAAGTGTGTTTATGCAAAGATATATATATATATGTGTGTAGAACATATGTAGGGGACCCCTGGTGGCCTAGCGGTTAAGATGCTGGTCTCTCAGCGCCAAGGCCGCAGGTTCGAATCCCGGTCCT
>JAWWLV010000001.1:106542619-106562502 GCA_035041135.1 Platyrinchus mystaceus
TCAGGTAGTTGTAGAGAGTGATAAGGTCTCCCTTGAGCCTCAACTCAAAGCTTTATTAAATTCTAGACAAAAATAGGTATCAACTACACTTGCCTGAATGGTAAAATGTTTTTTCAATTTGTCTATTTGTCCAGTGCTGAGGAAAATTGACAGAAAAATCTGTCATAAACATCAAAAGAGAGATCAAATACCAGAGTTAATACAACCTAATGCATTAACCAATTACAGATTGAGAAAATAAAAGCCCTGGGTTCCTTCTAGAGTTCCTGCAAACATTTGTACAACATAGAGTCTTCACAAAGTTTTCAGAAGTGTTTGGTTTGTGGAACTGACTCTGGTCCCATTAGTGTCAGTGGGAATTTTACAGTGAATCCTGAAGAGATACACAATTACTTTTGAAACTAACATATCATGGTAGATATTTATATTTAATGCTTTTAGGGAAAAAAACCCCATCATCTTTATTAGGTAGTTCTTGATTTCATGTAATCCATATGAGTATATGTGTATACACACACAAATTTCAGCAAAGCTTTGTAAGATCATGGTGATATGCAAATGGCAAGACTGTGAAGTTAGAGTTATTAATAATAAATATGCCAGTCACATTTGGAAAGATTTGAAAAAATGAAAATTGAAAACCACAATATGGGAATCATTTTCTTTAATGTACATTTTTTGGGATTTGAATGAATAAAAGCAAATTGAAGTGTTTTTGTTGAAGGGAAGGAAAAAAAAAGAAAAAATGTCACCCATGTATACACTATTTGAAGAGGGAAACTATTTCCTGTATCTCAAGTCTTAACTCCAATCTTCTGTAAACATGAAGGAAAAAAAAAGAAAACTGGAGCTTAGATGGAGATGCTTAAACTATGTTGGTTATTGTTGCTTTCCTAGTACCAATAGTATTTCCTCTTCTTCCATTCTGTCTTAAGCTATAGCACAGAAAAAGAAATTAAGAGAAAAGAGATAAGAGTTATGTATAAAACTTAATTATTTGAGACAGACTTCAATGGCCAAGCCTTTTTAAAGTGCTTATGAGACAAAGGCAATACATACAAGGCATATATAATGATAAAGATACATAAAATAGCAGATGCCATTGAAAATATACACATTTCATAAAACAGAGTAAGGGGAAAGATATTAAGTAAAAATTGGATACAATGTTCAGAGTTTCCTTTTTTCTGGAGGAAAATGCAATCATTCGGACTTGAAGCTAAAAAATTTGACATGAAAGAAACTTTGAGCTTTATGTGGATAATAATGACATCCATACTGTGTCAGTCAGGAAAGAATATCAAGCATTAAACTTTCATCCTTCATGTCATAAACTAAAGAGGAAAATAATCCATAGTAATTTCTGTTGCTAGGGAGAATGTATCCAAGTGAACCCAGAACACAAAATAATTGAGGTCTGCTCTGATAAATGCTGTCTCATGAGAGAAGAAGCTCTACAGGGTCAGCCGGCTGGTGCTGAGGGCACCTATCTGGGGAGGAGGAAGGGAGGAGAATCCCATCTGTTTTTTCCTGAAGTGTAGGAAAATCCTTGAGAGTGGAAATTTTCTTGCTGTCATTTTTCTTGCTTGCCTGTATGCTCTGAACTTACCCCTGACAACTACAGATTGCATCATGTGCTAAGGAGCAAGAAGGGCACTGTGAGATTCTCTTGTGATGTGTAGACAGAGAGGACTCACTGCCAGGGCCAGAACTGCCAGTAAGTGCAGGTTGCTTTACTTCAGCAGGCAAGAGCACAGAAAGCAGTACATTCTGCCATTTATAACCCTCATTATTATTGACCGCAATGAAGCACACAGGAGCTGTCTTGAAAGGAAGCATTTGGATTTCCCACTATGAGTAAAGCACCTGCTCTGATGCTTTTAGAGGAATTAATGAAACCCCTAAATCTCAGAGCAGTTTCCTGATAGACTTAATGAATAGCTGTCAGCACAATTGGCACTAATTGGCATGCTTTTGGTTACCCTGGAGTGGAAAGCGCCAAGTGGATAGTAATCTTAGTAATCTTACACTTCTTTGATTTATAAATGTTCAGAGTCAGACTGACACTTCATTTCTGGGGCAGTACATAGATATTTGCACTTTTCTTTCTGTGTCGATCCTTGTTCTGTGCATGTGCAGAGACCATAATGTCTCCAAAATATCAATTTGATGTTTTTCCAGAAAGTTCTGTGGAAGGATTTTAACAAAAATGGTTGTGTGGGCAGGAAGGGAAAAGAAAAACCTTCAAGTTGTAAAAAGAAAAAAATATCTCATGTATGATGCTTACAACCTCAATTTTATCAATCACCTACTTATTGTGCTAATTTAAATAAATCTTGACATTGTTGATTCTCCCCAGACTAAATCTCATGAGGTCTCTGGCTTTTAAATATTAGTCACAGTCAGAAGTTTCTTGAGAGTGAAATTTGAGTGCAGCTTGCATGTTTGATGGGTTACACCTGTCTTAAAGACAGGAAAGGATCTTTGCACAGGTGTTACCAGGGCTCAATGAAAGAGGTTTAAACTGGATTTGAAGGGGGAAAGGGTTAAACCCAAAATCACTAGAGAGAAGCCTGGGGACAGCACACCAGTGTTTGAGAGATGGTGTGCTAGTGAGGTCCTTCAGTCTGCTGTCTCAGTGGAGGTAGGGAACAAAGATCCATGAGACTGAAAAGACATAAGGGTTATTGATGTGTTAGAAATTATGGATGCACCTGAACATGATCACATGGAAATAAGGGCAAGGCAACTCAGGAGGACTACAAGGATGTTCTGATGTTATGCTGGGAGAAAATCAGAAGGGCCAAAACCCAACTAGAAATTAATCTGGCTACTGCTGTAAAAGACAATAAAAAATGTCTCTAAGATTCTCCTTAGGAGGGCTAAGATTCTCATTAACCCTCCTTTCGTTGCTAAGAGTACTTCAGGATCTGAAGGAAGTGCTCACCAAGCCACTGTTTGACATTTACCAGCAGCCCCAGATAACCAGGAAGATTCCAGTTGACTGGAGCTCAGCAAATGTGATGTCCATCTACAAGAAGGGCTTTAAGGAGGATCAAGGGAACTACAGGCCTGTCAGCCTGACCACAGGGCCGTGGAAGGTCATGGAGCAGATCATCTTGGGTGTCATCATGTGGCACATGCAGGAGAATGAGGGAATCAGGACAAGCTAACAAGAAAGGCAGGTCCTGCTTGACCAAACTGATCTCCTTCTATGACAAGGTGATCCATTTCCTGGAGGAGGGAAAGGCTGTGGATGTTCTCTACCTGGACTTCAGTAAATCCTTTGATGCTATTTCCCATAACATTCTCCTGGAGAAATTGGCTGCTTATGGTGTGGATGGGTGCTCTATTCCCTGGGTAAAAAAACTGGCTGGATGGCTGAGCCTAGAGAGTGGTGGGGAGTTGACTTACATCCAACTGTGTCCAATCACCAGTGGTGTTCCCCAGGGCTCAGTGTTGGGGCCAGCTCTGTTTAATATCTGTTTTGACAATCTGGTCAAGGAGATCAAGAGCTCCCACAGATAGTTTGGAAATGACAGGAAGTCAGGCAGGAGTGTTGATCTTTGGAGGTTAGGAAGGATTTGAAGAAGGATCTGAACAAGCTGGAATGAAGGGCCAAGGCCAAGGTATGAGGTTCAACAAAGCCAAGTGTCAGGTCTTGTCCTTGGGTGACAACAACCCCAGTCAAAGTTTAGGGAAGAGTGACTGCAAAACCACCTAGTGGAAAAGGACCTGGGGTTGCTGGTTGACAGCAGTAAACATGAGCTGTCAGTGTGCCCAGGTGCACAAGAAGGTCAATGGCATCCTGGCCTGTTTCAAAAATAGTGTGGCCAGCAGGACCAGGATGGTGACTGTCCCCCTGTACTCAGCACTTAAAAGAAGTGCAGTTGTGGCACTTGGGGACCTGATTTATTGGTAAATTTAGAAGTGCTAGGGTTGTACTCAATGGTCTTAAAATTATTTTCCAACCTAATTTATTCTGTGATTGCATGAGAGATAATTTATGTTAAGGATTCTCCCCAAATGTCTTGCGTGTGCATATGCCTTTTGAAGCATCATTCTTGCTTGCTATGGTTGGAAGACATCAACTGAAGATGAGACTTGATTCTCAGAAACTTTGACACTTTGCTTATGTTAAAATGTTAATGGTTATGTTCCTGTATTTAACAGAGAGTGACCCAAATGATTATTTAGACTCCTTCTGTTCGTAGAATCTACAGGTTGCCATTCCTCAGACAGCCCTTCTTGGACAGCTCAGTATCAGTTGCCATGTAGCAGGAAGTGACTTATTTTTAACATTTTATTCAGCACTTCAGTTCCTCTCATGGATTTTAGCCAAAGTCTGCAATTAAAGAAAAAAAATTAGTAGTATCAGTAACAGCAGGACCTTCTATATAGACCTGTATGTTTTCTGTTGATTATCTAATTATTGTAACCAATAATAATCTTTAAAAACACTGAAAATTGCAAAGAAATAAAACTTTCCTATCAGAATGTAGTATCTTAAAAATGGCAAATTAAAATGCAAAGGTAATATACTAATATAATTGAATCAAAAGAAAAGGAAATGCAATTATCTTTTTGGAACAAGGGTTTTTTAATTATAATGGTGGCTGTATTAATCAGATGTCACATTAATACCTGTAATAAAATGCCTTATGGAGTTTTCTCAGCCTGCAGAAAAGGTACAGAAGAATGGTGAAGCTAAATGTTAAAAGAATAAAATTACCTTGGAGTTGACTGGATTAAAAAGGACTAGAAAGAGTCATGTGTATTAGACAGGGTAATTTTTTTTTTTAATTCCTAGAAGTTAGGCAAAGAAAAAAATGTATCTTTTAAAACAATGTTAAAAAGAAAATGTCCCTAGACTTCTAAAGGGGATGTAAGAATTGGTCAATAATACCTAATGCTGTCAATCTATGGAGGCATCCTATCAATGGCAAGTCAAAGGAACATCAGCTACCTGGAAATGGAAATTCTATCCAGCAGACTAGATGCAGTAATATTTTAAGTCTGTCTGTATAATGAAAACCACTGTGCTTTATTCCCTTTTAATGCAAAAATGGTCATATTTTAGACGTGGCTCTCCATTTATTGCCACACAGACACTGCCTGTGTGTGAAACCCCTGGATGTTGCCTCTTCAGTGCACTTCCCAGAGGATGGGCACTGATGCCCTCCTCCCCCTCCTAAGCAGATGGGAAGCCCAGCCTGCTCCTGGTGACCCCCATCTCAGCCCCTGCCTCTCTCACAGGCAGCAGAAAACACATCCTTTTTCAAATACTACAGGAGATTTAAGTTGGTGAAATTCAGGGATGTTCTGTAGCCTAATTTTCACTGGGTCTTGTTTCATTTTCGCTCCTGCATAATGCATGAAATGGCACATAAGAAAGCAAGATATAATGAAAGCAGCAGCTATAAATAAGCATGAAAACTTACCCACATATTTTCTTAAAGGAAATCAGATAATGGAATCAGACTCTCTTATGGAAGATGGATTCTTGTCTTTTCAAGCACTAGTCTTATGAATATTTTCATGACAATACTTTGAATGTTTTAGTACCTACAGCTACCATGTTTGGAGTACTGAAGAGATATTCTTGCCCAGAGATATTTTCAGAAGAAATCTGATGCTCTTAAAGCTACCTCTAACTGCAGCATTACCTGCTGAAAGACAAAGAGCTTAAAGATTTCAATTCACTTTAATTTTCAATTCTATTTAATTCAGTTCCACGGGATCAAGCCCTATCATTTCATAAGACCATTTCTTCCTTTCTGCTTGAACAAAGCAATGAACTCAAAAGTGTTTTTAGTCATAATGAACACTGAATTAGTGTTTCAATTTTTGCATATTGGCAACAGATACTTATATCTGGATTTAAAATATTTCTTAGAATGCTCTTAACTGATCTACTAAATTTAATACATATATATATATGTATGTATGTATAAAAAGAAAATTTTGGTCTGACAATGTTTATTTAATTGAAGTAGCTGTAAAATTCTAAGAGGCTTGGGTTTATTTTAGTTGAGCACATCTTTTGCTATGGTGAATAATGGTTCATTAAAGAAAAGCTTCCTAGGAGAGAAGTTATCTAAAGCCTAATGATTCAGATTAACTTTTCAAAGGAATTTGGGATAGTCAGAATCACTTTTGATCTTGTTTAGTACACCAGACCGAGGATTCTGTATATCAAGTCTGCAAGCTAAATCCATGGCAAAGGTAATTGAATAAAATGGATTATTTCCTGTGTGAGGTCATTTGATAGATTTAGTTCTAAATGCTCTCTCTCTGGAATTGCATGAGATCCTAAAAACTGGAGAACACACAAATGGGAAGATGTGAATAAGGCTGCCTGGTTAAATTCATCAGGACCTGACAGAGCCTGAGACAAAGCTGAGTGGATTTTTCATAGAGGTGGAATAATAAGGCAAGCAAGGAAACTGATAATATTTTAGAGAGTATACAGTTTGATCCATCTTCAGTTAAAAGGCAGAATACAGCACCCATGCTAACCCAAACCCCTGCAGTGCTCTCCCCAGGTTGTTGGAGACTCAAAGAAGGGTAGTGCTTTGTTACCAAATCTCTTTCATGTTGTCAAACCTCAGATAATTCCACGAATTTTTTTACCAGTTTGGGATATGGGTATATGATCTCAGGTTGCTCTCCTCTTCCAGCTTCCTGTTATTTTCTTCCTCAGGTCATATTCTCACCCACACTGGAAGCATTTTTACATTTCATTTAGAAGACATATTTTTCTTCTACCAAATATTTTTTTATCTATTTCATTTGCCTTATTTCTTTGGCAAAATCACAAAATGGTTTTTCGTTATGCCTCAAATTTATTATGCCTCAAATTTGTTTTTTGATCATCAAATCTGGTGATGGAACAACAAATCTAGTGATTGAACATGTCTGAAAATTCTAAAATTAGCTGGTGATTTACCATACTGCAGCACTCTATTGAAAGTCCATGTACATAAAGTCTCCAGTGTGCACTAACTTCTTGGGGAAAAGTGGAAAATATGTTATAGAAATATTCTGTTAACAACATATCTGCTCACAGACATTTAGTCTGGATGTGCTCTATTGAAAATTTTAGTACATTCAAGAACACAAGACTGATCTTAAATTTTATACTACCACTATCTCTAGAATCTCTAGAAATCTTAGATATGTAAATTCAGACTCAATATATTTGACAACCTTCAAAAGGGCAATATAATTCTGGCAATTTCTGAAAAGTTGTTAAAAGAGGCCTTTAATATCGTAACATAATGTAAAACTAAACTTTTTTCCTTTAAAAACAAAGCATTTCAGGGTAAATAAATATGCATATCTAGCAATAAAAATAATGTTTATATCTTTTATTTAGAATTTAACATCTCTTTCCCACACAAAAAAGTCATATATCTAACCACCAGAAAACCACAAAATGAGGTTTCCTGACCCTCAGAGCAGCCCATATATTGTGCCTTTCTTTTGATTCAATAGTTTTCTTCTGATTTCCATGATTCTGTGTTTATTCACCATTTCATCAACTATACTGATTATTTGTTTGCTAGTTATTTCAAGAGACCTCCACATTTTCATTCCAGTATCCTTTTCCTCATCACCATGGGAACCACTGTCTTTTTATCCTTCAAGAATATTATGTTTTAGAAAAGCTCTCTTCCTTGTAATGGAAATTTGCAGGTGAGAACAGCTTCATTCTGTATTCTTAACTTACAGACAATTTTGCTGCTTGCAGTGATTTATCATCTCTCCTGGTTATGTCTACGCTGTACCCAAAGACACCATTGCCCCTCCTAGAAATGCAGTCACAGTGTCCAATTGAATATTCATTGTGGTTTTAGCACTGGATGGGGGTGAGTCTGCAGCAGCAGCAAAGGGCTCTGCAGGTGTTACAAAAACTGCTCAATAAGTCTCAGCTGCTGAAGCAGCTGTTATTACCATCCAAACGCGCAAATTTTAAAGCTACTTTGGGTGTGCCTATGTAAGCTGCAGCTACTATAGGTTCTCCACTGCAGACATTATTTTGGGAGCCATCTCTGTATTTTTCTCATTTAGTAGTTGATAAATACTTAGGGAAGATAGGGAAAAAGAATTAGGAGGATAGTTGAAGCATTAAAAGATCTCATTACAGAATCAACCTTAAAAAGAAAAGGAACAGTGAAAGGAAAATTAATATAATTTTCAAGGCTTAAAGAGAAATTTTAAATTGCCCTGAAGGATAAATAGAAGCAAGACAAGTGTATTCCCAGAACAAATTGTTCTGTGTTGGGTTTCCCTCTCCTTCATACATTCTGGTTGTAGGACCCTAGGGCTGACAATGTCTCTAGACCATCATGATAAGGAAACAACAGTAGTTTGGAAAAGATAGCTTAATATTGAACTGCTTCCTTTAGAGGCACCTAAACTTTCAAGTCCATGAATTATGACTTTCAGCATGGTGATAGCATCTCATGGTAAAATACACTTTACTTCCTTATGGATTTGTTAAATGTTTGAGATTTTTAGCAAAATGCCACAGTTTATCTGACATGTAAGAGAAGGGGATGAAGAAATAAGATAACTGTTTCCTAACCAGCCCAATTTATCACTCTGGTTTCTGGTGACACTCAGCTTCCCTTGAAACCATCAGAGTAAACAGCTCTCAATTTCATGTCAGGGAAGAAGGAAATGATGAGTTTGGCTCCAAATCTATGGTGGCTGAAACATTCCCCAAGAAACATTCTTGGTACACAGTGAAATACACAGTGAAATACAACTTGGCTTCTAACTGGACCCCCCCAAACCCTCCAATAACATACATATTAACAGTTTATCACATGGCAGTCAGGTACACCCTGCCCACAGCAGTAATCGTATTTCCCATTGTGTTTCTACAAATCTCCTCCTGTCAAAGGCTTTCAGCCACTAATATCCATGGAGCTAAGGCTTAGACAGTATGAGGACTGTGCTTCACCTGCCTCCTTTAGTTTCCATGCTGTTTTAAAGCTCTTACCATCACCATACCTCAGGCACACAGAGCTAGGTCTGTAAACTTAAAACCAGATAACTAACTTAGACATTTAGGTGGGATATTTTTCAGCTGGTTTTTAAAGAAATCAGCAATTTGGTGCACTAATGCCATGTCAAAATAAAATCTTCAGACTGCATTTCGTGTTTCAGAGGCCATGACTTTCCTTCAGTGGGCAGAAGATTTCTGTAAGCAAGCAGTCTAATCAGTTTTTTATTTAATCGCATAACTCAAAATTGCTTTCATCTACTGATTCCCCTTTTGTTTCCTGGACCCTGCATATTCAGAGAGCAGCTTGAATCTGTGCTTCATCAGATTTTATTCATAAACTTCTTAAAAAGTACATTACAAGAAGCTATTAAGGTACATAAGTTGTCATATGAAAGATAAAGTCAGGGACTGATTAGGAAAAGCTAAAGACAGAAAACAAAGTAGGAAAAAACCTGCTGGTTTTCAGCAGGGTGAAAGGGTAATGTTGGGGTGTGATCACAGATGTGCAGCACTGCCCTTGGATTAGAAAAGGGACTGGAGATCAAGGCAGCACCAGTTTCAGGCAAAGGACTCAATGGCAGGTAGACTCCTCAGCTGCCTGCTCGGCTAGATCTCATGCAGAACATGGAGGCAGCTCTAGTTCGATATCAATACATGCAAGACAATGATTGGACATACCCCAGTACATTTGGTGGGGTCTAAGTAAAATAACTTCTTAGCTAAATGTAAAGGACCATTTCCCATTCAAAATGCAACTTAGTCCAGTGTGGCTGAGGCAGTAGGAACACAGGTGTGCATGTGGAAATCTGCAAGTGCAAACAGCAGTATAGAAATAATCCTGAAACTACAAAGTCTTCAGGTAAAATTGTACAACCACACAATAATTTCAGTATTTGGCTCTGGTTATCCAAACTAAATATAATGTTATAAAAATTGAGACTGTTCAGTGGCAAGCAATAAGAATTATTATAAATGAAAAAAAGTCAAAGAGATAAAAACATGTGTAGTTGGTAAATAAAGTAAATAATTTTGGAACTCTTCTTTATTACAGCTTCCACAAGTGCTGAGTGTCAGATTCTCAATTGATGAAAGGAAATGTTTGTTTTAGACAATTTGCATCTAATTTGTAAAATTCATGTTGTAGTTCAAGCTAAGTGGTACAGACTTCAGTGGAATAAGAACTGTTTATAATGTTTCCATCAATGGATACTTTGCTGGAAAGTAACTTTCTAAACATGTTGACAATTTTACTATTTGTAGTGATTTTCCCTTTAAAGCACAAAGATTTTATGTTGCTTTCCCGAGAAATGAAGCAAATTAAATATTATACTTCCACACTGTTTAATTCCATTTTTTCTGAGTCATTATTATATGATTTGTGGTTTCTTACTAATTTTCTTATTTTCCTTTCATTTCAAAGGGTGAAGAATTGAAAGAATTGAAGTACAAAGATTCATAACAGAGAAAAAAGTAGGCGTTTTCATCCAAAATTTCTCACCATACAAACTTCATAGAACCATAGAGTATGCTGAGTTGGAAGGGACCCATTAGGATCATGGAGACCAACTCCTGACTCTGCACAGGACACCCCAAAAATCACATCATGGGCCTGAGAGTGCTGTCCAAATGCTTCTTTTAAGACCATTTTACTTTTATTTTGAAAAGTATTGCTAGAAAATATTTAACACGCTTTCAGTTATTCAGAGGAATTCCAAAGCTAAAGGATCCAGCTGTGAGAGGATATGTCTTATCCTTACAGTAGAATTTATATAAAAATTCTTTTATATTATGAAAAAAAATAGTCCTGAGAGTGTGTCACAGAGGGTTTTGAAGCTTGATATACAGTAGTTGGGCCAGTTCATCAGGAAATAGGCACAATCTTACTGAGAGGTTTGGAGGTGCTCAGAGAGCTGTAACTTATCGTTCCCTCTCCAGTGGACTGTGTCACACATTACAGGATGATTGACTGTCTCTAACTCTCCACACTTTGCCTTCTCTCCCTCCTCCCCCTCCTCTCCCTCTCACTGCACTGGACTCATGGTCTGAAAATGCAGATTAATATTGTTCATGACTGAAAGTTTTCAAAAGCATAACAGAATATTAAAAGCCATGACACTGAGCATACTAAAACAGAGACAGGTCTGCAGCCTCACAGCTTCAGTGAGAGCAGAGCTAACACAGATCCTGTATTATCCAGATTGTATCTGCCTATGTCTGTGTGTTTTTGTTATAAAATACTCAAGAATACCCACCCACCCATGACATTATGTGTTGCACTAAAGTCTGATGCAGACCAGCAGGTATAGAGGGGACTCCCCAGATGGTGACACTGTAGCAGAATGTGGGATTTTGGGAATAGGGCAGCGTTGTGTTTGAGGGGTGATCTGGTGCCATGAGGGATGAACTACCTCAGGTCATCTAGGCAGCTTCTGGTGGGCAAGATGTGCTGGTCTAGAGTGTTTTGGAAAGGATTAAGGGCTTTTGAGGCAGTAACAGGAGGTAGGCTACTTTGTAGGAGCAGAGGTTGACCTGGGTCAAAGGCAGCATTCCCACTCCCACCTAAGCATGTTAATAGTGATTTTCTTAGCAGAAACACAGCAGGACACTCTTCACCTTGCTTCCACTATCATACTTATATTCCTATACTCTACCTTATTCCTGAGATCTTCAGTTAGAAACATGGTTCCTCCAGCTGTGATTCTGCCTGTCACATTTGGTGGCTGTTACATCAGTCACAATTTCAAAAAATTATAGTACCAGCAGTCATCATGAGCATTTCTGCATCTGAGTAATTATTTTTCATGTGTATAATCCTGTTATCATCAAGCACTTGTATGTAAACCTCACCCCTCTCATTCCTTCACCAAGCAATGAGTGAAACACAAAAAAAGACTCATCTTCATAGAATTTAAATGATATGATATGCAACCATAAGTATAAAATACTGAAACTTTAACACATAGTCTTCAGAATTACTCAACATTAAGTGACAAAACTCTTCCGTTAGATTTCAATTGTCATTAAATGCAACAAAAGTGTATACCTCAAATGAAAGATAAAATCTGAATTATTTTTTTTATAAAACAGAATTCTTCTCAAAGATACTTCTTGTTCAATTTTTATCCATAGCCCAAAAAAACAGAAAGTATTTAGGGAACCTATTGTAACATTTTTCTTCACTAAAATTTCTTTTAAATTATATTTTTATTCTAAATCTATCGTGTGATCTCCAGTAGATTTTTGTTGGTATCTCATCAAAGAAAAGTTGTCAAAGACTACTTAGTTCACCAGTGCATCTCCTGGCCTCTGCACATTTGTTCCCTATCCTACAACCCTTCCCAGTGTTTTGCTGATCCCATCTGGCATGAGTTGAGCACTGAGGATTCCACTGCTACTCCTAGCAGGTGGTCACACTTAATGAGCTTGTTTTCAATATCTACTCAATCTGCAGGACAGGAGGATTTCTTTTGGATTTATCATTCAAGTTCTTGTGCTACTAAAAAATATCTGCTGGCACGTACCAGGGTTTTATATTTGCTGATTCTATTAACAAATCTGGCAGCTTTATGGAACATGAATTGAGCTGCAGTCTCTTTCATGAAACGAGACACAAATCACACCTCAGATCAAGTAGTATATTTTTTCATAAATGTTTAATCCAGAAGCACAAATGAAAGAATAAAAGGAAGCTTTTATTTCATAATATATGGTGATGCACACATGCACAGTCGGTGCTTATTTCAGTTAAAGTTTCCCTTAGACAAGTAAAGGTCAGGAAAACCTCAAACATTACCAAAGAACTTTTCCAGACCAAGACACTTAACTTTCTAGATTCAATTTTAAAAACTGATTTTCTGCACTGTAGAAGAGCTTTCCATCTGTAAAGTGTTCTCTTTCACAGTTATGGGAGGTGTCATTTGAACAGGAATTACTGTTGCCTGTAGAAGATCCTATTGACTGACATCCCCTCCCTGATTCCATCTTGTAAATGCTTTTAAATCCCATCTCTTAAAAAGTTTTTTTCCCCTTCTATATCATTATTTAAATGAACTCTGACACTTCCAAGTACAAATCGATAAGAGACTTAGCTGCATTATAGAAGAGATGGTGAAACAAAATGCCCGTCTAATATACTAAGTGCAGTAAGATGTTCTTGAATTGGCAAATTTACCTTTGTTCCTTGTTCTGCTTGATCAGGCAAATGCCTCTGTTCATGTTATGTATGATTAAACTCTCTCACTGAGAGAGTTGGTTTACTTGTGCCACTGCAACTGACAGGGAGGATGTGAGCATGTGTGTGTAAATGTGTGAGTATATACATAGGTATATATATATATACATATAAATGTACAAGAGATGTGTGAAAATTTATAAATATTATACACACACACACACATATGTTTGCAGTAATCAGGATTATGACCACTGAAGACATTTGCATACCTACCCATATGACACTGGAAATTCCCTGTAAGGGCAGCCTTGTTGGAACCCAAGCAGAGATAGTAGTTCACGTCAGAGAAGCAACATAAGCATGAGATAAAATTCCCTGCCCCAGTGAGTAAAGCTCCCTAGCACCACTGCAGCACCATTTTGACACAGCTGCTGCATTTCCACTCCCAAAGCTAAATTCTTTTGGAGCACATGTGGTGGATGGAATCTGCACCATTGATGAGAGTAGACTCAGGACTTTTTCTGAAGAAGCCCCACAACCTCGTTTCCTCCCCCGTCCTAGGGCTCTTTGTGTAATTCAGGTGTCAAATACAGTCCAGACTGGAAGCAAATGGAGGAATGGATAGGAGAGAAAAGAGACAGAACATTTGTCTTCAGGTTTATGTGAAATAATTGACTGTAGGGAGAGAAGGAAGTCAAGGAGAAGGCTGTTCTGTGCACTTTTTCCCTTCCAGCAGGGGAGGAGAAATGGAGAATATTTTGTAGTCAGAAATCTTTCCTGATGCAAAGACACATCTCTGTGAATTCAAACAAGTTTTTAGACCGATGATGTGCTGAGACTAACTAATTATGTTGCAAAGAGAGAAAAAACAATGTTTATTTCCTTTTCCAAACTAGTTTCTATCTCCTCAAACACTGTGAGGAGTATCTCATGCTGTCAGAATGACTTTTCAGTATGACTTCTCTTGAACTGAATCTGTCTGTGATTGCAGGAAGCACCCTGAACAAACCACATGCTGCACACAGCTTCATTTTATGCCCAGCTCTTTTTTAATCACTTAATTAAACAGAATAATTTGCAATTGTTTTAGGAAGCTAAAAGTTATTGCACCTGAGCAAAATAGTACTGAATGCAATTATGATTGTTATTACCAGCCTTCATTTGTCACTGATTACATCAGTTTCTGTGTGTTCACAGAATCAGTGTCCCCACATGGACTTCCCTGGGAACAGCGGGAGTCCATTGGTCTTGCCACCCTCCTTTCCTGTTCCCCAGCTGACTTTGGGTCTGGCTGAGGGGGAACAGATTCCCTGTTTAATAAACCTTTCCTCCAGAAAATAGGGATGTTGGGTCCAAGAGTGTTGTAGGGAGGGAGAGAGTAACCTTATAGCCATGCCCCTCTGATTAAGCAAGCAATGCAGATCAGGGACCAATAGGAGAAGATTTCAATAGTTTCCTTACTATTATCCTCACATCCATCTCACAAAAATGTGTACATCGTTATGGGACAACATATAAATGTTATTGGCACTTCATTAGGGAGAAAAAAACAATGGGATCTACATTTCTCATGATCCTGAAGAAACCTGCATGATGAGAGAATTGTGTTCCAATCCTTGATGAAAACTGCTATGGACAAACGACGGACAAGTAGGAAACAAAATAGGGATTTGTTCACCTGGAGATATTGAAACAAAACAAATAACACTGTCTAGGATGTGGAACTGAAACAGATTATCACAGCTCAAGTGGCAAAATGGAGCCTGACAATAGGGCTTCCATTGTACTTAGGGCTTTCAGCCACAGCAGTTGCTGTGAAGAAGACGTTAAAGAAGATGTTGTTAAGATGCAACTCATGGCATCTTTGTGGCTCTTCTGTTTTAGCAGCAATTGAGATCCTTCAGTCCTTATTTGCTGTTTTTTTGGGGATTTTTTTTCCAGACAAAATCACTAGTGAATTCAGAAATCAGAAGAAGATACTCCAAAATTATTCCAAAATATTACTATTAGTCGTTAAATTTTATAATGTGTTCTTAACTCTTAGAGAATCTTGTTTTTTGTTCTGGATCATTGCAGAACTTGTCATTAGAAAGAACATCCTTTCAAATTTCATTCAAAAGTAACCTGTTTGGTGTCTTAAATATCATGTTGTGGTAGAAAATGTCCTGACTGTCTTAGTTTTGAACTGTAATTGCATACCTTTACTTTTTAGAACAGTAATTAATACTGATGATCTTTGTAACAATCTCCTATATGATTATCCCCTAAGTACCAACTGTGTAGCTTTTGAAGTAATTAGAAACTATTGAGTAAATCTTTAATCAGAAAATGCTGATGTGTCAAAAACAAGCTAGCTGTTTTCAAAGTGTTAGAAAATATTCCTAATTTAGTGTTTGAACTCCTGGAATTCCCTTCCACCCAACTGCCCACCAGTCGACACTTCCATGGTAATCAGTAGCTTAGTGGTAAGAGAGGAAACCTACAGTCTGACATTCTGAATTAATTCTGTCATTCAGACCAGGGTGTTGAGTGTTGGTGTCCTCCATCCATGCCTGTTTAATCTAGCTAAATTGAGAAGCAGCCTTTATTTCTTGAGTTTATATGATAAAGTGCCACATGCCCCCAATGCCTGTAGGGACAAGTCGTAATCACGAATCATGATTCAGAATCATAGGATGATTGATGTTGAAAGGGACCTTTGGAGGTCACCTGGTCCAAGCCCTCAGTTCATGACCATATTTAGATGGCTTTTGAATGGATTACAAAAGAGAAACTTGCATAACTATTATTGATTTTTAGTCCATCAGAACTTAATTTTTAATCTACTTGAACCTGTTATTAAATCTTTTATGTATTGCAAAAGACTTTTTCCAATTATTTTTTGCACATTAGAAGATCAATCTGAAGATAAATGCTATTCAAACTACTCTGTGTGATTAAGGCCAAATTTTCTCTTTGGAAACCAAGAAAGTAAACAGTTTTGGGACAAAAAAAAAAGGCATCATTTTATACTGAGCTTACCATTCAAAGCCAGCTGTAAATGTTGAGTGCTTATGAGCAAGAAAATATCAAATCTGAGCAGAAACACAGTCCACGATATTGGCATCCTGCTTTACTAATGGCAAAATGAGCACTTTGGCATGGCCCAGAAAAAAAGTGGAGCTGCAGTGGAGCAAAGGATTGAAGGTGACAGGCTGAAATGTAGAACTGTCATTGGCATTTGTGATGTTATTATTGCAAATATTGCAGGTATTCTTAACACATGCAGCCCATGTGGGGCATGGTCTCGTGTCAGTTGGATTCTCTTAGGATTGATCAGAATTTAGGATTCTAGGACAACTGAATTTTTTTTCATTTTTTTTTTTCTTCCTGGTTAATTTAGTTTTAAACCTTCAGAGATACAAAAGAATAAAAGGCACTTTTTCACAATAGAATTATGGTGAGTATGACTCACATGCATCTGTAGAGTCACCAAAGACTGTATCCACTGCAAGCCATTTGGGAGAATTTGGAGGAGTAATTCTACTTAACCACTGTAACTTTTTCATGCTAAGGAAAGCCTATTGTTCAGCAATGATGAGGGAAGTGTTTACTTGTAGAGAAAGTGACAAAAAAAGTGCAGAGTGAAAGATTTTATCCTCTACAGAAAAGGAGAAGGAAGAAGTGAACCAAATATAATGTTAAAACATAAGATGGGAGTGTCTGGAGCTGGAAAAAAATCTTAATTGTCCTTGTTCCTCCACTAGACCATACCTCTTCTGTTGACCTGGAGATGACTGGTGGGATGGCAGACAGTATTCTTTTTTGTTGAAATTGCTCTCATTAAGCACACACAGTCTGTACAAAGTTGAAATAAAGCTTTTAATTAAACTAGAGAGACCAGCTACAGGGCAGGCTCTTTCTCTGACTGTTTTACTTAGAAAATATGTCAGAAATACAAGGTGAGAGAGAGCACAGAACTGAGAAAGTGACAAAGTACCCCCATTCCTCTAAAAGCTTTTGAACTATTCATGCCTCTTTCCCACTTAATCCACCTGTAAGAAGATTAAGAGAACCCTTCTGGCCTGATTGTCCAAGTATCTGCCACTGCCAGTGACTTTTTGCTCCTGCCTAGCTTTTTGTAGTAAAGCATCTCAGATTTGAAGGAGCAACCCCTTCTCAGCTAATCTGTGGGAGGCTGGAGATCAGCTTCACCCGGGCAGTAAAGTGAGAGCTCTCTACAGTTATTCAGTGTGGGTGTAAATGCTCGTTCCTCTTCCCCGTGGGAACTACACTAGGGGCAGCACTCCAAGGCACTTCTCTTTACCCTTGACATATCTTTATATAATAAATATTTGTAGCTAGTCGTGACAGCAAATTCTCCTCTTCTTGGTATAAGTAGGCATTAGGCAAATATAAAAGTACTCCTTTTTAACATTTTGCAGCTCTTTGCATTTTTCCATGGTACCCAAAAATGTTATAATTCTCCATTTGAGAGCATTGGGACTGGCAAAACACCAGGGCTGAAATCAGGACTATGCCTATCACTAAATTGCTGGTACTTGGAACATGTAAAGTAAAACTGTTTCCTTTTCAAATAATCTGAAAGGAACCAGTCTGTTAGTCACCCTTGAAATAATAAAGAAAATTATTTATTTTGTATTTGTTTGCTTTTCAGTGAGGAAAAATGACCAGCTTATTTGTTCATTTACTGTCATATAGTGTGCATCAGTTTTTAGGAAAGTGGTCTGGATTTAATCTACAAGAAAATTTGGCACATGCAAAACACAGGCAGTCGATTCTGTGAAGGTGACAAGGTGCAAATTAACTTTAATGCATTCTTATTCTAGTAATCATGGGGCCACTTAAAAGCCAAATGTTGATGGTTTTGCTTGGAGAGGTGATCTGTTCTGCATAGTATTCCATCATTTTAAGCAGAGGAGGGGCAGTTTTCTATTGTGCATTAGCATATATATTAGATCCAATCTATGCACAACTTTTACATTAGCCTGCCTTGATTGCAACATGAAAGGGGTTAGTAATATAGTGCTACAATGCCAGTGCAAATGCAGTTATACCAGTGTACCAGTGCTTCCTACTGATACAACTTGCCCACTTTATCATACAAACTTTCCCATTGTAAGCAACTTTTGTTACTAAGAGAGGTGAAAACGTGGAGATCCACTTGTAGTCAGACTTTAGTGTATGAATTGATGAACAACCCACCAAAAAAAAGCAAACTAGAAAATGAATTTACAGAGTCAGGTCATTTGCACAATTATTCACTGGCAAATGCAAATTCATGCTAAGTTGCTTACCTAGGAGGCAAAACAACATTTGCTAGGACGTTGTGTGAGAGGAGTCTGCCCAGGGCAGTTACTATAGATTAATTGCTTCTCTGTAAATTCATACACCATAGCATGTTTTTCACATGCCCATACCTCTGCAGTACAATTTCTTTCTCATATTAATGTAAGTAAATTTAAAAGAGAGAAGGGAGTCATTAACTAGCTGGTATAGGTGGACTTACCTGTAAGTGAATTGTCTTTTTACACATCAAGCCCATACTCACCATCATTCACTGGAAAAAATTATTATTGAGGTCTGTGATCTAAATTCTGTCCCAAAATAAAACGTCTTTCAAAAGCAGGGTTAGTGGATATTCAATTGCCCCAGAAAAAATAAACAACTGGTGCTGGCACGCAGCCTGCTCTTGTTAATTTTGCACTTTAAAAAGCTGAATTAGACACATTTTATATTACCAAACTTTCACCAATTTTCCTCATGTGGCTTTTTATATGAAAGAATATGTTACCCCAAAACAGTCATAACTAGGGAGTAATTAACATTTTTTTTTCAATTCCTGTGTTGAGCTGGATGGATCTGGGATAATAGATATAATAAGAGTAATCACAGGGTTGTATTTCAGTCTTGAGAGATCTGCTGACAGTGGAAACTGCCAGGATGGCTACATTGCCAAGATGCCACGAACCTCCACCAAGCCCAGGGCATAAACAAGGTCTGGGCAATTCCTCCCCTGGGGCCACTGTTGCTCCCAGAGATTTCCTTCAAGTGAGGATCTTTCCACAGGCTGCAGGGGTGGGCTCTGGTGTGAGTAAGTGTAACTGCACCTTCTCTTTTTGCTGTTCTTTAATTTCCCTGAGGAACAGCAAGGAAAGAATATTTCCTGGAAACCAAGACAACCAATAATGTAAATGTCATAGCTTGGAAACCAGGTCATTTGCTAACTCAGAACTTTAGCTGCAAAACTATGTGATTTAGAGAAAATAAACTAATAAACAAACAAGGAATCACACTTGACTAGGCTCACATTTCCCTACTTTCTCGTTGTTCGTCCTGTCCTTGAGCCAAAGAAGATAATTTCAAAAATGTTTGTTTCAGGTTGCAATGAGTATCATTACAGAGCATAATAAGGTGATATCTACATTTGTGCATGTAGACCTAAATTGGAAGAGCTTATTTGATATAAATTTGGTCTGATTACATTTCTGTGTTAGACATATATTCTAAATATTTTCTTTCTACAACTGTACTGGTCTGAAACAGGGAACCAGGTCCAAGAGAGTTAACTAAGAAATCCGGGTTTGATGATAAGACACAAACATACAAAACGATTCATGATGTTCTGTTCTACTAACTGGACCAAAGCTTAGAAAGAACATGTAATAGGCCTAGAGGTAATAAATTGAGCTG
>JAWWLV010000001.1:106562602-106597964 GCA_035041135.1 Platyrinchus mystaceus
CTGCAAATAAATACCTTTGCTGCTCAAAAGATCAAAAGTCTCTGGGCAGTCTGTTATACCCGGTTTTTCGGATTCAAGTCTATAGGAAAAAAAAAAAAAAAAAAAAGGTTGTCCAGTTACAGAATTTAAGGTTTCAGCAGAAAATTGATGTTTTGATTAGCCATCTCCAGGCATTTCCACTTTCTTTCTATTTTTTTTTTTTGTTGTTGTTCAGCATTATGTAAAGTGTCACTATTTACAGAACAGACCCTTCCCATTTTTCTCTGAAATAACACTGTTGAGACTGCAACTGGGACTATAGAAAACATTTCAACATATCTCAGACTGTAGTCTGAAATATGGATAATATATATGTCTTCTTTTTTTATTACAGTTTTATACAATTAGGGTGATAATGACTTCAATGAGTCAGGTATTTTTTAGAAAGGTGATAACAAGTTTTGAACTACCACAAGTTAAATTTTTAGAAAAAAAAATCAGAGGAAGATAATAAATATTTTTTAAGTCTGAAATAACAGTTTCAAAGCAGTTCTGGACTGGAAATAACTGCTCTGGGTTTAATTTAATTATATTACTCAATTAGACAATCTGAAAGAAAAATGTGGATGGCACCAGTCAGGAAAAAGGGGATGTTAGAAAAAGAAGAGATGATAAGGTCATCAGCTCCTGCGGGACAAAAGGAGAAATTAGTAATTATCACCTATGGAACACTGAGTTATCAGGAAACAGCTTGGGAAAAACTGTAGTGTGCCACAAAACTAATATCTCAATTGACTCGATGGCTTTTAGTGTCTTTGGAGGTCATTACACTTTGAAAGTTATATTTTGTGAATTCCTGATACTACAGTGACCTCAACAGTTCTACACAAAGTTTTATACAAAGTTCCAGTCAAGGAGGTTTAGTCTGGATGACTTGGTCTTATATGTGGCATCCATTGGAATCAGTGAGAAGATTCTTAGTCACCAAAATGAGAATGCATCATTATTATAATGACATTATTTGTTGCCACTATTATTGTTGTCACTACTACTATTACTGTTGTTATCCTGTAGATCATAAGTCAAAATTTAGAGAAGAAGGGTCTTTTACCCAAATGTTTCATCTGAAACCCTCACTAAGGTAATTGAAACCTGCAAAGGTGATGCAAATGTTCTCAGTGTGAATTTATTAAACAAAAGATGCCTTAAAATTATGAATTCAAGCCCATGGTTACAAGTGCTCTCATTCTAGCTAAATAACACTGTTTAAAAATTATAAAGGAAAATGGTTTGCAAGCCTTAAGTAGGTCACCTCCCACAGTATCTCTAAAGTGCAGGTAAATTAGCATTCCTTTTTTTTTTACTAATGGCAAACTGAGTCAGAAGAAATCATTAAAACTTCTGATTTCATAGACCTGCTGACTATTTACACTTTCTGCTCTAGAGGAATGTTCCTCAGGAAGGATTACAATATTTTACACCGTTCTCATGCCTCTCCAGAACCACAAACTGTGAAAGGGACCAGAGCCCAAAGCACCAATCACATTCAGTATCTTTTCATAACATGAGATTTAGCACGAATTCCCTTTCACAAATGAGTCTTGAATAAAGGCAAATGGCATGTTGAAACATTCCCATATAACTGCTTTCCTCTCCTATCAAGAGACAGCAGTTCATATAAGAAGAGTGGCAGCAGGAAGCCAAGAAGAAGCAGTGGGAACACAGAAAAACTGAGTCACTAAGGAGAGGGTGATCTCCACATTAGATTAAAATGTACTGGAAACAGTAGGAGCTGTTTTTAAATGATTGCTTTCAGTACGAGACTAAACTTTCTCAAGTTCAAGCTTATGTGATGTTGCTTTCCTTTCATCAATTCACTCAGCTCTCAGGAAGTCCCACAGATAAAACCAAAATCAGTCAATGTACACTTTTGTTGGTTACTCAGGTCTGTAGGTGTCTAAAATTTTTTGAAGATGAGGACTTGAAGTTAGATACTGCAACATTTAGGAGATCCTCTGCAAGATGAATCATCCAATATAGATCTCCTTTCCCAGATTTTGCTGATACTTCACATTTGCTAGAGGCTAACTTATATGTTTTTCACATAAATCTTCTGCTTTGTTTGTCACCACTGGCAACTCTCTCATTTCCTGTAGTCATCAGTGTCACAAAGTTGGTGCTTTCTTTTTAGCTTCTCTTCTAATTTCTTTTCCCCTCAGTATTCCTGTTAAATCTTGCTGCTATTTCTAATATATCTCAGAAATCCAGGCAATCCTCCCTGTCCCTACCAGCAAAATGTATGTTCCCACATTTTGGTTCTTTGCTGCAGCAGAAGGACTGCACTTAATGGTGTTGTCATTAAACCCAGCTCATATTCATTCCTCTCAGCAAAGGAGTGTGATCCAGACCTTGTTTACTCTGCTGTCTTCTGCAACTCAGGCTCTGCTGCCTTCTCTGCTTTTGATTTTTCAGATGATGTCCACCGATTTCCTCCCCTCTCAAGGCAATCCTGCAAAGCTTCTCAAACTATTGGTGTTGTGTTTTCCCCAGTGTGGTCAATTATCTATATCACCCTTTACTTTTTGTGGTCTCTCACTGTTTAAGTAAGTAGTTGCAAGAGGAAAAAAAAAGAGGAAACTGTGATTATGGAGTGGCTAACTCAGTGGGAAAGGTAGGACATAATTTTGATATACATATAAGAGCACACACAAATGCATACACAAATACATCCATGAGTCAGTGGAAAGGTTGTGCTGCAGTGCATTTTGAACATTCTGTTTGGATCGCTGAGACTTGAAGCACCCATAAGGAGATACATGCCCTTGACTAATAAAATGCCTTTCCCTCATCACTTTTACATGCCACACTGTTGTAGAGGAGAGTAATAATAAAAATATTTTGAGCCCCAGAGGCATGTCAGGGATCTGATCTTTTTTCCAGATTTGTTATGGAGAGGTAGAGAGGCAAACATTTCTCCTGTGACCTCTAAGCATACTTTAGGAGCATAAAAATGTCACATATCCTGTTGATCAACACACCAGGGGAATTCCATAGAGGAAGACCTATTTTCAGTTTGTTTTATTGGGGATGGAGAGAGGAAAGAAGAGACAAAAGGCAAAAATTTACAAAAGGTGGAACTCTAAGTTGTGGTTCTTTGACTTCAGCACTTCTTCAGAGACCTTTTCTATGATAGAAATAGAAACCACTGTAAGTTATTAAAATAGTGATAAATTCTGTCTTCCAGTCTCTGTGAGATTTACAATTCCCAATAATACCATGTATTATCCTTAGAGTACATTTCATCTTAAAAATGTCAAATTAATTCTTATTATTTTTCTCTAGAATCATTGTCTTGGAGTTCCGTCATCTTCAAGAAAACTTTTTCTCTACTTTTCATTATGAATCTTGTCTTATTCCCATCAAATTAAATAGAAAAATAGTGCTTTTATTAAAAATTAAGAAAGACATACTTGGATTTCTCCTTCTCCTCTGGGATATTTTTACTGAATTCTTTCCTTCATCTTTTGTGTTTCTATCATCTCTCTTCCCTTATCAGATTTTTATGTCCATTGTCTATCTTGTGTCATTACATCACTTGTTTATCTCTCTATTCTGGTCATCCCATTACCCTTTATTTTCTTTAGGTATTTTGTTGGTGTTACTTGTCTGAATCTGTCATGTTTCACTTACCCTTTTGCTCATACCTTTTTTCTCTCTCTTATATTCTTTCCACTAGAGCAGATACTATGGAATGTTGGCCACCTATAGAAAAAGCATGGTTTTTTTGAGTTCTTTGGGTCAATAGAGTTGAAATAAAAAGAATGTTCAGGCATATGAATAAATCTGTTATGCCTCCAAACTATTCTTTATGAGTCATTTTAAACCCATTTTTCTGAAAATATGGACCTCTGTGAAACACAGTGGTACCATGAATGAGCACTGAGTAAAAAAAATCTTAACCAGCATCTCTGAAAAATGTTGAGGAGAAAATAACTAAAAAGCCACTGGCTTTGAGATATAGTGTGTTGTGTGGGCACTGTTCATTTGGCTGGTTGGATTTGTTTTCTTTGCAAAGTCTGTTCTTACATTTTTGCTTTGGTGGCATTATTACTCTGTGTTGGCAGCATAAATTAAACTCAAACACCACATTTCTTACATAACAGAATGAGGTAAAATCTCTTGCAGCAATTCCTGAATGAAATGTCATCACCTTTTGTGCTGATATGCACAGCCAAAGGAGTTTTTTTCCTGTTTTGCCTCCCACATTTCAAGGGCATATGCAGTCAGAAGCTTATTTTAAACAACTGGAAGTGATGCTCAACTGCTGTACCAAAGAGCAGTATTGAGCCCTTTATATTTATCTCACATTTTCCATATCACTGTTTCTGAATCTCACAGGTAGTTAAATAGAATAACTCTGTGCCGTGTTTTCAAAAGACACTGAGAATTCCTTGCAATTCCCCAGGAAATGCAGGTTTTAGAGGAGAGGTCTTTTAGAGGTTGATGTACCAAAGCATGTTTTTTTTCTTTTGTTTCTGAATGTCTAAAAGCATCTGGGATTTTTCCTTTTTCTAGAATAGCAGTTATGCTTCTTTCTCTCTCTCTCTTTTCTTTTTTTAAGATAAATGAGATATTGCCTTAGAGTCTGAGACAGGTGAGAGGTGAGCAGGGTACCTTCCTACAGGCTCCTCTGACCCTGAAGCCTGTGATGCTGTTTGACTGCAGGAAGAAAGAGTAAGCCAAGAATATGGGTAAGGGCCATCGTAGCATAACAAGCTTCTTCCCAAAAGAAATGTATAGACCGTTTCAAGCCAGCTCTAAGCAGGCCCCAAACAAAGAGTATGTGAGTTAACACCATTCAATCTGAGAGGCAGATATGGGGCTGTGCCTCCTCTCACTCAGTGGGGTCTGGAAATGGGGCTGGCTCACTGCCCACACTTTGGGCTGCACCGAAGCTGGGTCCTTGCTGTCAGCACTGAACTGTATAATAAATTAATCTATGTTTATCAAGTTCTACAGCTGTAGGAATTGGGAAAATTTTTTCTAATATTCTATATAAGAAAGATTAGTGGGTTTGACTGCATTAAGATGAATATGGGAAATTGAAGGTTGATAGGCCTATCTGGTAATTAGATGTGAAACCACCTGAAACTCTCAGCCATGGCTTGACATCCATTAAATACTAGTTCCAAATGACAGAACAAACTGGAAGAGTTTTATTTGTATCCATTTTATGACAGTGGAAAGAAAGAAAGAAGAAAAAGGTCACATTCATAGGCAGTTCCACAGAATATGTTTTCCTGTCTGAAGAGTTTATTCTTTCTTGAGAGTCATGAAGAATGTGTAACTAGTTTAGTTAAAAGCTACATTAAATTGCTTATACGAGGAATGAATAAAAAATCCTGACTTATCCAGGCAATATGAGAAAAATTTATCTGAATAAACAAAGATAGGGATCTGAAGACATAACAACTTTGAAATTCAGTATTCAAATTACAGTGCTCTAAAATTTCACTAAATTAGTGTAAATCAAATTTATGATATTTAAAATCTGTAATATAATACCACTGCTATTTTTAACTGCAACAATTTGAATTCAAAAGTGGAGTTGATTTTAAATTATTTTGCTACATATACAGTGTATACAGAAGCTTGATGTGCAGTGTGAACTTTTTATACGTTTTATGGTGGAGTGAATTTGCCTCTTTTGGGCCTTCTTACAGTTGGGTAAGTTGTCTAATGAGAATAGAGAGTGTGGAAAGAGGAACATCAAAATAGAACTGGAGCTAAGAGGCAAGTGGTGCTTCACTGATCTTAATTCTGTAGATACGCAATGTGGACAGAATTGCAAAGGACTCACAAGACTTGTTTGTGGACTGTGAGATCCTGATCTTATCTGCATTGTAGCCTTTCACTTGTTTAAGTCCAAGTAACATGGAGTTTACCATTTCTCAGCAACTGCCTATTCAGTACACAGCTCCCACCAGTCAGTGCAGAGGAACTGGGAAGTGTCAGCCTGTGGGGTACTGGGTACACGGAGTGTTAGGCTGTCACGTACTCACAGAGCTATGTGGCTCTGCATAAACTGTAAATCAGCTCCATGCACTACTGATATAGAGACCATATATTCATAAGAAACCACCTGGCTCACACATAGCTTACTCTCAATAGCTAACCAGAAATTGTCTCTCTGCCAAGACAAGATGTATCACAGGGACAGGGTCAAACACATCCTGAAAGGAAGGAGACAGCCCTCACCAAGTCAGTTTCTGAGTTATTAATATTTTCAGCATTTATTGATTCATTTTAAAGTGCACACCTAAAATATGTCACGCTCTATGTTTCCTTTGAGAAAGATGTCAACTTTGCTGTTTAGCTAGTAAAGGGTACAACAGGAATGGCTTAACACTGTATCATCCATCTTGAAATGTTGCACCCAGGGCAGTATTTCCAGTGGAGAAGAACTGTAATTTTTCATCTGTTTTTCCTCACCTTGGACTGAGAGTTTACATCTTCCTATTTTTTAGATAATTTTTACAGTATTACTCATTATTTCAGCTACTCTGATTGCTAATGAAGACAACAGAGGGTACTGCTGTCATGGATGATGTCACACACTTCACTCGTAAGAGGGAAGAAACAATACCCTTTTTTGATATATCAAAGTTCAGTGCAAAGTGCAACAGTGGTTTAACAAAATTCAATGGCAAGGTGCACTTGATTGTTTACTGCATAGAGGACAGGGTCAGACAGACCTGCCAGGGAGACTCTCCCGTTGCATCATGAAGTTCAGAAAAGACCCCTTTCTTTCTCAACTCCTACTCAGAGAGGAGTCTGGGCGTGGCTGGATCCACTCCTAGTCTCAGACTTGGTCAATGGTTTATTTCTGAAGGATTAAATATTTGCAATCAATCCTTTATGTCATTTAGCCAAGATTTTGAAGTTTAGCATGCTATTAACCACTTACTGAGAGTCTGTTGTGGCAAGGAGTCTCTCAGCCTTGAGGATTAACTTTGAGAGGCATCCCTGCTGAAGGGTTGATCCTGGCATGCAGCCCACAACCAGGCAAAAGACCCTCGTGTGCTCTAGTCCACTATTTCTGGAGTAAGATGATTGACTTATAGTCATATTTGCATATCAGCAATTCTTCTGTTTCCAAACAGCCTTTGGCTGCTATGTTACCCTAGAACCCCTAGAGGGGGTGTGGGGGAAACACACCACCACAGCTGTACAGTAGAAGATATTCTATATATACTCACAAGTGGGACATTTGCTACTTGGAAGAAGGAACTTCTGTATTTCTCCACTGCACTAGAGCTCAGCAGACAAAAAGGATAAGAGTACAGACTGCAATCCCTTGTGTACCCACGAAAGGACCAAAGCAGCAAACACCTATAATTTAGGATGCAAGTCATGCCAACTACTTTCTAGCATAGCTCATACAGAGAGAAACCCAGAGGAGGTTACTCTAGCACACTTCTACTCCATTTGCACTGAGGGGAAACAAGTCGGTTCAAAGGCAGTTCTTTCTGTAATTGTTTTCTCAGAAGCTGCTGAGCTTGTTTAAATTCATTATGCCATGATCTCTAAAGTCTATTTGTCTTTTTGCTTTGTTTTGGCAACTCAAAGAAATACAAAGAAGTACAACTCATTCATGGGCCAAAATATCTGTGAGAAAAGAGCTGGAAGTAAAACTGACACTGATGGTTAGTTGCAGACAGACCACTCACAGTACCCGACCTGCTCATCTCATTTCTTTTGCTGCAGAATTACAGATCATATAGCAGCAGAGGCTAGGTAGATACAGCGTGAAATTAATGTCATTTATCTTTAAATGTCAAGATAATGTTACACTTGCTTTCTACATTTCGACACATTGTGCTATGGCACATCATTTTTTTAACATTTCTTTAACCTGAGGTATTATATTGTTTGGAGAGATGAAAGTGAATGTGGATATAGAAAGAAAAGTCCTCTTCAGGAATATAGACACCTATGCAAAATGATGATGGCAGTTATATAGTCCCCCCACTCACTCCATTATAGCAGATTATGTCCATCATTTTTATTCCATTTCATCCTTCTTCCTTACACTTTACTGATTTCTTCTTTTTCCCTTCTGCTTAGAACAATGCACTAACAGCAGAACCTGCATCTCCTCTCTGCTTTCTTTTTTAGTACCATTTCATTTGATAATTCCATACTGGATTACTGTATCTGCTTTACACTCTTCTATAATGAACTAATTAAAGACATACAAGGCTCTTTATTGAGGCATATGGAGGCTGTTCTTTTTGCATTAGTTTTTTGTTTCTGCTGTGAGTCAGAACTTTCTTTCCCCCACGGTCTCCTCTTACTGGGTTGGGGGGTGGGTTTTTTGAGATGGGGGGCAGAGGAAGTTATTCTGAAGCTAGTCCCCCCATTTGTCTTCTGACACTGTACTACAAGGTTGCCCAAGTTTCCTCAGATTTTTTTTTGCCTTGTCAAATAAAGTACACCAAAAGCACTTAATTGCTTAGTTCAGTTGCCTTGCTTACCAAAAAAGATAAACCCTTTGCTGTTCTACGGAGCATAAGTCTGCTCTATTTTTTTTCTGGAGGAACGGAAATGGGATTTCAGCCTCCTTTGCCACAAAAAGCACCAGTATCAGCCATTTGTTCTTCCTGCAAAAGAGCACCACAAGCACTGTAGGTTTCTGCTGGTGATACCTCTCATTAACCTAACAAATCTCACTGGTCAACTCTGTAGGTATGGAGGGGCAGCTGTTTGTGGCCAGGCTTTTAACCTGAAAGCAAAGGATTTGTATTGTACTGTTACATGAATTCGGTTTTTCCCCTGTGTTTGACTAGCATATTCTCCTGAGGTGAACTGAAAACCTTGGAATTCCAGTTTTTTTGCACCTTCCTGGTGAGATGCAAGGAAAGTTCAGATCTTTTCTGGGATATGAACAGTATGCTGGTGGGTGTCCTTATTCTCAAGTTTCAGACTGAAGAAAAGATCCAAAATTTGTGAAGTGCAACATTTCAATCCACAGCCTGCTTGAGACCAAGCCATGATCTCCATATGGGCCTTTAATTTTTCTGGGTCCTTCCAGGTTCTGGTGATATTAGAATAGACTGTGCAGCTCAGTTGTGACAGGGTAGTTTAAAAATTATGTTAAAATCTGCTTAAACAATATGATTTTCCCTAATGAGTTTCTAAAATGATGAAGCTGACAGAAGATGACACTAAACTAGTGTTTTCCATCTCCATTGTCCCTTTCTGTTTCCATCAGCTATTTATGCTTCATCCTTGTGAGAAGGTTAAAGTGGTAGGAGTGAAGAGGAGCTGAGGAAATTAGGTGGCACAAAGAGAAATGGAAATACTAGCAAGGGAAAACTAGGTCTTTAAATCCAGAAAACAGGTGAGCAAGGGAAGGATACATATAAAATGAAATAAACATCCACAACTGACCCTGAATTTAGGAAAGGCTAATGCGTGGTCTGGTGGCAGAGTCCTGGGAATGTCTTTTAGTGGAAGAAGTAGACACCTGAAAGATGACTACATAGGAAAGGAAGCCCTCAAACCCACCATAATACCCTGCACTTCACACATTATATGTTCATTTTACCTCTTCCATAAATTGTATTTGTACATTTTTCTGTACTATAGATCAACACTGGTATGCACTTGCTTAATTTAAGATTTAATTTTCAGTGGTGTTTGACCTTAAGATGTTGAACAGGACTTTAACGATTCTTTAGAGATCGAATCCACACAGGAATCATGACCACAGATAAGCTGTATGAGTCTTTTCCTATTGCTTTAATAAGTAATATGTATTCTTTGTCCATAGAAAATTATGTGTAGCAAGAACTATACTTTAGCAACCCTGGATAATTCAATGAAATTCTATATATTTCTTACATACCCCCTCAAGAAGACTCAAGTTTGCAGCAAACTATACCAGGAAAAAAAAATATAACACAATGCTGCACATATCAGACCCACTTAGAAAATTGTATTTACTTCTAGAAAATTTCATTTTCTTTCCTTCTGTATTATATATAACTTAATTTTTCTGTTAAATTTTGGGGACAACATAGGTCAACTGCTTATTAATTAGCTAATATTCCATACTTATCACTGATTCAAACTGAAGACTGAACACCCAGTTTCAAACAGCAATTTCATTAAAATATCTGCTTGCAAAGGAAATTGGTCTGTGTGTCCTTGAGATTGAGCTGTAAGGTGTCAGTTCCTGGTGGCACAGTAATTAATTTGGTAAGTAGTACAGAGATACTGGTCAGCACACAAATATGGAGATGCAGTGTCTTCCAAACAAGTCTCCTCATGGGACATGCAACATTCCTTCCACAAGCACATTGTTACTAAAAGAGGACAAGTCAGGAAACTGGTAGCTGTTGAACAACTACTACTACTACTACCTTCTTGAACAACTCATTCTGTGAGGAGTAAAGGAATAGTTGGATTTGTCAGCTTCCCTTACCTCCATCTCCCCTTGGAAGAAAGAGGTGCCCCAATCAAACTTCCAAGTTCTTTCTTTGACCACAGCAACTAGGTAGAGTTATTTAGAAAAGAACAGTTGTATTGGAACCAATATTCTGGTTGGTTCTGTAACCTGTGCAACACAGAATCTTGTATTTGTGTCAATAGGAACGTATTTTCACCCATGCACAATTTCATGTGTGATGAGCAAACTAATCAGCCTATACCCACTCTCTTGTAGCAGAGCTACATAAAATCATTTTCTGTTTCCTACTTTCAGCATTTTAGTTGTAGCTTGAACTGTCAATAACTGCAGCTATCCTAAAAACATCTTCCTTATTCATTTCTGAGACAGCCATATAGATGTGTGCTCTGAATTCCCAATGTGTTTCATATCTTCTCTGCACACCTGGAGAAGTACCCTTTTGCCCCAGTAGCCTGACTATTAGAACATCTTTATACATGTTTGTTCAATATTATGTACCCTTTCAATGGTTTTGAGATGAGAGAAGAAATGGGAAAATATGAAAAACAGTAGACCTTTACATCTGTTAGTACTGGTTTCCCAGGTTACCCAAATCACAGGTTATTACATATAGACAGCTGGCATAGTAGCCAGAGAAAAATTGCCTAAACCCAATCAATTCACTGGGGAGAGAAATTTTCTTTTTAAAGCAGTTCTTCTGTCAGAGATCAAAACCAGGGAATCTTTAAAGCTCAGTGTCAGTAAAATTGGCATTGCAAGATACTACATTTATTATTCTACCGAGATTTCTACATTTCATTTTCTTATTTCACAACTCAAAACAATGAGAGAGAGTGTTTACTTGTATAAGACAGTACAGGAAAATTTCTATGAAAATTTCATAACCATGTTTACTATATTTGAGTGGTAAATGAGTTCAAGAGAACATGTAAAATTGATAGAAGTTTTAAACTAATGTAACATGACTAAATCTGACAATCTGTGATGAGCTTATGCTGAGAGGTATATGTAGTAAGAAAATCAATTTATGATCAAGTGACTTCTACATTCCTAGAGTTAATTTTTATGCTGTTACTTAATTTAATCCCCATTTAGTTCTCAGACTGCAACAAACTGCAGTAGTCTCCTACTCATGTTTACACACATTATTATGCCTCTGACATTGCACATTATTAGGTCTCTGACATTACTTATATATCATGTGCTGGATTACCTACCTGTTAATATATTCCTGCCCCCCAAAAATGGAGCTGAATTAGTAACATCATAGACAAGAAACCTCCAATTCAGTTTGACAGTGTCTTCAAGCATGCTGTTCCAATGCTGTGGCCATTGGGACAGGGTACCTATCAGGTTTTCTTTTCCTAGGGTTAATGCATTAAGCTAAGCATATAAAAGGATGAAATCTGTCTATGCCTTATCCTCACCTGGAGACAGCTGAGCTGGTTATAAACACACTAGCATGAGTCACAAAAATAGGGTATCTTCAGCAACATATACGTGAAGGAAATCCCAACTTGTGACAATGAAGTTGTTTCTCTACTTATAATGTTAGTGGTACTAATATAAAATTGATGACACTGAAGCACAGATAGAGACCCTTAGCACTTGTTGCTGTAATCATGTTTTCAGAGCTTCACAGGTAGTTTCTGAATGTTCTTCTGTTTTGCTGGAGATTAAGAGCCATTCTTTTTGCCCTTAAAATCAATTAAATTGCTATTTGGATAAAATAACCAACCCCAAAAATCTGATTCTATTTCCCCTAATCTATTTTATCTCTGTTGGTATATGAATATAAGCAAATATATATAAAGGTTGACATAGTTAATTGTTGAAAAATATTGACATATCTTTGTGTATTCCTGTATATAAATAGAGATATTTTATATAAATTATATATAAGCACACACATATATATTTTATCTTTAAAAAGAGTCAGCCATTTATACATCAGTATCAGTTCTGGTTAGACTATTTGGAGACAATGCATCCTTTTCCTGGCCTTAATTTCTAGAATATAATATGCTCAATTTACTTACTGAAAGTTTTGCTTCTGACATGCACCTATAATATAGTTGTTCTCCAAAATAGTGGTTTAGAGGTCTGATCTGAAATGCACAAAATAATATAGCTCGAAATAACTACTTCCTTGCTGACTCTAAGAAGTGGTTTCAATGAGTGGCAGCTCTTTCGATTCTGCCCCATCTCAAACATTCCCCAGAGAACTGGCTGTTATGAAGAACATTATATAATAAATACCTCCAGCAAGCAAAAACCCTGAGCTTTGCTGACCAGCAGGCTCAGTTACAGAGTATACATGACCAGTATGCACATAACCTAAAAGTAACTCCCAGCAAATCCCTCACTTTACCCTTTAAAAAGGAATAAAATAAAGAGGATTTTTTAAATGTTTGCCCAAGGCAAAAACATTGAAATAACCTATCAGCTAGAAACCCTGAGTTTCACCTTAAAGGTCTTTGTGGAATCCAGCTTTTTGCCCTGGAGCTATAAAGAAAGACATCAGGTTTGATTCATCTTCACATTAAGTTATGCTAGTATAATTGCATTTCTTCCAGTGGATTTGCATAAATGCAAATCAGGCCCTCTCTATCTTATATGCAAGTAATGAGATTTTTCGAGTTCTTTAAGGCATCATCTCTACCCCTTTAATAAGTTAATTTAGCTATAAGTTATAGGAATAAAGCAAGGTGAAACGTGACAAGTTATCATTTAAAGTCTCATGTTTCATTCTTCCACCTATATCTCTTACTTCTGAGGTTCATCTTAAGGATCAGAGAATACGAAATGAAGCTCATGCGAGTTTTACTGTCTTTCACACCAGAATGGCAAAGACTAGCATTTTTTTCAATGCTTTTGCTATAAATACCAATTTCTCTCTACTCAACAAAGACCTATTTTCACTCAAAAGCTTTTTGTGAATCTCAACAAAACCACTGAAATTATTTCATTTGCAATGAAAAATAAGAAACAAGCATATTTCACATCATTTGGAGTATTACTGGGAACATTTTGTTCACCTCTACTGCAAGCCAAGCAAGTAATTAACAACAGAAGGACTTGACTGTAACATGCATGAGATGGTGTTGGCCCCAGAACCCTTTTGGAGAAGAGCTTTTCCTGACCCTTTATTTCATTTTATTTCCCCTGTGACAGCAAAGTGATGACTGACCCGACCCCTTCATAAAACCCAATAAACTGATTTCTACAGGCACAAACCCAATTATCCTAGGAAGATTTGAGATAAGTCTGAAGAATTTCATCTTAAATACTATCCACAAGTTCAGAAATCCTGCTATGTGCAGCTGACATTCCTCTTTTTTCCAGAGTTAGGCCTCTGAGCCTAGGGCTAGCTTCAGCTGCTGCCATGTGTTGGCAGCATATTGCGTCCTGAAATGAAAACTTAAAATTCTTATTCAGTTTCTCCTGGAATCCTGTAAGCCATGCTATATTTAACAACAAACGAGTGTGTTTACAGCGGATATAACTTACAACTTTTAGGTAGGCTTTCCAAAATCCACGGCTAGAGAAGCTCAAGCCTTTGTGTACTACTGCTGAGTTTAAAAAGTGGATAAACTTATGAGCAGTGTTTGCGGTTACACATGATAAGCTGGATAATCAAAATTCATATGGCAGAAGATAAAGCAAATCACACTGTGTTCAAGCAAGAATTTATTTATAAGCCATGTATTCTATCACAAAGTATGACCAGGTAAATTATATTATTTTGAATATTGCCTTTTGCTGAAATATCAGTCAGTGATCATTGGCAGAGCTTGAAATAGCATTCATCTAATCAAACTCAACTTTCTGGTCTGAGAACTGAGCTTTTATCCAGCTTTAATTAAACCCTGTTTTGGATAAATTCCTATGACAGGGTGTAACAGCGACAATAAAGGTATTTAGGGAAAGACACACAAGAGAAAATTATTGCAAGGCACATGACTCCTCTAATTCATAGGCATTGTTAGTGTGGGCAACATCATTAAATGGCTTATCACAGTCAAAACTGTTCTCTGAAGGCAGATGGTCTGCAAATGCATGATTTTATTTAGGTTTTGATTTACATACTGATCTGAAATGATTTTATTTTATTTCATTTTACATGAAAATGAAAAGGTTTTATAGTTGCATGCTTGCACAGATAATCTCATGTGTTTAATTATCTCAGTAGGATATGTTTTATTAATGTTTTGCTTTGAACATATTTTAATTTGCATTTGTGGCTTTAGTCTTTCTTCTGCACTACCCCTTGTCCTACCACCATCACTTTTTGGTAGGAGACAAAAGGATGTTTGGGCTTTTCCTGACTCTAATGAGTATTTCTGAACCAAGTTTACTGTCAGGACCCCTGAATGCACTAGTTGGTCTTTATGTCCCTGACCAGCCTCACCACTGTCCTCCTCACAATTACCCTCATCCTCTTTTCCTGTCTCAGTTCAGGCCTTTCCCTGGTCCTGGTCAGAGCTATGTCTATCCAGCCCAGTTCCTTTCCTGACCCTGACTCACTGTCCTGGTCACCACCCCCAGCCACCTCCAGTGGGATGGGGCCACTGCAGGAAGTCCCTGCCCCACCAATGCTGCATCCTGATAGTTCCTTACACTTGGGCTTTTTTAACAGTTAAAACTTTCCATGAGAAAGTTACAGGTATGATGATCATTTGTCAAAAGAGTCTTCAGGCAGCTCCAGTGTGCCTGACACCAGGCTCACTTATTTTAAAGACCGGGGTTGGGATTGTCTACCTCTTTCTGGTCTGTAATTCCTATTTGAACCCAAATCATCCACATCCAGGAGTTATTTATTTGTTTCAGGATGCAAGTGACTAAATGACAGCTGCTCTCAAACCCAAGAAATACTTCAGAGTTTAGGTAAAATGAGAAAGTTCCAAAGGGACCTTACTGCCTTCCTGTGATTATTGATCTTTCATCTGTCCTTAAATGACAAGGAATCTGGATAAGCACAAAATCCCAGATATCCCAGTCCAAACCCAGAAACAGGACTGGGGCAATGTCTCAGCAAGAGCTGCCATTGTCTGATAGTAGGCAGGAATGCTCCTGTGCCCAGAAGAAAGTTAAAGATTTCATCTCAACTCGGAGTAGTGGCTTCCAAGCGGGAGAAGGTGCCCGCATTTTGAGAGCTTACACTTGGTTTTTCTTGTAGAATCATATACCCTCTGCCTCCACAGTGCCACCAGCGCGTTGTGTCCTGAAGCAGTGCCTAAAGGTGATATCCTACAAAATTTGGACAAAGCTCTCCCATTTCCAAAACTAAAGTGAGGAAGAGAAGTCATTCCTGGCCTTTACCAAATAATGCTAAAGATGGGAAGCACACCTGCAATTCAAATGTTAGAGTAAGATGGTTAGATGTCCTGTTTGATGTGATGATCTTGTTTTTTTGTAGTCAGATATCCTGTTGTTTTGATGAGTGAAATACAGGATGCCATTTGTCTTGCATTGTGGCTCTAAAATAAATATTTTAAATTGTCCATTTCATAATGCAGATGTGAGGTGATCCTGATTATCATGAGGAAGCTTGCTGAGTGATTTTATTTAATGTTAGAAAAAATGAGCTGGCAATTATCTTAATTATCTTGGCATCATACCAAAATCTATAGACTTAAAAGCACGTTGATTGGGTTTCATGCCTGTATTCAGACTGGGACTGTTGTAAGGAAGGTTTTGCATTTATTTTTAGTTTGCTTTTTCTTCTGCAGCTCTTTGCAAGTGGTTTTGAGGGAATGGGCCTTGCTTGGACTCCTGGCTGTTATGTCAGTTTAGTATCACTTTATCAGTACAACACAGATAAAGCCTAATGTGATAATTTACTGAAATCTTAATTGCTTAACTTTTGTCCTTGTAGTTTTAGACTAGGAATAGAAATATTTTTGTTTTTAATAGAGAAGTCACTTGGATATCTATCATCCAACTTAAATAAACTCAGTAGTCATGATATAATAAATTTTATTCAGAAAAATGATTGGGATAAATAGAGTCTGAATTGTTTACCCTTGATTCCTTTACAGAAAGAGAAAACAAAACAAAACAAAACAATACAAAACGAAACAGCAGCTGGTATACCCTGGAGGGTAGATGAACTTGCTCCTGAGACAAACTGTCCTAGATGCTGCCAAGTGTGGCAGGAGAATAAAATTCTCAGCAAGGAGCAAATAAACCAGGTCTGAATGTCAAATTCTCTTGGCATGAGGGAAAGCTTGTGCATATAGAGTCTCTTGAAACTCAGGAAGACAGAACTGACATGGAGGTAGAAGCATGTTTAAGAGATGTCTCACTGCTTTTCCTTACCAGTTAGTTTTAGTTTTCTCTGTTCAGAAACCTAATCATTCTAGCTTAAGCACAAAATAAAATAACATATTTTATTAGAACATAAAATAGCTGTCTGTACGGGAGAGATCTGCATGGACTGACCTCAAAACTGACATACTTTAAGTCCTAACACACAACAAAGAAGAGATTTTTACTGCATCAAAGGGTGATGAGAGATCTCAGTCTAAAACTGAAAATGTAGACCTAAGCAAACTAAAACTGTATGCTATGAAAGAAGTTTGGGATTATTTGGTTTATGAAATACACTCCACTCCTAGATGTAACTTCAACCCATGTTTAGATATTTTTTCATCAGCTATACTTCTGGGAGGCAAGTATGTTTTTTTGGGGGGTTTAACTTCTCAGATTTAAACTGTGAGAATGCAGAAGATGTGCTGCAGAAATCTGTGGGGGAAAATGTTATTTGACCAGTTTTTTTGCTGCCTTTTAAGATAACAATCTCAATCCAGTTTTCCACAGGTCAGAAAGAAAGAACACAACAGGGATATGGAGAAAGCTAAACAAGAACTTGAAAATTACCATTTTGCCATGGACCATTTTTGCCAGAACTGCTGGAAAAACTAGGATAACTTTTCCTTTCAGTCCAACAGCCCTCCCCCTGCTCTGGACTTGGTCAGTCCATTGCAGGTGAAGCTGCTCCTCCCTAACTGGGGGATGCTACAGGCAGGTTTGCCTGCCACATGCCCAGCCAAACACTTGCAGCCTAAATTTCTGTGCATCCACCTATATTTGAACCAGCAGCATGGAGTTACATGGCTTGTCTCACAGAGATGCAAATTCAGTGGTTATAAGGAAAAAGTACTATAATGGGTATGCTCTTTTGCCTCTCCTGCCTGCTATGAGACCATAATTCAATGTACTGGCTTGTAATTTTGTCATTCACATCCTTCGTGGAATCCAGGCACCAATATCATGCAAAATCCATGGCCGTCATGGATGCATTAACTGGGAGATGGTGTAACTAGCTGTGCTGTGAAGGAAATAACTTCTGACTTAGTTATAACACGGGAACTATCTCTCAGTCCACTCCCTGGCATGGCGTCATGACAGTTTCCACCTCCAAGAGACCCACAGGCAGCGTATAAATTGTTTTGAAACTCATAGTGTATCATAAAATACAGGAGGAAGTATTCCTCGGGATCTCAGCATGCAAGCTATTTTCACTGTAATCATGTGCCTATAGGAGGTCCATCCTGAGGCATGCTTGAGCAGAATGTTTGGATTAGATGATCTGCAGAGGTCCCTCCAACTTGAATGCACTCTGTGATTTTGTGAGGCGTGGACTGGTGTCACCATCCTTCGGTCAGAGCTGAGCTGTAGTGCACTGCCCTGGCATCAGTCATTCATGGTGGGATCCCTGGCATTTGCCAGCTGAGTCTTCAGTCACCATCATGTTCAGCACCACTCTCATTTCTCTTCCAAAAACACTTCTGAGAGCCCACTGACCTGAGGGACTTCACAGATGAGTTAACTTATTTTCACTTTGACATTGGGACTAAGAAATGCTCCCTGACAAGATCAGTAAATCTGTGTGGCAGTTGCTGCTGGTATCAAAGCTTGCTCATTCTGTTTTATGAATAGTTCCTCTTGTGTAGCTCTAACTGGTCTTCCTGAACAGGCTGAGCCTGCAAGGCTGTTTTTCTTCTGCAAGTATCCCACAGTTTCCTCTGCAGTGCACATGGAGGTTTGCGCTGGTCCTCTGGGTCGCTCCCATCAGCTTCAAGGAAGTACAGCCATAGGTACCTCTTCTCAAACCCCACAGCCCTGTTAATTACTGTAAACCAGGTCACCCTGCAGCATGAAAAATATTAAAAGGGATGGTTATCTCTGCAGCTTCATAATATAAATCTATAAAAATATTGACCGAAGTTACATTCCACCCCCCCAGGATAGTTGTCCAAGAATTTTGAGTTGTTAAACTATTCTGCTGTGACTAACCTTTATATTTTTGAAGTGGCTGGAAGATGCTTTTCAAAATATTCACAAAAAATAGAAAAAAATAGTGTTTTGGCTTGTGAAATTGGAGAAGACTTTGATTTTTCTAATTCCAAGATTTAAAAACAGGGATAGTGAAAAATTTAGACACCAATGATCAACCTTTTGCAAATGAAGCTTGAATTTCTGCAACATCACTCAAAGAAAAGCAATTCCTCTTCCAGTGAATGCTCCTTAATTAAAAAATTCAACTCTTTGCAAAATGCTAAGGATTTTATGAATTGCATTAATGAAGGCAACAACAATGCATATAGAAGAAGCTAATCTTTTTTATTAGTTCTCCACTGTTTAAAATAAAGAAGTTGCAGGTAAAGGTTGAAAAGGAATATAAAGATAACATCGATGCAGATTAAAGATGAAGAGATGTATTCAAATATTTGCATACACAGCATGTACCTTGTGAAAACATGAAAGCACAAACTGAATTTTCATTGGCAAGAATAAGAACTACTGCATAATCAAAAATGTTGCTTTCACCTATAAATTCTTTATGAAGAGATGAAAAGTTCTGGTTTAGTATTGGAATTATTAATATTGTTATCATAAACCAATATTTTTCTATATTTTCCTAGCGAATATTTTATTCTGATTTTTCAAAACCTTAGGAGATTTTAAGAAGAGATACATTGTTCAAAGAAACACAAGAACTGAGAAGGATCAGGCTCTTGGTCCTACAGCTGCAGAATATTTATGTAATTGTAACATTCATTAAGCAATTCATTAATGTTACCTATAAAAGTCAAGCAAAATGCTTTCCAAGATACACCACCTGCCCTTATTACTCATATTGTTTCCAATAGTTACAGCTTTATGTATAGATATGACTCTAACTTAGCAATGGTAATTAATTTATTTAGCTTAAAATGTTTGAGATATTATCTCTATTTATTCACTACATCAAATGTGAAGATGTGAGGAGCTGAGCATTTAGGAAGTCATGGTATGAACCAACTGGAAACAGTAGTTGTATTCTGCAGAGAACAATATTATCTGATGCTGAGTATTTAGAATTATTATACGTGATTTTTTTTGGGGGGGTCATAAAGAATGTGGAACAATCACAAGGCAAACAGGTTTCATTTTTTAATTGGCATGGTTTCTTGTGTCTTTTTTCTCATCCAGCAATATTTTTCACTCTTTCTTTTCTACTTTTTTTTTTCCTCAGAGTGACACAGTCCCACATCTTCACCAGTTCTAGTCATAAGAACCTCTTTTTTTTGAGTTGTTTTGCTGTATGTGTTTAGAATTGTTATTGTCTCATTATTTATCTTTAAAAAGAAAATCTTGAATATAAGACCTCTATAAAGCATCTGCATATTAAAGTACATAACTTGCTGTAAGCTAGAAACATGCACTCATAACACAGAGACAAATACACCAGCAAGGTACAGCTCTTAAAACAGTTACATTGAATTTAACTTTATGCACGGTAAATAATATCTGTTTTAACAAGTAAGCAACAACTCTTAGCTGATTTATGGAAGCCAGGTAACCATCACTGCACAATAAAAGTAAACCACTTCAAATTGGTGGGAACCTAGTAGTTATTTTCATATAAACAAAAAGTCCATGGGAAATAGCTAAGCAATTAGAAGCAATTTACGGAAGATAAACATTTTAGGGTGCAGTTTCTTTTCACCTAGGGATTTCAACCTGAAGTTTTTAGTGAACCCTTCAGAAAGTGAGGAAATGCTGAACTCAGGCTGTGTATCTGTCTAAACAGCAGGTAGATCTTAGGGGCTGCTAGAGCCAAATGATGCTCAGTTTTCATCTGGAAGAGGTACTGACCATTTTCTATGGAGAACCTTGTACACAGGGATGCCATAACATTTCCAGAGTTTCCCTCCAAAGTCCACTCATTCTGCTATTTATCCCTGACTGCATCTGATGTGTACCAGAGCAGAGAGCTACCAAAAATGATCTGCAGCCATCAGAGAAATCCGTATGATCTGTTGCAAGACCCCCTCTGTCTGGAACTGCTCGGAGACACAACGTAGGGAAGACCCAGAATAATTGTTTTGGCAATGACAGAGGCAAATCCTTCCTAGATTTTATCTTTATGAAAGTGCTTTATTCCTTTCTCCTTTATGGCTTCCTGTCTGGGCATGTCATACAATCAAGAGCAATCACAAGGCCCCCAGGAAAAATTAAAAACAGAGAATGAGATGTCACTGCCTGTAGAGCAGTATATCAAGCCTGCAGATGGTTTTTGAGGAGCTCTTGGGAAAGACACTCAAGCAGTAAAAGAATGTTATTTGTTGGATGAACTAACCAGCAAAATTCACTTTAAAATGTCATTCTTTTCCTATACGTATCCACCAGAATCCATGTCCTCAATGCTTTTCTCTTATTTCTTTGTGGTATTTATTATCACTAGCATGTGGAGACTGTCCTTTCACCACAAGAAGCACTTCTGAAGGGAAGGCTAAGAAAAGCAAATCTATGTGACTGTCCCACAGAGTATTCTTTGCTGTGAAGGAAGCTGCATGGTCTGTGAGCACCACAGAGCTGCCCAGTCCATTTTGGATTCCTGTCTGCAACCCATGAGTCTCCTGTTGGGATGAAGCATGGCCAGGGTGGGTAGAAACAGGACCCTGGGACAGACCAGGGCAGGGACTTTCCCAGCAGCCTGGTCCCTCTGTGAGGAGCAGAGCTGGGCCAGGGATGGTGGCAGGGCACACCAAGTGCACACCAAGTGTGTACAAGAGTGGGTTCAACCCAGGACTTCTCAAAAACAGTATGGAAGTCAACACAAATGACCATATACAACTCAGAGAGTAGAAGTGCATTGGAAAGTTAAAAATTAAGCAGGAAGAAAGCCACTTGCAGTAACTCTGAGTATCCTGCTCTCCCTCTCCTGTGTTAGTGGCCTTTCAGCTGCGAGAGGATGGCCGATCAGAGAGTGGTAGGGAGGAGGCTCTCACACTGAGTTGTGCACTGCAACAGCTGAGCCAAGGCAGCCCTGACAGAGCATGTCTGCCCAAACACACTGCTGGGTACTGGGATGACAGACACCTGAGAGCTTCTATGGGGTGATCTATAAATGGAGCAGAGAAAGCCTGTGATAAAGAGCCTGTTGCAAGGCGGAAAAACATGTGAAGATACTGCTGTCAGTATTATGGTAGAGGAGTGATTCACCAAGCAATCATTCAGATATACTGCCGCTACTTTCCTGAGAAAGTTTTCTGTATTTCCTATTAGAACTGAGAGCTTATGAATAGAAATGTGTTGCCTATTAAAATAAGGCACACAGTGAGCACAGTTTAGTAAATTCGACAACGTTGTGCGGAAGGATCTAGCAAATTACATAGTTATGTCTATAATTTTAAAAAGCATCTCAGTTATTTAATTCAAACTCATACCACTGCTGGGCATATCTCACAGCAGACTCCTGGTAACTTGCCCTGGTTTTGCTGAAAGCCCTCCATAACCTCCAGAGAGGTAGTGCTGCCATGGCCCAATAAGCTGTATTCCACACTGGACTTTCTCAACAGCGCAATCAGAGGGTGTATTCAGACCACAGACACATGGCTTCACAACAGCAGAAAGCTCAATAAATGCCACTGGCAAAGTCACAGCACTGGGTCTCATCCCTCTTGACTAAAAATTGGAAAGAATGCAGAAGTTACAGCCACTGAATTAAGGGCAGAGATTTGGTTTTGGCAGAGAATAGCCTCGTTAAGTATATTTCACCCATGTTTCTAACATTGTTAATCTGTTTTAAAGTGCTATGAAATTTGAAGGCACACATAAAAATAAAAATCTACTGAAAACATATCCATTAACACAGACCACGGTGGCATCTCTAAAGCTTTTGCATCATTTCAGCAGTACTGCTTATCACGTGTATATACTAGGCAATTTATTTTTCAGCCATAGGTAGTTAAGGGATAATAAAACAGGAGTCATCTTTATAAGGTAACAATCCAGTTGCAGATCCCAAGCGGAGCATCCACAAGGACAGGCTCAATTCCTATCAGCATAATATTAGATGACTGTGAAATGGCATTAATTTCACCTTTCTTTGTTCTCCCACTGTGCATTTCCCCACGCTGAGTTCAGATGTAGAGCTGAGAAGCTCAGAAAATACCCGAGGGTCAAGGAGTACTGTTTCAGCTTGAGAAAACAGAAGGGGTGATATTGCTAATGTTTAATGTTTTCTAAATTGGAGACGCAAAAAAAGCTCCACATGTGTCGACAGTGAACAATGAAAGGGCGGGGGGGATTAAAGAACTGATTAAATTTAGGCAGAATAGTAATAAAAATGAAGGAAACTTAGGAGCTGAGTTTTAGGATCTGAACACAGCTGGTGACAAGAATAAGATGTGTCAAAGAAAGACTGTGAAGAAAGCCACACTGCATCTAAAAAGCTGTACAGAAGGACTAGGAATACTTTCTCAGTTTCTTTTTCTATTGCTGTGAAGCAACACATTTGATAAGCTAGATTAAGTAATAGCAACCCAAGAGTTGTAATTAACATCTGTTGATGGTGCTCCCTGAGGACAGTAACCATTTAAGAGTTTAACCAAGGAGTAGAGGCTTTTAAGGGCCTTCAGAAGTTCTGTTGGAAACAAGGGAAATGCTGGATCAGCAACCTCTGTGATTGCCTTATCTTTCCCACTGCTCTGCTTCCCACATGTTCAGCTTCCCAGGTGTGTTTTCCTATTCAGACCTGAGTCTTTCAAGTAGACAAGCATGTTATCTAGAAATATGAATCTCAGGACTATCTGGATCTCAGGACTTTCTAACAGCATGGATTCAGAACAAATACCATTTTACTAAACACTTAGGAGTATTTACGATGATAAATGTTGCAGGTATCTGTGAACTTTAGAATAAAAATTCAGGTTCAGTGAGTTATTCCAAGGCAATACAGAAAATTTGCATCTTTATCTGCTGTACTTAGCTTAGATGGCAAAAGCTATCACCTTAAAATAGAGATGATTACACTATTAGGAGAATTGGAGGGCAGAATGCTTTGCTACAGTTATAGATGAAGTCATGAATTCTTTAGTTGGACTGAAAATTAAGGAATGATTTAGAAAATTCCCTCCAGAGTGATTGCTCTGTGTGTGGTATTAGTTTGAGCAACATGCATTGTTCAGAGCCAAAGGCAGAAGACAAGAAGGTCACCAGCTTCAGGAGATGAGAAGAAAAAAGGTCATGGGTTGATGATGCAACAATTCAAGATTCAGCCAAGACAACCTGACAAGGTGACTACAGACACCATGAGATTCAGCACCATCAGTGTAGATTTTGAAATCTCAGGGGCAGGATTCCAGAAGTGCTCACGAGTTGCATAACTTTTTTGTGTCTCAAAATCTCCAATTGTCACCTCATTATTTTTTTATGTTATTTTTATGTTATTTATTCTTTCCAGACCTTCACTCCCTGATTTTCTTTTGGTACTGAATTTACTATGGCTTTCCATTTGATTTTCTCTTTGCTGTCTGCAGTGAGGTTTTGCTTTAGAAAATAACGCATCTGTTGCCCCAGTAAAAGTTACATAACTCTCCATTTACCCATACAGTTTTGCTCACTCTTTTATGTTTTCCTGCTCATTAGTATGCACACCATCTGTACCTCTACTACAGTGTTCTTACATGGCCTCCAGACTTAGTTAGTGGTTTTAAAGTTTTATTACTTTGCCCTTCAGTCTCATGTTAATAATTTTGCTCAGTTTCAGATACCTGCCCTTTCAAACCTTGCTGTTAACATGTCAGCCACGAGAAATTCAGCCCCCACACCCTAACATGATGTCAAACCTCACTGTATGGCATGGGCTGGCAAGCAATGGAAATACTGTAATAACCAAAACCAAACCCAGCAGTTATATTCCAGAGGATACAAATTTATTAATTACAGAAGAACAGGATAGAATGCAAAGAACACAGGGGAAGAGCTATTACAAGTGAGTATAAACAACAAAATGCTTTTAAAAATAAACTTGGTCACTTTTTCTAATTTAATTATTGAGAGATCTGACAGCGCCTACAGCTAATGTATGTGATGCCAGCTGTAAATACATTCTCACAGTTATGTTAAATTCCCTCAGTCTTTAATAGTGTGTATTGTGAACCCTGCTAGTTGACCCTTAAATTTAATCTCTGCCCTGTTCAGCTAGGGAGATTTTGAACACTGAGAACTCTTGCAGACAGATTTCATGGAACACTAGGGCTCAGAAGGGCTGACAACCCCAAATGTTTTGCAGCAAAGCTGGTCACTTCCAGGTTGCAGGAATAGCATGAAGGTTTTCCGATTAAGGCACTGAGCAGATGAAAGCGTAAATCCCAGCTCTGCCAGCAGTTGCATGTATATCCCTGGGCAAGTCACATCACCTTTCTGTGATTTATGTCTGCAGCTACAAAAAGCGAATCATTATTTTTCCATCCTCAAGCATTTCTGGAAGTGAGAGCTCCTTCAGAATTGGACTTTTTCCAACCGTATGTTTGTAAGGGACCTAACACAGCAGCACTTTATCTAACTGAGGCTTCCAGATGTTCTGTGGAATAGACCATTAAGGCTTCTACTTAATGCGTAATATGAAAAAGAAAAACTGCAGATGATCTTTCAATTTTTGGGGTTTTTTTAGTGTAAGCTAGGAATAATGTACACTGGAATATCTGGATTTATAAATTTGCTGTTATAGAGGTGCAAATGAAAGCACAATCATGACTTAATCACTCTGAAAGATTTTACTATCTGAATATGATTTTGTTTATTGCTGTTGTCGAGTTTGTGGAACATGAAAAAGACAACAACTTCATTTTGAAGCTGATGAACACATTAACATTTATTGTGGAAATATCAACAAATTTTGCAAGAATACAGACTGCTTCTTTTGTGCCTTATCAGTATTCTTGAGGGAGAGCACAGTGGAGGAATTCCTTGCAAAGTTATTCTCAAAGACAACAGAGTTACAATGCCTTGTTTCATATTAAATATGATTATATTCTATTATCTTCCTCAAAATCATCTTCATTGTTTTCATTTAAAGGAAAAAAAAACTAAGCCCTTTCCATGTTAAAAAAAATAAAAATAATAAATAAAATTAAACAGGATTTTATGCCATTTTCATCCAATTCCATCTGTTCAATTTCCATTATCACAGTTCCAGAGTATTACTAGTTCTTTTCCCTCAGAAATAATGAAAACTTAAATTGAAACAGTTGTTACTATTACAAAAAGCATTTGTCAAAGCAAGGCCTTCAGCAAGGATTATTTTAAATTCAAATTTACTTATCAGAACTACAGCAGTTGACTACAAGGTAAGTAAATATATGCATAAAAATTTGGAAAAAAACAATTCCAGTGTGTCTTTATGGCACCGAAAAGACAGAACAATCCTAAATTTTCAAATATTTAAATTAAATTGAGGTGGTATCTAGAAACAGGATGAATGTTGGAAAAATTTTAAAATCATTACTAATTACAAAATTTTGGATATATACTGCCTGTGTTTGAAATAAACATGGGCCAATGCCACAGAAATTAAACAATGAAACACTGTTAAAAATGTTTCCAGCTCAGTGACAGAAGGAATTAACAATCATAATTAAAGAAGTTTTAGAATGCTATCCAGCAAGACTCGTTTCCTTTCTTTTTCTTATTCTAGAAATTACTGTCTGTTCTCTCATTATTTACATAAATTATGAATCTACAGGAAACTTTATCAAAACTTTCTCATTTAATAAGTTTATGAAACAGTTACCCAAATGAGTTACTTTTAACACAGTGGAGACCAAGTATCATCAGAATTTCTTGGTGAAACACACACTACATTCAGATCTCTTCCAGAATAGACTTTTCCTTCAGGCTCTTCTGTGACGTTTGCTATTTTAGACCTACACATAGAAGCACACGTAGAGATTTTTATTGAAAACAGTGTGATGATATAGGGATTTTTTTCTAGCCATACCTTCCATTTCAGTAGCTCTACTGAAAACTATGATTAAAATTTCACTTGTGCTATTTGCTGAATATTGGAATTCTTGTTCCTCTTTTTAAGCTTTCTCTTTCAGACCAATTGAGAATGCTCACTTTGACTAACAGGCAAATGGCATACTCTTAGGCATTGTTGTGACCTAAATTTCTGAGACAATCAGAAGGTTTTCTAGTAGGCATGATGAAATAAAATTATTTTTTTAATGGTATTATGTGCAAGCAAGCGTCAGACTGATGGTTATAGATGGAATTATCTGTTCTTGAAAATAAATCTGAATCTGGTCAGGTGTGAAACACATCAGCTGTTGTGGAATAACAGCCTGTATAGCTCAGCTCTGCATTACTAGCAGCTCTCCCCAGATCCTAAATAACAACAATCCATTTGTTGAGCTCTGTCTGAATTATAGTTGCTTTCAAATGGACAATAATATTTGTTGATATTTCATTTCTCTAAACTATGTTTTCCAAAATGACTTCAAGCTGCCAGCATGGTATGCTGCCATTAAATTAGATTAAATGGTCTCCCTGCTCTTCTAAGGACCTGAATCTTGGAAAATATCAGTATGGTCTCCCACCCACACACTCTCATCATGTTTCCCTCATCCAGATAGCACATGCTTTAGCTCAGGCCAGCTCCAGTGAGCAGCTAAACAGGCATGTGTCTCCTGAATGAATTTCTTCATTGGGAGGGAAATGGTCAGTGTGCTACAATGCCATGCATAGCATTTGCAAATTCTATAGCCTAGATTTCAGTTAAGAAATCACATATTGTCACATACAATTGGCATCTTCCAGGGGTTGGTCAGTGCAACTGAAGGAGTATTAAATAGCCCTGAGATTAAAGTTACAGTTTTTTCTCTTATGAGGATATACAAATTCTTTGAGCTGTAGGACTGACCATCCAATTGCACTGTCCTGTAAGGACATCCTGTAAGTGATGTTGCTTAGGGCATGACTCCAGTGAAAAACAGGTAATGTGGGAGTCTCTGCGTGCATAAGTTTTCAAAAAACAAAAAATAAATCCCAAAAGTCAAAATACCCAAAACATGCAAGAATGCAAAGATTTTTACAAAAACAATGTATTTTTATGAAAAGCAAATTCATAAAACTCTACTTGACTTTAGTATGTCTTGCTGGTTTTGTTTCTTTAAAATATAAAACACAGTCATTCTTCTGATCAAAGGCATGTAATGAAGCATCCTGGAGCCTGTCACTGGAACCAACAGTTTTTGGGGTAAAGCTGTGATTCATCCTTCTTATCATTCTTATCATATATTGGAATAAAAGAAAAAGAAATCCCTGAAGTCTTTTTTACAAACTTCAGTGCAATTTACATGAAGTGAAGTATTTAGCACATGTTCTTTGTGATGGCATCTGGACTTTCCTTGCTGACAGGTTGGATCTCCTGCTGTGGCTGAGCTCTGTTATATTCCAGCACCAAGATACTGTGGTTGTATACTATGGTAAAACATGGCTCACCATGGCTCCTCTCTGGAAGCACAAAGCAAGATTACAAGTGAAAGAGATGTGCACTCACCTGTCTTTCCTCCCCTATAGAGTCATAATCCAACATGTACCAGAACCTGGGAACACAAATTACATGTAACCAGCAGTTTCCCCAATTGTCCTCCTGAGCATCTTCCCTTGCCTTATTTCAGGTTACAAGCTCTTAAATTTGGGAACGTACTGATGCAAGTGTCCACTGATAACACCAAAGGGCTCTTAATTACTGCAACTTTCCTGACATAATCTTCCCAAATTCTTCTGGATTATATGAAACTGTTCAAGAAGCATTAGAGACAATCCCCTTGTCTCCAGAGCCTTTCTGCACTGCTATGGCCCCCGTCTGTATAAACTGCTGATGGGCAGACACCTTGCTAGTTAGTGTTCTTGGTGTGGTTTTAAGACACAACTACAACTTTCAAAATATAATGCAGTTTTCTGAAATTGCCTGCCCAAGGACAAAAAAAGGTCCAAAAAAAAAATCAAATTTTGAAAGCTTCACTTTTATATAACATTTATTTTCCAATAAAAATTTTCTGAAACATTACACTTTTGCAAATTGAAGCATCTTGAAAGATATCTTCAACATAAATGAGAGCTGCTTCCTCACTGCCAGAGGTGCAGTTTACTGGCATCAACTGGCTTTTGTTATCTGTTAATTTGCTCTCTTTCTGTTGAAGGTCATCTACAGACATCTTAATTCAGAAATTTCTCTTCTATCCAGGACAATTTGTGTAACTCAGAATAATTACAAATCCAACAACGTTCATGAGATCAAATTAGTTTTTGAATGATTCTGCCAGGACACCAAACCAAAATGTTGCATGAAAATTTATATTTACTTTTAATAAGTTTGATTGTTCAGACTACTTATTAAACTCATTACCATAAGTTAATTATGCTGACACAGAACACAGTGCTTCAGTACTTGTAAAAGTGACTAATTAGGTATGTAATACCTTGATAAACCTTCAAAACACTCTGAAAATGGCTATTAAAAAATAAGGTCCCGTGCTCATTTTTCCTTTATTACACAAGCTGTGTTTGGTGGGCTTCCTGACTAACCAGGAGTAAATGAGAGAAAGTGGCAAGAAAGGTAGCAAAAAAACAATAAACATTTTAGCAGGCATGATCTACAAAGTGACAGGAAAAGAGTGTAATCTCAGAAAAAAAAACAGCAAAGAGCAGATATGATAAGTGTGTTTAGCTGCTTCAGGTGAAGTAACATAAAATATGGGGAGGAATTACTTCAAGTGATAAGAGCAACATAATAAGGAGCAATGGGCTGAAAATTGAAGAAAATTAATTTAGGTTAGGAAAGGAATAAAAATGCTAAAAGCAGGGACAATTATAGAATGGAAAGATTTGCCAGGAGGGGTAATTAGGCCATCACCATTATGAATACTCCAGAGTAAACTAGGTAAAGCATACACAGGTTTAATACTGAGAGTAAATCCTGCCCTAGTGCAGAGTGATAGTAACCTTTCTTAAGCAGCTCATTAACTGCTCAAAAAAAAAAAAAAAAAAAAAAAAAAAAAAAAAAAAGAAGATACAGATGAGCATGGTTTAGTTGAGCTCTGATTTAGAAACTTTTAGAGAGTGATTTCCAGAGCTGAATTCCTCCCAGAGAGCCTAAAGAGAGAAATGAAGATTGACAAAGCAGAGCACGGAATCTTGACAGAGAATGTCAGACAGAATTGAGAAGAAACAAAATTCAGAAGCAGCAAATATATCCTCCATAGCCATATGCTTCAGTCATAGTCACTGCCTTAATCATCCTGCAGACACGGCTTCGTGCTCAGACACCTGTTCTGGTCTTTGGGAGCACATATGGAGACATGTATGTGTGTCCCAGCACAGGCTTCCAGAACAACAGCCCAACAGCCTCACCACTGTAACAAAGCCCTGAGCAACACTTCCAAATATGCGTTAATTACTGAATGTGTACTTAGCTAAGGCAAGCTGTAATTCCATCTAATTTCTATTTTTTTAGCCAAAATCACCCTGGCACTGAACAGAGAGTATTAAGTGCTTTTCTAGGGCGTGGAATATACAGTAGCTTTATTATGAGCCCATGATAATTCACGAGCAGTTCTACTCCTCATCTTAATCTGTGATCTAATTTGGGATCTAATTTTCTTCCACCCTTATCCCATCTCCCCCTACATTATCCTCCAAATAATATATGCTCACAGAATACCAGAATAGAAATAGAAGTCTATAAATCTTTCAGAATCATTTATAGAGCTGCTCTGCACTGTGGCATGCATTCAGCTGACAGCTGCTGCATGCCTTTGTGTTCTCATTCATTAGACATTGCTGTCTGGAATAACATCAGCATAGTGGAATTCTTTGTATCCTAATTATCCTTCTGCTCTTTCACTTGCTTCACAAGGTAGATACTTTGTAGGTATATTAGGAAGAATGTCAGAGGTATTGCTCTGGTTAACCAGCAAAACATCAAATGTTCTGCAGAACTTTCTCATAATTAAAAAAAAAAAAAATCTGAGCAGTAGGTTGGTGCAGGTCAGTTTGTTTAGAGAAGGAATTAATAATAGACGTTCAGAGGTACAATTCAAGTAAGTGAAATAATGGTCTTTCTCTGACCTTCATTATTCAAGGAATTTCAGGTATTTTCTAAAAAAGACGGGAAAAAAAGGAGCAAGGTCAACTGGGCAGCATAAAAGGGCTAAGCCAACACAAGCTGGGAGAAGAAAACAGCTTTGTTAGTTTAACAATGCTGTTCTGTCAGCTATGCCACAAGTTTCAAAAGTATTGATGAAAATGTTATAGTTTTGAGAAGACCACCTTCACATAAACTTAAATGCTTTGCCTTTATCTAAATACCAAGAACATCACCATCTGATTTCTGGTAGCGAATGAGAAACATAAGACATCCAAAGAAAAAGGTCAGCTTCCAATGGATCAGAGATGTGTTGGACAGTAATAGCTGATGCACTGCATTTTTAATTTCTCCGATTTACTAATTAAAAATCCTCCTTGGACAAACTGTCAGTTAATGATATTAAAATAAGACAGAATTTCTCAAGTGATGATTTATTAAAACATCCACATGTCATGCCATCTGATTTTTATAGTTTCAGGTCTACTCACGGTCCTATTAGCAACATGTGCTGTGTTTATTAGCAAATCTCTAATACAACAATTACTTTTCAGTCTTAAAGAGTTGTGACTTCTGCAGCAAAGCAAGTGAAAGAGTTGTTTCTGTTTGGTGCATGCTAACAGGCACCATTTCCTTCATTGCATATCTTCAGGGGCTGCTGGCCTTGAGGCTGACTGTACCTATATCCCTGCGGAAGATAAAACAAAGATGACACAGGATATATAACAGTGGACTCAAGTGGAAGCAGGACATACTCCCTCAGTATATATTGAGCAAAGATTAAAGCTAATGCTGGTTATAGTTTTTAAACTAAAAATACCACCTGACTCTCTTCTCTTAGTGTCTGCCATTTGCCTCAGTAAAGCTTCATTTAGGTGCTTGGGTGAAATTGTAGTTTCACAGAAAGGTTTCTAAGCTGTGGCAGGGAAAGATGAGACTGAGCTGTGCTTTTTAAGGCAGTCATTACTAGTAAATATGAATTTAATTCTGTTGAACTTTGTATATGTCATTATATATACACTTATGTACATGCTTTCCTGGACCAAATTTGCAAGGGAGGAGATGCTGGAGTATTAACAATGGCCATCTGTTTCTCAGAGTCCAAATCTAAGCTAGATGCACTTTTTTCTCACTTGTCACAAGTGTTACCATTTTCCCATCTTTAAATACTTACAGATTAAGATGTCTCTCCATTACACCATGCAGGCTGGAAGGCAGAGGCCAGAAGCAATAAAAACCAAGACTTATTAAATACAGTGTGTGAGCCGTGCAGGGCACTTCATTCTCACAGTAGTGATTTAACAGAGAATTGGCAGAAAGGAGATGAGACTTACACATTGGGTAGAAAAGGATGTAGTCATGCATGTGGTTGTCTGTTTACAGCTGAGTGACAGAGTAGGGAAGGCACTCACCACAAAAATCAGTTGAGCCTGTATCAATCCTGTATGGATGCCTTTAATGTCTTTTTTCAGGCACCGAAATGCTAGAGCTCAAAGTGGGATGTGCAGACCAGGGAGGGACTGAAGTCAGACCAACATGGCATGCGCATAGCCATGATGCTAGTTGGACTACATGCTCAGAAAGTTACTGCATAAAATACTTCATTAAGAAATACATGACCAATACTGAACAGAAGGTGACAGCCCAGCACTGAATGCTTGTCAGGATTAAATTGGTATGCTTCTGCAGGCAAGCAGGATCTTTGCATTCAAGTGACTGGTTTAGATTTACAAAACTCTCTTTTTTTAGACCGCTGGAGTAATAACCTTCTTACTCACCATGATTCCTCCATGTATGTTATGATTATGCCTACATTATCATCTTGTTCAGCCTTACAAGAGCATATCTACTGACCCAGAGTAAAAACCCTGGATGCTGGACGGCATCTACATCTGCTTTACTGCAGGCCAGCTCTAGTCCAGCCCTATGGAATAAACACCCTCTAATGGCCAGAGCACATCAGGTGTGCTCCTGGAGTACATTTTCCTGTTTAATTCCAGCCCAAAGGAACACAGTTCATGTGATGAGACAGCTCTCTTATACAAATAAAAGCACACTAGGTGGGGATGGTTGTGACGGTAGTGTTAGGTAATAGCAGCCACCAGGAATCTGGTAGTTTTCCAGCACTATTCCCACAAACTCCTTTAAGACCTTCTGACAAAACATTACCCACTCTACATACTATGTATTTTTCTTCTATTCCCTTGTATTGTGGAGAAAAGAGATCCAGCTAAGAGTCATAACCCCATTTTATAGGGCCTTGTGTAATACTAATTCAATACATTATTATATATAATACATTATTATATATGTTATATATATATATATACACAAATGTACACACTGCACCAAGATGCTTGTGGGTGGATTCACCTCATCAAGCTTAAGTCCTACAGTGTCAGGTAGCTAGTCTTGGTGAGCCATCTAGGCTGTACCAGTGGAGAGGAAAACAATCACTACGAGAAATATGTTCAATACATTCTCAAATGTTTGTCTAAGTCAGGTATATCAAAACACTCTACAGAAAAGCATTTTTCACTCGTTAACCATAGAGGCTAATGATCATTCTCTTGACTATAGAAGTTTCCTAAGCTCCTGCCTTTCAGTTTTCTTGTTTCTAGAAGTATGTGGTATTTCAGTTCAGGGAAAAATGGTTTGTTGTTATTTAAGAAGTGTCACTCTCAGAGATGACTGCCACATGGTGGGATTTACCATCACATGGGCTTAACATTGTGTCAGAGCCTGAAAATGCATTGACTGTACTAAAAGGTCTAGGTGCTTCTTTTTTGCTGAAGAAACAGCAGATAGATTATTAAAAACTAAGGTACTGTTTCTTCTATCTTTTACCAGAATACTGAATCCATCAGGCTTTATAACAATAGAACTGACTTCTCTTAACACCCACTGTTTCTGCAGTGAAAATAGTCTGTCTTCAGAATGTTAATATGTGTCTTAGTTGTAGATTATTTTAGCATTCCCCCTCATGCAGTTGCCAAACCCTCTGGCCAAAAGCACTGAGACATCAAAGGTCATTTGGGCCAATGATTACTTTTGTCAGCTGGGTAGTTTCTTTCACTTGGCTAATTAATCATGCTCTGCATATTTCTCAGCCTTCAGCCTGTCTCAAGGAAACAGTATGTGTCATTATTGGTACTGGGTTTATTAAAGGCACAGCAAAGAAAGCAATTTGCAGATAATACAAAATTACAACTACAAAGGAAAATATCCCAATATTAGATATTGTATAATTGACTGAATGGACGATGGAAATATTTTGCTTTTCTTGCAACTCAGATATTACCCAGTGGGGCATACAGAAGGACAGGTAGATAAATCTGGAAATCAGGCAGTTTTAATCCTACAATCTTGTCAGACTGTAATTTGATTTATAATAGTTTTACAAAATTGTCCTCTTAGTATGCTGTTACAGTTGACTTTCATACCATAATTTAAGCTAGGAAAGAAACATATTTTGAAGCATGAAAGACTGAAAATCCTAAGATATCAAGGACATAACCACAAGAAGGATGTCTAAAATTGTGACAGTATTTTTGAGATATACATATTCTTGTGAGAAAATACACATTTTGTGGAGATTTTATGCAGCATACTTCAAAATACCCATTTGCAGCTACAAGTTGTCTATTGTTTATTTCGCAGTAGGAGTTGGTCTAATCTTTGCTTAGCATTCCTCTACTACTGTGAATGTAAAAAGCTGTGACAGTAAAACCAAATAAATAAACACAAACAAATACAAAAAGTAATTCCTGTGAAAAGCTTGCAACTTAGAGATCTATAAACTGAAAAGGACCCTAAAGGAGTGAGGTACCTAATATCTAACTGTGGATAGTAAGCTCAGTTTTTAATGACTTGTCTTTCCTTTGCCAGTGGGTGTTTTTATTTTGGAAGACTGGCATAAGCTGTAAATAGAAGAGGTTTCTATTTTGGCAATCAAAGATTGGAAAGATTAAAGGGCATTCTTAAGTTTATATTTGTGGGAGATCTAAAAACCTAATTTCCTGTTCTCCTTCTAGTTTTTTTACCTACAAAACTATGATCTTCTTTCCATAAAACAACACCAGTAGCTTTAGAGTTGCATTTAGAAATGTGTCTTCCAAATCCAAAGAAAATGTTAAAAGATATGCAGGTCAAGTTAATCAATATATCAGAATTTAATGGACAGACATAGGGGAGGTGGAATCTTCTATTATTAAACTCCTTAAGTGCTTCCCATAAGAAGGCACTTTTTCAGGTGTTTGCAATATTCTTTCTAAATTTGACCTATTCCACCTAGGGCAAACACATTAGTAAACAAGTGTTAAAAAGGATGAAAATATTTTATCTGAAAGGCTGTAGCTATGCTGTGGTTTCATAGTGGACAATATCAGGAGTGGCCTTCTCATGTGTGGTGGGGGAAAACAGTTTTCCCCCCCCCGAAGGTGAGAAAATGGTAAAACCCCCAGGGGGTGGTGATCTTTAGA
>JAWWLV010000001.1:106598064-106608524 GCA_035041135.1 Platyrinchus mystaceus
CCATCTCACACCGGGTTAAAATTGGGGAGGGAGGCCTGAACTCGGAATTGGATTTTTAGGGCTCTCAAACCATGACATCATGAAAATATGCTGACATCTAGATTAACATAAAATTTTGAAAATTAGAAGAATTACTTAGGTTGTTCAGCTGGAAATAACTTCTTCCCCTCTCAACCCACATGGTTGAGAATACTGAGTGCACCATCTCTGCAGGAAGAGAAGCAGCTTCCAACAAAGAGCTGTGAGGATTTGAGAACATCTTTTCTGCAAGGAACTGTTCCCAAGGATGCTTGAGGTAACTCAGGTAATGAAATTCAATGGGGAAAATTTACACCCTTCTCTCTCTCTCAGACTTTGTGAGAGTGATTTAAAAACCTGCACTTTCTTGCCCTAAAAACATTCTCTTGCCTGTGGCAAAGTCAAATGCAGAACAGTCTCATGCAGGAAGGAGAGAGAAGTCCAAGACTGGACCAAGGAAGGGTCCCCTGTGATGTGAGACTGTGGGGAGCCCACGGGAGCAGGGGGAAGGTGAGCCCTGCATGGAGGAGAAGGCTGAGGCATCTCAGGAGACAGGACTGGGGGAAGGAAATTTTGAAGAAGGCAGGGGAGAGGTGATGATACCGGAGAGAAACAAGCAGAGGAAGGCATTCCCAGCAGAACATATGCCCAGAGCTTGGAACAGAAAACAGAACTCCAGTTTTAGGTTTCTCTGCTATCAGCTGATAACTGTGAAACCTGCTGTAAGGCATCTTGCCCCTAGCTGAGTGTTGCTCTGCCGAGGAGGGGATAACTCTTCTATCCAAAATTCTGTCAGCTCAGAGGGCCTAGGTCTCTGGAACAGAGGCACAGACTGTAGTAGCTGGATGACTGTTTTGTTTGTTTTTTTGTTTCTTCTTATAAATTACAATTTCAATTAAAGAAGCTTAAAAATGGAAAAGAACATTATTAATGATGGGGTAAGAATTGGGTACCATGTATGTTTTAATTTTCTACTGCAGCTGTAGATGTTGCAGATATGGTTATCTTTATCTACACATTGCACACTACTTCATTTATTCCAAAGGAAGCCAATGGCACTAACAGCAGTAGATGATCCTTTAACTGAATCAACTATTTTGTGGATATATTTATGTATTTATTTATGTATACTCTGTGTGCATTTTTATGTATTTATATATTTATCTTTCCTGTTTAACAGTGGCCTTGTGTCTTTTTATACTGCACATTATTAATTCCCTGCTATGAAAATAAAGCATTATTAACTTCCTCACAGGGTTTACTATAGCTATCTGCATTAACATATCTCAGTGCTTGACAGTTATTTTGTTCACATCATCCCAGTGGTGGCTGAGATGAAAAGGAATCAAATCCCATCCTACAGAAAGCTCTGGAATGATTCATGTCAAAAACTTGTCAATAATTTTCATTACGTCATTTGAAAGCCTTTGACTTGATAGTTTTGATAATCTATTTCTACATAGCAGGTAATGCATTCACAGCAGTTGCAGGGACATATATCCAGAGTCAAGTTGAATTGATGGTTTTCTTCTGCAAAGTAGCAGAGCCAAGATGGGTTTGTGCTTTATCACAAGGACAGAAGACGACAGAGGAAGAGGCAGAGCCATGGGTGTGGCATCAGAGGAGGGCTGAAAGAAAGACATTTTCCTTCCTGGAAGTGTCAAAATTCATGGATTCTGGAGAACCAGGCTTGCTGCTCCTGCTGCAACCAGAGGTAGGGCAAGAGATACAGAAATAACTGATATTTCCAACAGGAGTTTTACTTCTTTACAGGCACACTTAGTGCCCTACACCCCCAAAGCTTCTCACAGTCACAGCAGAAGTTGTCTTATCTTTGCAGGACCTTGATCAAAGCAGAGCAGTCAGTGGGGCATGGCCACTTTGCATTTCTCCTTTTTCCCTGTTATTACACTGCTGATCTGATCTACTTCCTTTCTTCTGTATGCTTGAAGCCAACCCTAGATACACCACTGCCCAAACAATGCACATGGTTCTGTGTGTGTTGTAGTTTGACAAGTCCTCTGTCAGTTTTCTTTTGCTCAGTATTAAAATCTACTCAGTTTAAAAAGCAATCAGCACTTACTTTGTTAATGCATCGGCAAGGTTTTTCTCTGCCTTATAATATTAGCTGATACAATAGGTGTTCCCAATACCTCAGTCTAATTGTTCCCTTTAAGAGACAACAGTAATTGTCAATCAGCTTTCATTATCTGAAGTGCTTATTTTTCAGCCCTGATAAATATTTTCCTTTTCCTTCTTGCTTAAAAACCTCAGTTTGGAACATCATATAAATTCGTTTGTTGTTTTTCTGCTTTTAAATAATCCAGTTAAAAGCTGTTTTGCCCAGAGATAAATGCTGTTTAAAACCACAGGGGTGGCTATAAAAAAAAAGCTGTCAGAGGTACAAAGAAAACTGTTCATCTGCTGAATATAAAGACATAAAATGGAAAAGTCAAGAGAGAGTAGTAGGGAAAGGTCAAGGAAACTTCAGAGGAGTCAGATTAGAACGAGGCAGAGGGAAACAAGGTGGGGTGGGTGAGACTAGTACAGCTTCTCAAAGGAGAATGCACAGAGTATGTCTTCATATGTCTAAAGGACATGTTTTTGTTCAGATTAATATCTCCCCCTTATATGTATGGGCCACTGGCTTTTTCCAAGAGTGCCTCAAGCACAGGATATTTTTTTCCTTCTCAAAGTAGCAAATTTGAAATAGTGAATTCTGTAGAGACAATAGAGCAAAGAATCCTCATCTAAAACTCATTTTAGTGTATTTGAGTTTAAATCAGCAAGACTCACAGTTGGGGTAGATAGCAAAATAACACTTCTATCATTCCAATGAATTTACAGAGATAATTCCAATAGGAACATTAAAGAAAATGGTAAGCTTATTTGTTCATGGAGAGAGGAAATGGCAGCCATCATTAAGCAAGTACAAAGAAAACAGGGAATCAAGCAGCAAGCAGAAAAAGAGTAGCAGGAGTATGAGGAGAAAAGAAAAAGAATGGAAATATTCAGCAGTTCCTCAGAAATATGTTAGATTCAATCTGCTTTCAGCTTTAGTTTGCTAGTTAACCTCAGTGATAGTTGTAGCTAGCTAAAGTCCTGCCAAACTATTAGAGTTTGTGTCTTTAACAGGAGACACGCCTCCCAGTTTGCCAGCGGTTTGTTATTTACTGGACACAAAAAAGAAAATGTGGCAGACAAGTCTAGAATTTGGGCTTCTTCTTCTGGGTGCCTGAAGGAGCAGCTACAGCCTCAGTACTGAGTATTGTGTATGTGAGGACCAAAAAGAGCTCATACCTTTCCAGTTGTGCCTCCTTATGTAATAGGTTATCTGTCACTGCCCTTGTAGGAGTCCTTAAATGCAACTATTCATATCAACCCCTTGAGATCTGCTTGTGGCATAGAAATCCCTTGATGGCATCCTGTCTCATGCATGTCTAATTAAGGCAGGCAGGCTTTGCAGTTTTGTCTGTGCAGGGTTGAGCTGTGCTTGCAGCAGCAAGTTTTAGCCCTGTTTTTTAAGCTATGCTCAAGACACATACCTACAGAGCCTGCTGTAGAGTTGAGTGTATGTCTAGTGCAAACTGAGTACTGCAAGATTTTTACAACAAGTCTCTAAAGATTTCTGCTAAACATGTAAGAACACAGTTTTTTAAAGGCTTTATAAGCTGATCAAATCAGTGCAAATAATCAAGCAGAAGTAAGGGCCACCTTTACGTCCTCAAGATTAGTCGCCTGCAAAAATTGAAATCCACTGTATAAAAAAACGGAGACAATACGGCTCTTCTAAGAAACAACTGGAGATGCTGTAGCTTAGGCAAACCATCTCTTTTTCTAACTTTAGTCTTGAAAACATTATGAAATGTTAACTGCAAGCATTACTGCTGTCTCTGCAGATAGATAAAAGGAGAGCATGCAGTCACCAAATTGCTACAGCATGCTGCTTCTCTTGCCACTGTCTGGTGTTAAATTTTACCCAGCACTGTTTACTGAGGTGCCACACTGCAGAGAATAGAGAAGAAAACTCTTCCTTGTCCAATTTACTTGCTAGCTTTGTATGTTCAGTGAAACCCTGATCAAACATAAGCTGCTGCTTGAAGTAGGACACGTGTTTACTTTCTTTTTTTTTAATGTGTGTGTAAATGAATTCCTTAATTAATTCACCTGTTTGCTTATCAGTTGAAAGATATTTTTGTTCTTCTTAAAGAAACACTCAAGTCTTCATGCTGCTACAAGATCTGTACGTTTTTTAAGTGGGCTTTTTTTCAGAAACAAAGGAATTCCACACTAAATTGGACAGAAAGCAAGGGCTTTAGTCCACTGAATCAGGAAGAGCAATTTTATTAAAACTGTATGAGCACTCTGATGCAAAAGGTAAGTGAAACATGGCCCATCCTGATCTTTAAAGCTTTAACAGGGTTTTCATTTCTAATATTGCATTGAAGAGCTCATTTTTCTGTTTGTGGCTCAGGATGCACAAAATAAACATGTCCCTAGGAGAAAAAATAATGTCTTCAGTGCAAACTGTGAGTCACGGTTGGCTTGAGGAGAGAACAAGTGAGGGAGCAGTGCCATCTACGGGCTATATCCCTGCATCCCTCAATAGGGATAGTTATCATCTATATATCATCTATATCTCCTTCAAGAACATGTATAAATAAAATAGGGCCTCTCAGCAATCTGCTATATGTATTTGAATACCTGTTGGGGATGTGCAGAATAAATTACAAGTTTTCCATCATTTCTTCTGGCTATATGGGCTCTTTCTGGCATGCCCAACAATATGAGGGATTTTCTGAAGAAGAGAGAGTATCCTACTTTGGAATTGAAGAATCTGAAGGGCTGCCCAGTGCTCTGAGAGCAATACTTTTCAACATTGAAAGGAAAACCATTCTTTCCATTACAAAATTTAAAAAAAAATCTTCAAGGTTGAGGAGACTTCAGGTGAGTAATGTGTATCCATGATTTCCTACTGGGAGAAAAAATGTCTCTGGCAGACACCAACACAATGATTATGAAGAATATTTAAATTAAAAACTGATTTGCTAAATTTAGTGCCAGATCTTACTGTGGAGCCAAGGTTTATACGGGTCAGACCACTGCACAGGTGTGAACAGCTAGTCCATATATGCTATGGAAAGGATGTCATTTTTTTCAAGGAAATACATAAATTTCTGAGTTCCTTTGTGAGTTCTTGTGCACTGTTGCTTGTATTTGTTTTCTGGACATCTATATTTTCTCCTAATAGGGACAAGATAACTAAGTAGTGTGGACTTTCTCCTCACTCAGTGCATCCATTACACTTCTATTTATAGAAAAAGCTGAGCAGGCTTGCAGGAACTAATCCTAGTACAACACTAAAATCTCAAATGCAAAGGAGAAAAAAAGGCTAGTAAAGGTCTAGAAAACCGTAGTTATGTTAAACAAAATAATGGTCTATGCATGGAACTTTCTCCACTGGAACATATGCAGAAACAAACATTTTGTCTTGCTAGATGTTTCCAAAAAAAAAAAAAATAAAAAATAAAAATAAAAAAAACCCCAACAACAACAAAAACACCCACCAACCCAAAATTTAAGCATACAGGCTGGGAGGCTGAAAAGCCTGCTGCAGCAGAAGATATCACAGAATGAGTAAATGAATCTTGTCACTCTGAATTTCTATTGCATAGTGATAAAAAGAATCTATAAAAGTGATTGCATAAGTAGGCCTATTACCTCTCTTTGGGGGAACCCAAATAGATGTTTTCCTACATTTGCCCCAGCTCTTTAAGCTTGTGAGGAGTTTGTAATTGACAGAAATGTAGACACCCCATCTCATTAAAAGTTGTTGAGTAAGAAATATGTATTTTCTTTCATTTCATTTTATGCCTAAAACCAAATTCTCATGTTACTCATGAAATGTGTCAGCACAACTAGTCTTAAAAATTACTTTCTATTTTTCTCTTACTCAGTTCAGGATTTTTCCTTATTATGAGCAGACACAGGTGTGCTGCCCACCACCAGTGTTTTTCACTTTCTTTTGCTTCTTATACTCACATTTTCTTTTGGCCTGTAGAATGGCAGCAGTCTTGAAGTGGTTAGTTAACAACAGATAAGCTGCATGATATTCACATGGTACCAGTCTGAAGCTATTCTTTTTTTCTGCCTTCAAAGGAATAAAAGACCTGATACCCTCAATTTAAAATGTGTTTCTTTAAAGGCTATCACATTCCCCCTGGAGTTCTCATACAACTTCCCATCTTCTCAGATATAATCAGAGGAAGACTTGCAATGTTAATCTCAGTTCTCTTAATCAAAAGAATGCAAATTTTACTGCCCTATCACAGTTTGATATCAGTAGGACTGATTACTACTTAGGGACAAGGGTTATGCTAAGACTGTTCTTCCAGTGTAGAAATATTTTAAAGCTTTACAGTGTTTGTAAGATGCCATCCTATTTCCCTTCCTCATCATCATCACTGGTAATCATAACACAGAATCATAGAATCATTTTGATTGGAAGAGACATTCAAGATCATCGAGTCCACCATTATCCCAGCACTGCCAAGTCCACCAATGAAAGAGGTCCTCAAGTGCCACACATACAGGACTTTTAAATACCTCCTGGGATGGTGACTCAACCACTTCCCTGGACAGCCTATTCCAGTGCTTGACAACTGTTTCCCCAGAGAAATTTTTCCTAATATCTAATCTAAATCTCCCCTGGTGCAACTTGAGGCCATTTCCTCTGCTCCTGTCATTTGGTACTTGGGAGAAGAGGCCAACCCCCACATCACTACAACTTCCTTTTAGGAAGTTGCAGAGAGTGATAAGGTCTCCTCTGAGACCTTCTCTCTGGGCTAAACCCCCACAGCTCCCTCAGCTGCTCCTCACCAGACTTGTGCTCCAGACCCTTCACCAGCTCCACTGCCCTTCCCTGGACACACTCCAGCACCTCAGTGTCTTTCTTGCAATGAGGGGCTCAAAACTGAACATGGGATTTGAGGTATGGCCTCACCAGCGCCGCATACAGGGGGACAATCACTGCCCTCGTCCCACTGGCCACACTATTTCTGATACAGGCCACAATGACATTGGCCTTCTTTGGCCACCTGGGCACACTGACAGCTCATGTTCAATCATCTGTCAACCAGCACCCCCAGGTGCTTTTCCACTGGGCAGCTTTCCAGCCACTCTTCCCCAAGCCTGGGAGCATTTTCTGGGGTTGTTGTGACTTAAGGGCAGGAGCTGGCACTTCACCTTGCTGAACTTCACATAATTGGCTTTGGCCCATTCATCCAACCTGTGTGGATCCCTGTATAGAGACTTTCTGCCCTCCAGCAGATCAGCACTCCTGCCCAATGTGGGGTTGTCTGCAAACTGATTGAGGGTGCACTTGATCCCCTCATCCAGATCATTGATAAAGATATTAAACAGACCTAGTCTCAACACTGAGCCCTGGGGAACACCACTGGTGACTGGCTGCCAGCTGGATGTAAATCCGTTCTCCACCACTCTCTGGGACCTGCCATCCAGGCATTTTTTTAACCCAGCAAACAGTGCACCTGTCCAAGCCCTGAGCAGCCAGTTTCTCCCTGCATAACCTCACAGCATCCTTGTAGTCCTCCTGAGTGGCCTGCCACTCCTTCAAAAAGTAATAAACTCTCTTTTTTGTCCTGAGTTCCAGCAAAATTTCTCTGTTTAGCCAGGCCAATTTTCTTCCCCTGTTCGTGTTTGGCTCAACATTATCATTAGACCGCACAGCAGGGGTACTGAATAGCCATTTTTATTGTGTAGACTATATATATCCTTTTCCCTAACTGTTTTATCCCTGCTAGGAACTTTAGGACAAATTTAAATTTAATGCAGGTTATGTTTTCTATTGTGAACTACATATATCTGCTCTGGAAGTGGTAATCAATAAAGATGATGTGCCATATTGTTTGCTACATACAGGCTTGTTAAATTTTTGATGCATGTTTCTGGTTGCTTATAAAATAATGCTTCTTTTTCTGCCTATATTCTGCTTAGGACCATTTCTGCATTTCCTGCTGCTGTATTTAATACTGTTCACATATTCCCTAGCTGCTATGAATGGGAGCATAGCAACCATTCTGGATGGGAATGCTAACTGAAAACAGCAAAAACATGGAGATATGCAAGAGAATCAACTATTCAGAAATCAGACTTTGGGGGCAGAAATAGATGAGTAGTAGTTTACTGCATTTGACTTAAGCTCAGAGATTTTCCTCAGTATTACTTTGACCTTTTGAAGTTCATAGTACTATTTATAGCACTACAAATAGTCAGTATTATGCAAAGGTAATTTTCTAATACTAGAACTGACAGTAAATATCTTGTGTAAACTCAACTTTTTATTGATGAATCAGGGATGTATTTTAATGTAGTGCAAAAATAAAAATCTGAAATAGAAACAGGAGCTGTAAATGGATCTTCCATTATCATCAAGATTACAAATATACCATCCACTTTCAAATGTGATAAACTTACTTTATGGAAGAGGTTTTTACTTATCTAGTCAAGTCATCCACACTGGGACACATTGACTCTTATCCAAAGTATTCTTTGGATATACACAATCCACAGATTTAAATCTTAAAGTTATTAGAAATAAAGAGCCCTGCTACCTAGTCCACCTTAAAATATGCATGCATTGAAAAGTCAGATTTCAGAGAATGGATAACAGAGAGTTTAACAAACAGTAGCCTGTTCTTCCTTCTTCTTTTTGGCTTAAACCAGAACAAAAATCAAATCCTATTTCAAAATTCTGAGACATTTGTACTGGAACAGAAACTAAACCAGTTGCAGTCACAACTGAACCCAAACTGGAGTAGGGCAAAGGTGTTTGTTATGTGAGACACAGAGTTCAGATGATGAAGAACAAGAATGTGATCACAAGGTGACTTTATAAACTCACTGATTTTCTGGTAATTTTACTCTGGTCATTCTCATGTCTAATACCTTTCCTTCGGTCTGATTTTCTATAAATTAAAATGTAATATCCATTTGGCTTATGTAATATTTCATAAGTGAACTATGAGACAGTGAATTCTAGCAGAAGAGAAGATTAATGAAAAAAAAATAGAAAATTTACAAAAGTTACCTTCCTCCTGCTGCACTTTCCAGACTAACTAACACTAGCCAAAATTGTCCTATCTATAAAGATTTTTTTTCATACTCTCTATCAAGCTTGAGATAACATTAATGAATCTGACTCAGAAAACATGAACATTTAGAAGTTGATTCTGCCCCTTTTGAGCCTTTGCAGCAGAAGGTATCACTCAGGGAAGCTTGGATTGAAAGAAAACCCAAGCTTATGGAAGCTGCCCACAGTCAACTGAAAAAGCCTTGCACAGCCTTCTCTGGAACCTCCCTGGGAATAAATGGAAGAGTGGAGGAAGAGTGAGAAGAATCACACCAAGTGTTCCAGGAAAATTTCAATTGGTTTGAGGCCTGATTTCTATCCTGAAATACTTGTTTCATGCTTTAATTTAGTCAGATGCTTTGTCAGAACAAGAAGCAGAACCTGAAATCCATTAATTTTATGCTGGCAGATCCAATATGGCATTTTTCCAATAAAATATTTAGAAAAATGCATTTTTTGCGTTGTCATAAACCTTTATTTTTAGTCTTTCTGTCACTCCTCTTGATCTGGGCATGTTTATCAGCATCATTCCTCCTGGACTGCCTCTGTAGGGATATAATGTATTCTGATTGCATAGTGCCTACTCATCTATAATGCTGTTGAGTCAGTTTCAGACATATTTGAACATTTGGTAGTTTAACCTTGAAATAAATGGTAGAGGAATGTCTTTTCACCACACCCAAATGTGTTCCTGGCTAATCATCAATTTTTACTTCCATTCCCCTGTCATTATTATAATTCCATTTTTACAGAAGAAAATATTCCTCTTTAAAATACTGTTCATTGTCCAGAAATAAATGACACCAATGTCATGCTTAATATACACCCATTTTGTGTGAGCATTTGCAGTGAGTGTGTGTGTGTGTGTGAATGTATGTTCTTTCTGAAATTTAATCTCAAACTGAAAATCTGTGCTGAGGTTCCAGGCAGAAATGCAGCTGCTTATTTCCTAAGGGAAACAGCTGGCCCTGCTGTACCAAAAGCAAAACAGCTATTTGGCTTCAACAGCATCAGGATTTTGCCCTGCTTGCACTGGAAACTTAAAAAAATATGAAGGACTGAACAACTATTTGTATTTCACAAGGCATAGTGTGTATTCTGGGTTACACAAGCTGGTGTTATTCATCAGTAATTACCTACATCTAGTAAAAAACTAGGTGCCATTTCTAGGAACAGTACCCTGTATGAATTACTAGGAACTACAACTAGTATGTATGTGGCCAGTCTTCGCGAACGAAGAACTGGGAAAGGTCTTTTTACCTTTCAAGCCTGCGCAATGGATTTTTTAGGT
>JAWWLV010000001.1:106608624-106645456 GCA_035041135.1 Platyrinchus mystaceus
TGGCCTTAGGGGCTGACGAGCTCCATCTACCCGGGGGATTATCCCTGAAGCAGGACCGGGAATCGAACCTGCGACCACAGTGGTGAGAGTGCAGCATCTTAACCACTAGACCACCAGGGGTCCCCTACTACAACTAGTACAAACATTGTTAAGAACATTCAGAAACACGTGAGGACTATCCATACCATGCTTTATTCTCATGTGGGTGCAGTGGTGCCTCATGTAACCCAACCTGGTACTAACAGAACTCAGGAAACAAGCCTCTTCAAAAACCAGTTTTCAGGTGCCACCCTAGTAATGGATAATTATTCCCTGGCATGTGCCTATATAACCCTTGAAAGCTGAAACACATAGGGGTTAAAAAATGCAGTTTTATAAGGCTGTTGCTGTTCAAAGGTGAGAAGCTGGGCCACTCTGGATCAGAAAGAATGTGAGCCCTTGTCAGCCACGAAGAGGTTTGAAATGTACTAGGGAGATGTGCATAAGGTGATGAAATTAAAAAGGTACAGAGTCAGAGAGGCAGCACTTCCTATTAACACATATTCTTATTGTTACATATCTTTATTTTTAAATTACATATTCCTGCACAACACTCTTTCTGGACAGCTCAGTAGGCTATAATTTATATCCTTTTCAATCTACAGCAGTCTTACATTGCTGATATTTTTTTTTTAATTTACTATATGAAAAATTTACCAATGAATCTTGCAAGTCTGTATAATAGGTCAACTGGCAAATAGAAGTTTTCTTTTGATAATGATATATACAATGCAGACTGTTCACATTTTTCTCTGGAAGATTTGGTATTTGGCAGTAATTTGATCAAGTATAGTGGACCTATAAAACTGAAATTTAGAGGATCTCTGGTTGCCAAAAATGGAAACTCATTACATATATGTGAAAATAGATAATGAAAAGCTTTTATGCACTACAGTCTATATAAACCATACAGTCATAATTAACCAATAATTAAATAGTCAGGAAAAAAATGTTCAGTCATATGATAGGAGAAATGTTAATTTTCTTTACAGTTCTGTTGTTGATGAAAAAAAGTAAGCTTGTTATGACAAGATTCAGTTTCATTTACCTTCCTTGTTTACCAAAATATTTCTTCAAATATACTCTAAGAATTTTAGATTCTTCTGTATCATCTGTTAGATCTCCAGGAAATCAGGTTTTTAAGTCATTTAATTATAGCAAATTGCATAGGGGTTTTTTTAAATATAAAAAATTAATTAAAATGGAGTAAATTATTTTGCTAAGCCTTAAATATTGTTCTGAGATTCTTGCAGAAACAAGAAAACAAATCCAATTTTACAAAGTATTTGAGCAAATAGAGTATTTAAGTAGGCATTTTTATGCTTTATTTGAGCATATTGTGAAGTACATATGGACTTTATTATGTTCTGTATTTGAATGAATGTTTCATATACTAAATCAAGAGACTGTGCTACTACATTTTAAGTAAAAAAAAAAAAAGGAAAGTTGTTTAAAATAATCTAGACTATCTTATCACACATTCATAATAGCACTAGAAGCAAAGTGACATAATCATGCCAAATTTTTCAATTTCTCATCCTTAGATTGTGTCTGCCCCAGTAACATCTCCTTCAGTTTTCTCTGCAGGTATCACTGCAAGTTTTAGTATGGCTTTGTATTCTGACACTGATTTTCCCAGAGTGCTTTTCCCATTGGTTTCTTGCAAATTTAGCAGCCAGCAAGGTGATTGCCTAGTAGGTTGGGTTGATTCCTTTCCTTCTAAATGAGAAGCTGTTTTTAAGTTTCTGTTAGTTTTTTTACATTTGACACTCTTCTGAAGTGCCCACTTAATGGGTTCTGAAAATTTTCCTGGTATGTGCAAATTCAGATTTTTTTTTTCTTTAATAAGAATTTTAGACTTAGAAATTAGATATTGAATGCTTCTATCTCAGGGGAAGGAGAGCTTACTAGTATAAGCAGGAGGGCTGTAAGGTAAAGCAATAAAAGTATTCAGCTACCCTAAAAAAATGATAAGGAAGACAATAATATAAGACAATAAAATAACTTGTAATATTTTGCAATAACTGTTCCTTTGAAAGTCTGTAAAAAAAAATGAGAATAATTAATCAAATAGAACAAAAATACTGAGGATTTAGGAAGCTAATACAAAGCAAAAGTTGTCCTGTCTACCTTACAAAATAGATTAAAGCCAGTAATGAGCATAAAATCTGCAGAGTTGCCTGTGAGGAGTCAAATCTTTTTCTGATGCTTGACAAATAATAGCACCTGAATATTACTATATATAATAAAAAGCATTCTTAAGATTGGGAATTCAAAGAGATGTTTTTTATCCTTTTGAGCATACAGAATTCTTATTTATTGCTGCTGTAAGCCATCTAAAAACATCAAGGAAGATAAACAGATGAGACAATGGATAAACAGTTTATTTAACAACACCATGTACTGCTGCTGTTTTTGTTACATATATCTGCAAAATTACCATTGGCATATGCTAATGAGCATTTCTTATCAGTCCCCAGTAAATTTCATGTTTCTGGATATATTTGTTTATTTGTTTATCTCAAAGTTGTTCTTACAGGACCTTCAAGTCAAAAGTTGATATTGCAATTCTCCCACTTCTTGACCCCTGTTCCAGTATTTTAGCAGGGTCCCAGTGACTCTTTCACCTGCTCTGCCTTGACTCTGCTTTGACTCTTTCAAAGCACTGCCTAAGGTACAAAACCTGGTTTTTACCAGTTTCACATTTCACATCTGGCACACCAAAGCACAGGAGAAGAAAGACTGTTTAATTGTGCTTCCCAAAAGCAGTGATCTGTTCTCTCCCCTGCCACCTTCTTAATGCATTTTTATTTTCTTTATTACAAGTACAGCAAAGATCATTGTACTTTCTCAGTAGGCTACAGATAGCTTACAAGAAAATTAGTGTCTTTAAGGTGGTATATTAGTGTCTGAAAACCAGCAAGAGGGCAAGACAGTGGGATTTAGATCTGGGACTTGAGAGCACAGAATCTCATATGCAGAGAGCTTTGATATTGGTAATAAATGGATGCCCAAAAGAATGAGTCCTCAGACAATTTAGGCAGAAATTTCAAAGGCATCCTTCAACCTCCTCCTCTAACCCTTGAACACACACTAAAGCATGCTGTTCCTCAGCAGCTGATCTGCAGGTAGATGCCATTTGACAGATCCTTACCAGAACTATGTAGTAAAAGGTATTATAAAGCCATGCTATTCTACCCTTCAGACAAACAGCAAACACCTTTATACAATGAGCTCATTTCTGCATTTTTGTGGGCCCCAGCTGGCTGTGAAAGGTAGCTCCTTTGTTCAGAGCAAGACATGAATCAACATTTCAGATGTGGGTGTACAAATTGCATGGCTTCAGGTTTCCAAAGCAAGAGGTAAGTTCTGTTTTGCTTGCAGAGTAAGTGTTTAGTGGCATCATCCTGCATTACTGTTTCACAGAGGTAAAATATATATGATGCTCCAGTAGCAAAACAAAGCCAAATTTATGCTGCAGTTAAAAGAGAGTTCTCAGACCTTAACGAGAATGAGAGGACAAGACATGGCATATCCTCAGCAACTAAAAGAGGTGCAGAAGATGTGCTGCAGCAATGCTCTTGCAAGGGGCCAAACCTTCCCATCACAGTGCAGCAGCATGTGGTCTGGGCTGCAAGCTCAGCTATTTTACTATTCCTGCCAGTTACTATTTATACAGTATTGCAGTCCAAACTGAGTCCAGAATAAAAATTTACTGCAAGAGTATCATACTAATGTGAATATATGCAAGCATATGCCTTTATATAAATTTAATATAGTTATATTTACATAAATGCATTACATATTTGTATTTATAAAAAGTAAATTTAAGTATTTCATCTTGAAATAACTGATTGAAAATTCAGAGCTATGTTTTCCACATAACTTTGAAAACAATACTCCATAGGACACTCATCTAATGAACTGTATTTGAGGTATTTTTGTGTATTTGAAGCAGCCATGACAGAACTATTTCATGTCAGGTTTGTTCATTTGGGCAATGTGCAATAGGATACAAAATGAAAACTAAAGTATTCCTAAGTCAGGTATGCAGTTTTATTCACTATGTCTTTTATGACTTTTGTCCTTCCCATTTGCATTTATCTTACTGGAATAAAAAGGAATATTTCAAGAAGATTTTTTTTTCTTACAACAGAAAATTCAGACACTTTATTCCTTTTAAAATTAAAGTTTTATTTCAAAATTGGAAAGTACTATATTTAAAAATAAATATTCCTTTTAAAAAAGAATAGCCCTTTGATTTGCTTATTTTTCTGAAACAGATTATGATGCCTGTTTCCTAATATTTCAAGTGGAAGGGAAAGGGCACGCTTCCGTGAAATTTAGTGTTCCACTGAAGTATGGGAAACAGCAGTCACAAAATACTGCCTGGAAAAAAAGAATTAAACTCCCTTGTGAAAAATCACACTGCTTGAGGAGAAAACATGTATTCATTTAAACCCTGACATTAAAATAACCCAAATTTCCTCTGAGGATAATAATTTTATTTGATAAGATGCCCCTCCTACCTTCTGTATCTCTGATGGCAGCAGCATATCTTCTTTCACTTACAGGAATATACCTGATATTATTAGAGAGATAGATGCAATAAGGGAACTGCTGGTTTTATGCACAACTATCAAAACAAAACAGTTTTCAAAAGGATTTTGGTTTGGGGTTTTTTTTGGTTGTTTTTTTTTTTTTTGTTTGTTTGTTTGTTGTGGTTTTTTTTGTTTTTTTTTTACTTCTCCTACAATCTTTAGCCTTGGTGTGCCACAGAAAAGTCACTTTCCATTGATCTGGGAGCCTGTGTGACCTTCTGTGGACCTCCTAGGAAGGGAACCACTGTGACCCGTCCACTCTGGCCAATGTGGGGTGACCTGTAGGACTGACCTGGTCCACATCCACACCTGCCCTGTAACTCCCAGAACTGATGGCTCAATTACAGAAAGATGCATTCCCTTCCCTCCTTTCCCCAGGTTTCCAGATTACATACCTTTCTGTAGCTGATAGTTCTGTCTTTTGATTTCTTATGGAAATCATGTAAATGTAGATGTCATTTCATTATGTAGACTGTAATTATGTTTCCCTATGGACATGTAAATTTGTCACTTGGAATTGTCAGCTTCTATTCATCATGTTAAAGAGGTAACAAATTATACCAATAATAAAGGAGAAAATTTCCAAATGCTTTGGCCCAGCCTGTTTACAACGCCTGATGGACCATAATGTTGTGGAGATTATTGAAGTTATCAAGTACAAGGAGTGTTCAGTGCAGTAGGAAAAGAGAGGGGCAAAGAGTGTCTTCACTTTCTCATAAAATGGGAATTGCAAATACCAGAGGAACTTTCATTCTCCTTCTCCTTGGTATAGCCTCAAAATCAGAGCTGAGAGAGGGAAATAACTTCTATGACCATCGAGTACATGAAATGTTGGCTTTTCCACAATAGATTTAGTAAAGCATTAACCTAACCAATTATCAGCAGGTTTGGCTCTGTTTGGCTTTTCCCACCAGTGTCAGGAAAGAATCAAGGCTCCAGAATTGCAGCAAAAGCTGCTTGTGGCAGAAACTGGGACATAGCAGGGTCAAAGAACAACCCCACAAAGAAGTAGAGCAGCACAGAACACGTAGAGTGAAGCACTGTACTGAAGACCTGTTATTCCCACTATAGGCCTTAAAGATACTTTACGTTGAAGTGACTCCAGTCTAGTCCCATGAACTGGTTATCTGCAAGCACCTGAGCTCACCTCCCTGCTTAGTTTCATCTGAAGGGAATCCATCTCCTGCCCTTCAAGACTTTTCCACAGTGTGAGCCAAAGTAAATGGGAGTGACTGGAAAATTCACTTTCAGAGGTAAGCTCCCAATCCAAATGATGCTGCTAAGGATGACCACTCTTATGCTGAGTGAAGGCACAGGGGCACTTTAGATAAAGTCTTTTTTTGAAAATAGGACTGCACATCCAGCACCATATTGAGAGAAATAAGCTTTGCACTTTTTAGGTGCAAAGCAAAATTACTTATTTCTGGAAATATCACTTCAAGAGCTGCAGATATTTTAAACTAGTCTGAGGATAGATTGGGGGTGGACATAGTTTGGGTAGGGTATGTCTATATATATATGAATTCCATATATATAATTTAATCCTCTTTTAGCCCTAAAAAATCCAGGAACTCTGAGTGAAATATTTATGTCTATGTGTTCCCTGACTCAAGAAAATTCTGTTGGTTCCAACTTTACCATTGCCACCCATCTTTGAAAAATAATATTCATAACATAACTTAAGAAGGAGGTCCTGGATTTTTTCTATCATTGATTTTTAAATTAATTTTAAAAAACATCAAAGAAAGGGAAACAATATACTTGCATAATCACAACAGTTACAACACTGTAGTCATTATCTTCTTGTATTTAATTTTGAAGGAAATAAATTTTACACAGGTTACAATGCTGAAGGGGAAAAGAATATGAGCTTGTAATATCTTTTATTTTTGTTGTGAGGTAATATACCTTAAACAGCAGTAAACATTCTAATGAAATAGAAGCCGAAGCAGTAGTGCATAAAATTAACATGCATCAAATGACAAAAAGGAGATTATCAGTTGATAGGCTGATCCATAAAGTTTACATGCATAATTCAAATGATGTTCAGCAATTTGTAGGTCTCAGTTACAGCCCTTTTTTATTGCCAAGTCACAAAGTATATTTGTTCAAGTAATAATATCTCTTCTTTTCATGGCAAAGTTTAAACAATTTGGATGTCAAGAATTGGATCCACCCACGAGTGCACAGCTGAGAAGAAATAAATATAGCAAAGATTTTACTGAATACAAAGACAACAGAGCAACTTGTCACTCTCTTCTCTCTCTTTTTTTTTTTTTTTTTTGGAAGTATAACTTCAACATAACTTCAGCTCCTGAAGCAAGGCTGATACTAAAGTTGAGACACATTTCAGTTTTCGAGTTGATTACTTGAACATTATCAAGACATAAATGCCTGCAATTCAATCTGTGAGTAACAAAACCATACAGATTGCCTCTAGAGAAAGAGTTGGAAAGGGCTTAGATATAGAACAGTTTGTATCTGGTATAGAAAGAGTTTATATTTAGTAATTGAGGAGTCTGACACATTCTGCTGTTTCCAATTTGTATCCAGAGAGGAACAAATTGGGTTTTTTAATATACAAAATCTTGAGCTTTAGTCCTTTGAGCCTTAGAATTATAACACAGGCACAAAGTGATTCTGACCCTTGAGTCTTCAAGAACAGTCGGTAACAAAAATGGCATAGCAATGTAATGGTGACAAAAATATCAGGGAAGAATATATTCCTATTTTATATCTGAGAACATGGATGGATTCATAAACAAGGGGGGTGAAAGTAGAAAAGGAAAAGACATACAACAGATTATTACACAGTTATGCACTTCTCTGCTACTTGATGTAAGAAGAGCACTGAAATTAGATATTTAGACAGTTCAGATTTCACTAAAATTTATTTGTTTTTAGAAAACAACTGGGTAGTTAAATAGAAAATAACACAGTCAAATGGACCTCAAAGAGACAGTATAAAGGTGGTTATCATTATTTAAGTATTATTGTGCCAATGGAAACCTTATCACCACAGCTTTTAAACTAAATAAATTCTTTTACTGTGGGACTTTGAGGAGTCTCTTCCAAGACCAGAATGCCTGAGAGAGGCCAAGGTAAGGTAATATACTGGCTAACTAAAGAGTTATTAACCAGGAGAGAATATCCAATGGAAAATATTTTCCAAATGTGTCCAAATGTTTCACCCCCCATTAGTGAAAGAAAAGTCTGATGATAAAGCTGTACATAATACAGAAATTCTTTTCACAGAGAATTTCAATTTTCTTTGTTTCAAATTGAAATCAAACACAGAAATTTTTTACATAATCCACAAAGGAGCTCATTGTGGGGGGAGGGGAAGAATGATGTCTGTCAACCAAACCTACATCTTCCTGCTTCATTTTGTACTAGTTCAAATGTAAAGTTAAAGGGAAATCTAGACAAGCAACTTGAAAAAAATGAATCTCATTTCAATCACTTTGAGAAGGATGTTTGACTATCAAAAAAATTAATAGATTTCATTTTGAATAAAATTACTGTCAAATGCACACAATTCCTGAAGCTTTAATATTGATAGAACAGCACAATCTCAGAGGATTTAGCTCTTCTGACTGAGAAGCTCCATCTAAAGAAAGGAAGCCACTAGGGCTCAGATATTAGGGAAAAAAAGAAAAGCATCAGCTGAGCTGCAAGCCTGTGCTACCTACAGATGCAGGAGACTTCATGCAGTTGGATTGGTGAATGGGCCCACAGAGATATTTTACTGTGTAGCCCTGAAAAATACAGTTGATATACATCATATTTTTGAATATGTTCTCCCTCTCTAGAGGCAGGGTATGATTTACATAGTGCTCCAAGTTATGAGTAAAAAAGAAAAAAATGTATTAAACTTATTTGGAATTCCTTTTGGACACTTTTAGTCACTTGGAATGCAATCCTAGTCATGCTGAATTTGCTGGGAGGCTGGATCATGCGTTTTAAATAGTCTTGATTTTTTTCACCCGTTACTGTCTATTTCAGAATTGCAAACTGTCATTTAGCCTTCTTTGTCATTCAGATTCTCCCTTACTGATTAGAAGAGAATGATTTAATTTTGTGAGGATAAAAGTGGAGTTCTCAAAGTGTTATATATTTTTTCTTTGATTACCTGCTCTCATTTTCCTGCGATTTTATCCCTTTGTCCTCTTCTGTTTGATTTTCTTGCTGAGCATCCATTCTAATAAAGTGCCACGTTCAATAGAGTTGCAGTGAGCGATTTAAATAATAGCAGGTGTAGATGTGTAGGAATTTTGATTGTAATGCTCTGCTGTGAAGAACTCATGCATTTATAGTGCAGTATATTTCGGAAATCATTATGGCAATAAGCCCAGCTTGAATGTGCCAGGGGCAGTGCTGCAAATGTATAGAGTTGATGGAATTCATTTCAGTCACTTATTCTTGAGGTAGGATTAGAGGAAATTTTGATCAGTTCATGCATCTCCAATTTGGCCTGCAGCTTTGAGCTCTGGCTACAGCAGAGCTCTCAAGCTGAGCACAGATGGGGCTGGATAGTATCTGGGTGAGAAGCTTCCAAAAAAATCAAAATGCTGCAGTGTGTAGGTGTTGGTAACTCACTAGGCAGTATGTTTCCCCTCGGGTCTGCTCCTTACATCCCTGCCTTTCACCATGGTAGAAAATGCCAGCTTGTTAGAGGTATTTCCTTTGAAGATAAGAGTTAAGATCAAGTTCCTTATCAGTTGAAATCCTATTATATGTTCTCCACTACTTATGTCTAGCTTCCAGCTCAAGCAATTCCATTACATTTTGTCTGCTTTTTCCCATTTCATTTTCAAAAGGAGCAAAGTTAGAACGGCTGTCAATATAAGACATCTATGACTGCATTTTGCAAAGAATTAGTTGAGGCTATCTGTATTGGAGGAAAGGGGGTCTTGTTCTGGGTACTAGCCACAACCAACTGCAAAAGCTCACTTTTATACATATCTGTTGAGAAACTCTTTTACTTCACAACTGTTACTTTGATAGTATAATCTATATAATCTCTTCAAATTGTGCCTGATTTTGCAGTTTCAGTCAAGCTTTATGTCTCAAAACACTGTTTCAGTTGTGCTAGAGGACTTCAGTTACAAGTTCTAGCTGCATTGCAGCTGGGAACACTTTCAGCATGTTATATAGGTAAATATAACATGACTTACAGCTTACTACTCTGTGAAGCATTTGCTCATCCACTGGACACAATGTTGAACAAGAACTCATATGGAATGCTCTGGGGCAGAGTAGAAAAGGGCATTTTTTTTCAGGTGCTTGACAGCATTTTTTTCCCATTGGTTTTAGCACTATGCAGTCCAGGGTGGGTGTCTCTCAGATCCATTTCTAACACATTTGCCACTTGGGAAACTCTGTTAAGCTCTTCAAACATGAAGGAGGTTTTTACTGAGTTCTCACCAGAACTGTGCAAGGAGGCTGGAAAGTGAGTTTGATGCTCATAAGCTATGCTGAAATACCTCTGAGGATGGGGGGGTGGGTGAAGTGGCACCACGGCTGTGTGAAACGTCAGTCATGCCATGGGCCAAGTTCTGCTCAAGTTACCTCTCCAGCCTGTAGAAAATTCAGTGGAGCTCCATGAATGTATACCAACTAAGAGCCTTGTCTTAGCCTGAATTTAATGACGTTGCTTTGTAACTACACAGTGGATTGGTGATTTTTTTTTTGGATTTGTGTTGTTTACAGGTAAAATGTGTTGGACAGAGTATAATGGAGGAAGTAAGAATGACACTGTAAAGTTACATGGAGGAACATTACTTTTATGTAGTGCTTAGGAATCAAAAACTGCCTTGGCACCCATTGACACACCATCATCACATCTCCTCAGTAACCCACGCCCAAAACTAACAAATGTAGACAGGATGATAACTGACGTAATTTTGGTGATGAAACTATCTATGATCTACCAAAATTCAGTCAAGAGATGTTTTCATGCTGAACTTCTTCAGAGAAACACAAAAAAAATTCTTTTCTGAAGTGGTGGAAGTGCATTTTGAAAGATGGGAGACAAAGCAGACTAACAAGCAAATTATCCCCGTAATAGAATGGCCATAGTTACTGTATATCACTAAAACAAAAGCATGTGCAATATCAATTTTTTCTCAGAAGGCGGGGGCTTAGGAAGGGCTATCTCTTTTATTCTCTTACAGCTGAGAGATTTTTTCAGTCTTACTGGATTTTTGGTCCCTGAAGCTACAAGACAAAATTATTGTGGTAGGTTATCTGATAAAAGCTCATCTGCACACCCACAAAGGGGCTCAGAGACAATAGAGAGCCCAAATAATAGCCTGCCCAGCCAATGCAGGCCCACCCCTGGAGCCATCAGCCCAGAGGAACACAGGGGTACAACACTGGGCAGGGGGAACCTCAGCTGAAGACTCAAAGGGAAGGAAGGGCATCCTGTCTGGGCCTTTTCCAGGGCTACCCTAGGAAACCCATCACCAGGAGTCATTGGGAGCAACTCTCTGAATCACCTTTTGAATTAGAGGTGGTTGCTGTTTAGGGGTGGAATGCATCATGGGATGCAGGGGAAGAACATTTTAGAATTGAACAGGACTTACTATGGGATGTTTAAGGGAGGAATCAAAGATGAGAAAAAGGAAGGGATTTGGGGAGAAATAAATGGAGACATAGGGAACAAAAGGGTCCATTAACACCTAAGCAAGGTCTGGTCAGTGCAATTCTCTGGCCTTGTCTCACACTTGATCATCACAATCTGCCTGTCTATTCATTAAAGTTCACCTTCAACTGCTTTGCAGAAAGGGGCTCTTTACCTTCTGTGTGTGTTTCTGCCTATGTACCTGTCTGGGAATCTGTGGTGCCAACAGCTGGAGTGGGGTCTGCAGCCATGGGAGATCATATGTCCAGGTACCCTTACCTGGGAGACTGAGCCAGCCTAGCTGCTGGATGGATACACCTTGTGTGTGTACAGATGTACTCACACCAATGGTCTGCTGTCCTGCCCAGCCGGAGAGGGGAGCAGGACATGGACATTGGTGATGCCTCTGCTTTGGGAATGCCCTGGGTGTCTGTCCATGACCTGCACTGCCAGCCATCTGTCTGTCTGTGTATAGCTGGGGTGCAGGCATGTGCACCGAGCCTGCCGGGAATAATTTTTCATGCTTGTTTTCAGTTGGACCTGGGGACACAGAGTGGCAGCAGCCTTGCCTTCCTCAAGCCATCAGATCTGGCAAGATGTACTTTATCGTGATATATTTGGAATTTCCAATTCCAAATTCCTCCAGTAGAACGAACACCAGTTTTTAACAAGTGTGAGCAGGTTTGCTGCTTAGCTTCCTGAATGCAGTTCTTTCCTTTGACAGGACAGATTTATTTCACTTGTCAGAAGTAGTGCCTACCCTGAGAGTCCGCTGGTCACCATATTAGCCATGAAATTCTCAATCAGCTCTGGCAAACATAATGTGCAGATTGAAAATTCCCCATCAAAATTACTCAAATACAACAATATATCTTAATACACCCTGCCATTTAAGTGTTAGATTATGAAATGTCAGACAGATGAGTTACAAATGGAAGAAGGTTTTTCGAGTTAAAAAGACTGCTACTACTTTCAAAACTCCATGTGTAAGAAGTGACTGCTCTTCTAAATTAATAACTAAGCACATTAATGAGGACTTGCTTAGATACACAAAACTTATGAGAATGCATGTGCCTATGATAGTACTGGAAAGTGTTCAACAGGAATCATACCAATATTCATATGCAAAATATTTGGGGGGAGAAAACTATTTAAACTAATAAAAAATAATACTTCAATAGATACTAAAAATAATCATGTTTTAAGAAAAACTGAAGGATGTCATAGAACAAAATAGCTAAAATTGCTGACTTTCATGAAGCAGCACTGTAAGATACAGAAGATGATTTATATTCACTCTGCAGATTACTGAAAAAAAATCCATAGATGTTTAAAAACCTTAATTGGCTATTCCACTCTCAAGAGGGAGAGAGAAAATAAGCCTTTATTGAAAAGTACATGAGCAAGAAAGAAAGCTTTTGATAATGTCAGCATGGGTCCCAGTCGTTCTTTCACAGGCTTAAGGTGAATATTGATTAGTGAAATTTCTTTGCCTTTTGGGTTGTGCTTTTTTTCACATTTCTGTAAGGAAATTTTGAAACAGGCTTCAGTTGGGTGGTTTTTTTTCTTATTCTTAGTGTGCATATGAACAGCATCTGCTTTCTTCCCCAGCAATAGCAATGTTACGTTTCTACTGCCTCAGTTCTAACCAGTTTAATGTGCAGAAAAGCACAGTGTTGCACGATAACAGCAATTCTGCAGAGCAAAATGTTGATGGAAATGGCAGGCTGCTGTTAGAGGCAATGATGGGGTTATGGGAAGCCCAGACTCTCTGTGAAAGGAGTCGATGAGGGTCTCCGGGAAAATATGGAGCAGCAACATCTGTGTTTCACTAAGCTTTCATGAGAGAAAGTGTTCTAGATGTATTTTATTACAGGCTTTTGATGAAACTGAGATGGCACCACTGAATGTTTCCAAGATTAGAAATGTTAACATCTCCTTCACCACATTTGGGAGGCTGCTTTTGACAGAATATGGCACAGCAGACACAGAGAGACCTGCTGTGTTGCAGATTTTGCCAGGCTCTATAGCAGCCATCATATGCTCCTTTAATTTTTTTCTGCTTTATAAAAGCCTGTGTTATTTGAGAAGTAAAAGATCAGTGGTAATGATAGTGTTTAACTTTTGATGTAAAGTACTCTTCTTTGGGCATGTTGCAAACAAGATTAGCAGTTTTCCTTTCATATTCTCTGCATACTAATTCCAGCAGAACTGCCATGTTACACAAGCACTCGGTTGCTTTTCCTCTTTCCTTTCTATTGTTTAAGGCAGTTTAAATAATTAAATTAAAATCCACTGTAAGGTGGAACCTGTTCCTCTCAAGAAAACATAACAATGGTCATTGAGACAATGGCATATGCTGATATTGTAATGAACTGCATTTCACAGAATCAGGACAATAAGGCATTGAAAACTACCCAGCCACCAAGTTCATGCACCCACAATGACAGTTTAAAACAGTCCCTCTAGGGAATTTCTGAGTGTTTAGACCAGTCTCATTTTTAAATTTCACAAGTGTCAAGACCACCTTGAAAAAAGAAATATCCAAGAGATATTTCAAATATATCTACATTTAACATCAAATACTACAGCCATGAGGTTAGAAAGTGTTCTGATTTATTAAGATACAATTTGTATCTCTACAGAATGTTTAGAACTGAAGCCAAAAAATATCTTTTAACTGTGATTATTGACTATCAGAAAGTTCTAGAGTGCTATAAAAGAAATATGTATAAAAATGTCTATAAAGGATTCACTGTGCTAGTTAAAAAAAATATGAAAAAATAGCATAAATGGATCATAGACAACTATAATTCATAAGTTGCATTTTTTTTTCTATTCCAATAGAAAAATCTGGGAGTTGCAGTTCAGGAAAGATGTTGACCAAATGGTTGTGTAGGGGGGATGAGAAGTCTAGGGAATGTGGGTGGTTGAAAGAATCCTTACAAGTAGCTTTCCACAAAATTTAAGATTAATAGAATTCAAATATGCAAGGGCCTTCTGCCACAAAGTTTATCCATGTGGTTGGGGAATAAATTAAGAAAAAGATAAATTTTGTTATGGTACTGAAGGGTCAGCTTGGATGCCTGGACAACTTTAGAATTTTAAGGGTAGTGATACAAAACCAGACTGAATGGGTGTCTTCGAAACCCCACCACTAAAACTTTTAAATACAGGTTAGACAAGCTCTTGTCAAGTATGACATGGTGTATAATTCATCTTGTCAGGACAGGAGGATGGATTAGATGATCACACAAAATCCCTTCCAGCCATATGACTGTTTAGAAGAACAGAATATACTCCCAGTATAATTTATAACCTCTTTCAGCTTTACTGCTTCTCTTCATAATTTTTTCTTGTCACCTTTACTGTTCCGTAATAAAATAACTGATGGAAAAAGAGGTTCTTTGCTGAATTACCCTTCTATGGTTTGTATTAAGGAAATACACTGGACTCTTTGGGAAACAGGCAAAACTACGTAACCAATGCCTGCTTCATGCTATCAGTAATTGCTTTATGCTTATAAGGGCTCTAAGTTTTCCCCATAAATAAGGTAGAAAATACTTTCAAATGTTTGTCTCAGCATGTAAGGTAGTGACAAGAATTGAAAGACATGGATGACAGAAACATGAACTGCCCAGTGCTGAGAAAAGGAGTCATCTGCAAGTTCTACAATTCGAGTAAGTGGGGCAGGCTGCAGTCTGTGTGATTGTCCAGATCAACAGCCTAACTGGAGACAGTCACAACTTCCTTTCTGGACACGTATCTGATGTACTTCCTATAAAAACCAAAGCACTGTGAGGTAGGGAGGAAGAGAACTGAGAAAGCAAACTGCTGGCACCCACGCTGTGGTTTCAACCCCAGAGCAGAGCTGGGCTGTAGCCAGGGTGTGCATCTGGTCACAGGAGGCCACACTTCTAATTGAGCTGGACTTCTTATGTCTAAGCTGTTTCTGAGCAGAATTTCTAGATGGAATAACTAGTTCCAACTGATTCCCATTACGTGTCTCAGAGTTCAGCTCTGTGATGGACCAACCTAATTTAAAATTATTGGATGTTAATTAGGCTGTGATAATTTGTCCATAGCAAGTGTTGGTGAAAGTTTTCTGTTCACAACTCAAAATCACATAAACGATAGAAAGAAGCTGTTGCAAATCAGTTTAATGTGGTAACTTCTAGAGTTTTGAGACTTCTTTATCAGAGCCCACTCAGGCATCATTTTTACATCCCTCAATTCCTGCACAGTTTAGCTTGTCTGGAAATTAGATAGAATTAACTTACACATTAAAGGTTATAAATTTTTTTACCCAGTAATTTCATCTTGTTTGGGAACAGCTAATGTCCGCAGCTCAAATCAGCTCAGACCCCACCTGCAATAGGATTTTGGTCTCTTTACATTATTTGAGAGTCTGTTGATTGAGAAGTAGGATTTCCACCTGGTCATTCCAGTCCTTAGAAATGCAGCAATGCTTCTCAGCTTCCCAGAAGTTCTCCTTAAAGATCTCCTCCAGCTCTGGTTCATCAGAACATCAGAGTCCTTGACAAGGAGTAGCACACTGGATGATTGCTGCCTGATAAGTTATAAGTTTTTGAAGGCAAGATTCCTATCTATTCCAGTGTCTTCCTGACCTGGTAAATATAAGGTGTGACAAAGGAAAAAACAAAAAAACGAACAAACAAGCAAATATACAATAACAACTCATTCCAGTACTGATTATTTTGGTCATTTGGTCACTCAATCCTAACTGCTCATTTCAGTTTCAAAGATGAAAATAAGATCTGAGACAACTGAGATAAAAAAAAAAAAATGGATTCTCATTTTCTTTGATAAAAGGTATAATTTTCTTTAGATAATTCTTATTTAAAGATGGCAGATATTAGTTGTGTAGGTAAAATGTGAAGAAGCTGGCCTGCTCCTAGCATGAATGTAGTTACATGAAAAAAGTTTATTTTCTAAATACCTCTTTTCTTCTCTTGCAGGCTTTGCTTTTTTGTTATTTCTATTAACTCAGCCCCACTAGAAGAAGAGGATATATATTTTCCTGCTATATTTTACTATGTATGTGTATGTGTGCATGGACGTGTACATGTGAGAGACTTCACTACAGTCTCAGCTGAGAGAAGATGGATAATGCTTTGCCAGAAGTGAGAGTGACTCCAAAGTTTCACTTTACCAAATGGTTGTGATTAACTGTTCAGTGTATAATTTGAATCTAGACTTATTCTGCAAATTACAAATCAATGATGCCACCCTAAAATAGGGGTGTTGGGATCACACAGCACCTGGGTGTCTTTATGGCTCTCCAGAGCCTCTATGCCCTGCCAGACTGGATGTCAAATTTTCAAGCAGCTCAGTTTAAACAAGCTGAAATTCATCCTATGTGACAAAATAGTGAATGAGTATATGCAATAAAAGAACAGGCACTTTTTTTGAGCCTGAAATTATGTAATTTCCCTGATATAAAATAAGTAAATAACATAAGCATACACAGAAGAAAATGTGTCTGTGTATCATGTGTGCTTGTATAACACCTGTGTGGTTATTTACCTACATCTAGGCACCTTGTGAATATGTAAAGGAGTCTGGGCCAATTGCATTACTGACACAAGCAATGAAATGACTACTGATTTATATGAGCAACACGATTTATATCAACGATGTGAATGATTCGTGGATTTGCATAGGGATAACAAATTATAACCCTGTGACCTCACAGTGCTTGTTGATTTAAGGACATTTATGTACAAGTTTGTTCGCCAGTCTCTGGTTGTTTCAGCTATTGAATCTTACTTGTGTGCATTTCAGATTTTAAATACTAGACTTCCATAATTTAAAATAAATATTATGAGTCCTGAGGCAATATGTGTGTGCAGATCTCAAAATTTCAAAATGTCTTGATATAATATTTGCTTACACTGTTCAGAATGTTTTTTCAGTGATAGAAAAACAGATCACCAACTGGCTTTTTTGTAATTTTATTTTATTTTATTTTTTGCCATATATTGCAAAGCCCAGAAGGTCCACTAGAGGAATAATTTCTGTCTTTGAAAAGAGATGAAAATGACTGACAGTATCATGAAGACAGTATATGAGGTTAATTCAAAACAAGAAAATTAAAGTTGCAGAATCACACCTGTGTTAGGAAGGTTACTACTTATTAGGCATTAACAACATTCATAGTCTACCCACAATAGCAAATTATTGTAAAGTTTAAAGCAAACTACTAGAAAGATTATCAAAACAAAGGTTATATATTAAACTCTGAAAAGTAAGATTATAAATAAATGCTATGCTTTTTCTTACCTAATAGAAGTACTCATAATCATATAACTGAAAATGCAAGTTGGTTTCTAAATTATCGCTTCTCAGATCTCTACAGGGAAAAGGATATCATGCAGCAGTACCTTCTGCCACGTGCTGCTTTGAGATGAGAAGCTGGTGTCTGTACTGCTGGTGTCACAGATCTGACCCAGAGCAATGAGCATCTATGCTGAGGTGGTGGGAATGGCTTTTTGTACTGTACTACATATATCTGAAGCAGTCACTGTGGGGATTTTAGGACTAAATTTCTTGGGGAGCTGCTCTTGGTTAAAATGTCCCTAACACACTGGAGGACTGAAAAAAAAGGGTGCTCCTGCAGAGTATCAGGCCCAGAATGACCAGGGTAGAAAGCAAACAGAGAATATGCAAAAAAATCCTCAGAAGTCATGTCAGTATTGAACAAAAAGCTGTCTTTACTGGTACATTTAAGAGCGTGAGGAGAAATGTTTTGCTGCCTCTGACAGCACAGTACTCACAGCACAGCGCAGCACTGCTCAGCAGCACACAGGGCTGGAGGCAGGACTTTCCCTCCTCAGGAGCCCCAAGTAGCCAGCAAACAGTGGTTTCATACACTACCTGAAGCTTCTTCTAGTAAAGGCTACATTACTATGGAAGCATCCTTCTGGCTTTCCCTTCTCACCTGCTTCCCTCAGGTCTCCAGCAGGTTGTCCTACCCCTGCTGCCTATCCAGAAAGATCACCTCTTGTGTTACAGGAGTGGCCATGGCCATGTAGGCTATCTGAGTCAGAGTTCACCCACCCTGCATAGGACAGAGGTGGGGCAGAAAAGGATCTACCTCAGTACTCCTCCTACCCAGGATCTACCTCAGTACTCCTCCTACCCAGGATCTACCTCAGTACTCCTCCTACCCAGGATCTACCTCAGTACTCCTCCTACCCAGTACAAAAATGTGCTGGAGAGCACTCAGGGTCAAAGGCCTGGGGCAAGTGAGTAGTTTTACTTAATCCTGCAAGCAGCATTTATTTGCTGGTAAAGGGCTGAGCAGCTGCTCTTCACACCTGCACAGCTGCCAGTACGGCTCCTTCTTCAACAGCAGCACAGTGGAGGTAAGAACAGGCCACCTGTTCCAGCAGGTTAGTGAGGATGCCTGTGTCCTCCTCTGTGTCAGCTTCTGGGGTTGGTTCTTCCTTGCTCTGCAAATTTTCTGGGCTTGACAGAAAATCCTTCCACAGGGACCTTTTTGCTCAGTATCTGGCTTGTTTTGTGAGGGGCAATCTTTTTCTAACTGCTTCTACTCAGCTCCTGGCGCACTGCCCCCACAGTAAAATCAGACCCTTCCCCACTCAGTTTCTCCCCCATTCTTGCATGGTTCTCTCAAGTCTTTGGCTTGATTTCACCTACAAGTCTCTTTTTATTGTCTTGCTTTGTCATTCCTCTTCCTCCGACCTATGAAGAGACACATTTTTTTTTTTGCCATTTCTCTGCAAAAAGCTTTGATAAATTTGTTTTCCCATTCAAATTCTCTACTTACTGTTCCCAGGTGCTTCCATTAGAATAGACAGCAGCTAAATGACAAACAGTATTGCTGGTCCAAGAGAGATATGATAGAGTATAGTTCAAGGTGGATTCATTGTGCATATTTTTCATGACAACTTCAGAAAATTGAGCAGAATACAGAATTTGTTCAGAGATCAAACCTGGAGATGTAAGCAGGTCCCCCCTGAGTAATCAAAACTTTTGTATTTAGTGGCGCAATAGACCCAAACTATCTCAAGGTGACTGTTCAGCTGAAAATGCTGGCCTGTGACCAAGGTTCAGCTATTACATTTTATTGTTAGGAGTACTGCACACAAGTCTCTTCTGCCACTTAGCAGAAGACTCTGAACACTAGTGTGCATATTAATACATTCTCAGTGGTGATTAAGTAGTTTTAATCTGAGGCTGTTGGAGTTTTTTTAGTCCTTACTCAAGATTCATCATCTGCCAATCACTATTTAAATGTTTATCATTGTGCTTTGTGCTTTTGTGGAAAGGGGCTTCTTTTTCAGGCATCCTTGAAAGTTAACTACTGTAAGCTCCTATGCTGTTTGCATAAAAAGAGGGAAACATAGACGTGTATTTACGCTACAGAGACATTAGGTAAGCTCAGAAGCTATTGTAAATCACAGAACACTTACATATACACCATAAATATTATCCATATGTAGATGTTTATATTTGTCATAGGTGTGGATATGTGTGTGTGTGTACACATAAAAGGATCAACTTAGAGACTAAGTCTGCTATATTACGGTCTGAATTGGTGTGAAGTCTGCACTGGTAGTGAAGTTCACTTATATATTTTTTCTTCTTTTGAATTTTTTGGGAGCTCCTCATGGCACACAACCCCACGCAGTTATGTGAGTACCAGACCAGCTATGGACACCATAGCTTTTCAGGATGGGAGTTATGTTTCTTGCTCTGTTTTGTGTGCTCAGTGGTGGTGTCCTAGTCCATGAGGAGACTCTTATTGCCATGGCAATACAAATCTCAGTGATAAAATTTATGGATGAACTTGAACCTGTAGGAATGTCTGGCTACCTCTCTATCCATTTCTACTTCCCATAAGTTTTATCCAGGTAGGAACAAGCCAACAAGAGTGCCCCTGATCCTTACCTTAGTGTAGCAGCTGTGATTAGGCTTTGCGCAAGGTGGCAGCAAAAGAAAGCTCTTCATACTTGTTCTTTCCCCTGCACATCCCCTATTAAGGAGAGTTACTGCTTCAACTTCATTAATTGTGTTTTAAAAGACACCTGTTGCTAGTGGTAAATATATGTGTGAACAATACCGAGAGTTACTGATATCATTTACTTTCAGAACACTGTCACGCTTCACTCTTCATTATTTACCAAAATTCCCCAGGAAAAAGGCTAGAAAGTTACATGCAAAGAAAGAAAAACCAACAAATTCCCTTAAATCACTGATTTTCCCTTTCTGATTTTATTTTTAAAACAGGATTTTTTTTCTTTTTTTCAGAAAAATCACAACTTCCTCGGGAGAAAGGAGCAAGGAAACAAGGAAAAATAAATAAAAAAAAAAGTGTTAAGCTCAATGCTTAATTAGGACATCTTCATACTAACTGACAAATTGTGATGGATGTAGCAGTGTTACACCATGTTTCAGCATAATAGTTTTATTTTTCTGTAGGAATAAGTGGTCCAAAGAATCTGACTATGGAAATCCCAGCTACCAGTTACCTATATGAAAAGCAAAGAGAAGTTCAGAATCCACCCTTCTCATTCTCCTGATGCTAATAAGCATTTGCTGTTTGGATATTCTTAGAGACATTTTTGTTTGCTTGTTGTTTTGGGAAACAAAGTTATTTTATTTTCCTGGATCCCAGTGTGTTTGAATAGAATATTTTACTGCACATATTAGAGCTGATGAAGCTACTTTAAGGTTCATTAAGCTTCAAAATATTCTTAATGCATCTTCCCCATATCAAAGAAAACCCTAGGTGAGTATTGAATCTTCATAGACCTTGACTCTGTTAAAGTCAGTAGAAGTAGTTCACTGACAGTAAGTCTTTGATAGAGCCATTATTTGAACTGTGAGCAGAATGGTTGCTATAGTATCTTATTCTAATATTACTGAAATATGCAAAGTAAATGGCTTGTTCCTTCCTGCTTTCTGACTGCCAATTATGCTTAAAATGTAAATCTAGACTTTTGCTTGAAAATCCCTGCTTGAAAAAGCAGGGATCACTCACCTTGAAAGTACAATATAGTGTGTTCTTTATTCAGAGACATGGTAAAAGAATAGCCATTCGACTTGGGATGTGAATATTCTCCACAACCTTAAAGCTTGTTTTGATGACCATAATCTTATTCCAAAAGCAGTGTTTAATAAAAATTAATTTCAGATCTTGAAGAAATTTTTATTATGGAATACAAAAATACCATCTATTTAAAAACAATAAGTTAGTTTATTTACAATACTTTACACTATTCTGCTCTAGGGCTTCCTTTGCACTGAACTTACTTTGATTATTTTACACACCTTTATAATTTTGCACAAAGCATTTCCAAAAGCATGTCATCCATGTTCACCGCTCCAATGATGGGCCTGAAGAATAATTCAGCCATCACATCAGCATTAATAGATCTTAACAAGGATAAAACATGATTCAGCTTGGCAAATCTGGCTTCATCACCTCTGTGAATGAGTCTGACATGTTCATTTAGAGCTTGTTGTGCTTCCCTCTGCAGTCCTTCAATGTACTGTGTACACTGCAGTCCAGGTAGATCTGAAAAGAACAATAAATTATTTTGTTTACATATGTTTTGTTTATAAAACAACATTATTCTTACAGAATGACTACTAAGAGCTCATAGGTTGTAATTTTCACTCAAGGAAAGAAGCAAATTAAATTGCCAGAGGACTTTCTGTATGAAGAATCAACATGTTAAATTTTACTGGGCTGAACAACGTTGTATCATGTTGGTGTTCAGGACCTTTAATACTCTTCTTCACTAGACAAATATGATGTTTGTCAACATTCATTTAAGTGTTAAACAAATTAGTTGATAAAAACTTTGACTGAAGAATGTTCTCCAAAACAATGTTAGAGTGAGCTAGACAATAAAAATAACTTTTTTAAGTTGTTCACTTCTACAAAAATGCATTATTCACAGTTAAAGTTCCTTTGATAACTGTTTCTGCTCCTGTTTACGAGTGGAAAGAAGTGCTGACTCCAACACATGACAGAAAGTTTCCCAGTGAACCACAGTAAGGCTACTGAAAGACAGAGATTGCAGAATTAAGGCTGTGACCATAGAATCATTAAGTCTGGAAAAGACCTCCAAGATCATTGAGCCCAAACATTATCTTAACACTGCCAGGTCCACCACTAAAACCATGTTCCTGAGCACCATATCTACACGTTTTTTGAACACTTTCAGGAACAATGATTCAACCACTTCCCTGGGCAGCCTGGTCCAATGCTTGACCACCCTTTCAGGAAAGACTTTTTTTCATGCCAGAACAATGCTTCTGTCTTCAGAATTTGACTTGTATAACGTTAACCTTTTCTCTCTTATCTGTGTGGAAGGCAGAGCTACGTGAGCAGTATGATAAATGCAAAGTAACACTATACAGACTTAACCATCAGTAACCAACAGTTTGACAGTGGGAGCAGAGGAAGATCCCTGTCCCACTTTCACAGGATACTGCCATGCTTGGGAAGCTACCTTTAAGGTGAGTCACCCACATGATAATAAGCCCTTGGTTTAGCATCAGTGCGATCTGTAGAAGTCTCCACAAAGAGAGATGGCAAATAAGTGCTACACACAAAGGTAAAACAGCACTTTTTTGCTGGAAGCCCTGAGCCTTCTCTTGCCCTCCAGGGAGTGCAGATCTTCCGGGCACAGCACGGCAGAGCCGCGACCCTCGGGCGGGCGTGGGGGGGTTTTCCCGCTCCCTTAGAGAGGAAGCTCCGAAACCAACAGGGAGCCGCTGCTGACTCCCAACTTTCCCTGAGCGACCGGCCGGGTTCCCTTTGTTCTGGGGAAGGCGCCAGCCATCGGGATACCAGACCTGGCCACCGCTGGCCCCCCTCCCTGCCTGACAGCCGTGGTCCTGAGAAGGGGGCAGAGTGTGACACCTTGCTTCTCGTCCCCCTCCTCCACCATCTCTTTCCCCCAAGAAAAAGCCCCGCTTCGCTGGGGATACCAGCGGGCTGTCCCTGCCCGGCCACTCACCCGGGTTGAAGAGCACCGTCCCCTTGAGGTAAGCGTACTCTTTGGTGCTGATGTCCAGGCTCCAGCACTTGGCCAGGAAGCCCTTGATGGCCTGGATCTCTCCGGCCGAGGGCAGGTGCGGGCCGTGGTGCTGCCGGCCCGGCGGCGGTGCGGGTGCCCGCGGCGGGGGCTGCTCTCCGTGCCGCCGGGCCGTGAGGATGCGCTGCAGCATGCTGGGCTCCGCGCTCTCCACCGTCTCCACGGGCACCCGGTCCTGCGCCAGCCCCAGCAGCAGCAGGGGAGCCCAGCAGCTGCGGACCAGCAGTAGCTGCTCCTCCAGCGGCAGCTCCTGGAAGCAGGGTACGTTCTGGACGAAGCGCAGCGTCTTCACCAGCACGGCCGAGGCCGCCTTGCAAACCACCTGCGGGCTCCGCAGGGCCACTCGCCGCCTCGACCCGCAGGGGCAGCCGCGGGGAGCCTGTCCCGCCGGCGCCGCCCGCTCCTGGCGCTCCTGGCTCCGTAGGATGCTGTAGAGGATGCTGCTGTGCCGTCTGCCCTCCGCGCAGCAGCGGCAGCAGCGCTCCACGCACGCCATGGCACCCGCGGGTCCGGCGCCCGTGGGCCGGGCTGAGCCGCTGGGAAGGCTCGGCGGGGCTGTCCCAGCCTCCTGGTCCCGCCGGGAGACGCGCACTGCTCGCCCTCTGCCCGGCTCTTAACTTATTTATAGCCGGCGGTGAGTGTGTCTGGATGCGTGTGTGCAGCCGCAGGCGCTGTACCGGAGGTTCAAAGGGGCAGACACACTCTTTACTGGCTGGAAAAGGGGGAGGGGTTGGGGGGGATGGAAAAAAAAAAACCCTCCTCCTTTCCTGAGACAGCGGTACCCGGAGGGAGCCGGCCGCCCCTGCCCACAGGCAGCGGCGTTTTGAGCGGCAAAACGCCCCCTCCTTGCTCCTATCTCGGGCCACGGCGCGGTTGGTGTTATACTGGGATGCTTCCAGCAGGGCAGGGCAGGACGAGACCGGCAGCTCCCGCCGATCTCTCGTTTTGCCACCGTGGGGAGCAGCTCTCGCTGCCGCGACTCCCGCAGGGTCCCATCGGGAAATGACAAGTATCCGATACGTCTCCGAGAGGACGAGAGAGTTGTATTGGAGGTGGGAGAAGTGCTGAATTAGTCCCGCAACAGGGGGAAAAGGTGATGCCACTAATGATACCAAGGACTTTTGTGTGTACCTGCCCCTAGGAGCGATGCCTCCTGTGTCAAATGAACTCCTTAGTGCTGCGGGGAAGGAGAGGGGAGAAGTGGACGTGCTCCTGCCCAAATAGGGTGCTCTGTGAGGGGTGCAAACAAAGCTCCATCATGGTGCCCTGAGGCTGACACTGCTGTAGCACCCACGGGGATCCCCCATGAAACCTCCTCCATTAATAATTCCCTTTCCTTGCTTTGCAACACAAGGCCCATCTGTCTGAACTCATGTTGTTCCATTCATCCATTTATAACATTCCATTTTCCTTTTGGACTCTGCTTGACCATGACTCTTTCCTGTTAGATACCTATTTTTCTAAGACCCATCTCCTCCAGGTGGCATATAGACACAAAAGCAAGGAAGTAATCCTTCCAGGCCTTGATGATTACACAGGAGGCACGGGGGAATAGTGATTGCCCAAATGTGGGCTCTTGAATGAAAAATAAGCTGGGCTAAGTAAAAGTGGATGCAGCAGAGAGCAGCAAATAATCACTACAGAAAGTAAAGAGTTACTTCTGCCTGCTGCACATGGGTTGTTTTCTTGTTTATGTGATCTGGAAGAACCTTGGCACAGATTTAGAGAAAGTAGCCAGTTGCAAGTAACCTTATGTACCTACTTCATCAGTATCTGCTACCAAGGGAAGTCTAAATCACCCCTGAAAAAAACACATTTTCTTTCAATAAAGGTGTTCACAGGTTTTTTTAAAGCAAATACCATTGAGTGTTTTGGATTTTGTAGAAACAAAATAATTTTAGACTGGATTTCCTTTCCCTGTGAAGTCAGTCCTAATCTACCAGCTTACATAGGTATAGAGTCATATAGTCATTTCTTTCTAAGTGCTCCTCCACAATTCAGACTCAGAAGGAATATTCTTTACAAATGGCTTATACCTTTTGTAAGGCACTTTTCTATAAAGCTGTATAAAACTGCTGGGCTATCTGATGCAAGTAAACCTTGTCTTCCAAATGCAAGTTGTCCAAAATCTAAATTATTATACTTGTAGTTTTAACTATGAAATGCATTTTTTTTCCACAGACCCAAATATGATAAAGCCCTTTACTGGCTTTGCAGTAGCAAAGAACTGCTACAATGCACCAATGAAGTGATGCCTACAGTTTGCAGACAGATCAGTTGGGTCCCTGGATTAGAAAGCAATGCTGTTTCACCAAACATCCTTTAAGAAAAAAATGATGCTAAAATTCCAAAACAAATTTAGTAATATCAAATATTAGTAATTTTTAAGTTTGAATAATATCACTGGTAGTTGGAAAACTCTCATTTATTTGTCTAGAATATTTATTTGCCCTTCCAGGTTATTTCCTGTTATATTCATCAGTGTTTTCTCAACATGTAAGGATTTTAGATAGCTTGTTTTGGCCTGCTTCCTTCTTCTTAGTTTTTGGGGGCAGGGATCATCCACTAACTTCAGAGATAAATTTTGGCCAGTTTTAGAAAAAGAGCATCCCTAAGCTTTTAGTTTTCTTCAGTAACACTCCTTCCACGAGATACAGATTACTAGACTGACTGTGGAATCTAGATGTGTTTTTTATGAACTTTTAACTTGGAAAGTTTCTATGGGAAAGCACAGTACATTCAAGACCAGAATCACTGCCTTTGCAGTTCTGACCTTGAACTCTAATTGTGGGAATCTTCTCCTTGTGGGAGGATGCTAGATACACAGGTCCATAGACAAAGGTAATATTTACATTTATACCACATCTACAAGAGATTTTTTTTTCCTGATGTAGCAATATTGGTTGCAGGTTTTTAATTTTTCAAGGTATTTCTCTTTCAAAATCTTTCTCAAAAAAAAATCTTAAATGTAGATGCAATTCTACTGTCATGTGATGATTTTGCTGACTGCTCATTTTCTAAACCCACTTAAGCAAGAAGTCTTTGTCTTTGATAACTGTATCAAAATATATATTCCACATTGAAACTGAAACTTGATTTATTATGTATTGTCAGAAATCCCATTGCAGTTATAAGTGTACCTCCTTTTCTCATAATTGCATTTAAGCATCCTTTCTTTCTTTTTAACTCTTAGTGTATCCTAATGTACATGGCAGTTTCTTTTATTCAGGGTAGATCATCTCTTTCCCAGTTAAAACATTAATAATATCCTATACATATTTATTGGTTTTTCTTGTTGATATTTAGTAATCTGAACACTCTTTATTTACAAGTCTGAATTCTGCCTGCCAATAGCATTCAAACTGAATTAAAATCAACAAAGCTTTCTATTTGCAGCCAAAAAGAAAACAAAATTCCTCACAGACACCTAACTGTTTGATGGAAAATGCATGAAAACACTTTTAGCATAAAGTGGACGTGTCTGGTTTCTGCTGGAAGATGTAATGGTATATGAGAATTGCCAAGCTCATTGTGGTTCAGTCACGAATAGGTTTACAAGCTTCCAGACAAAGGATTACTTGTTTGTGGCTTTTTTTAGTTGTTTTTGTTTTGGATTGGGGTTTTTTGTGTGTATGTGCTTGAGTTTTTTCAATTCAGACAACAGCCTTGGATATGAAGGTGATACAGTGCAGTCTTGGCAGTCTCACTCTCTCATGTTGCTCTTCAGTGTCTCTGTATCTCTCATCTGGTAGCACATTTGGTTCTTGGCCAGAGGGCAAGACTTAAGTTTCAGAACAAGACCAAACAAGCATTTGTTTTTATGCTATCAGTGCTTTAGTGCACCATTAGCTTTAGAGAAACCTTTATTCTTGTGGAGAATTTGATCCTGATATCTTTAAATACATACTATTCCTTTTAGTGCAAACACTGAAAAATAAAATTTGACTTTAAGATCAGATGTAAAACTGGGATTCAATCTGGTGATTAACACAAGAAAAGTTAATTTTATCTCTAAAAAAAAAAAAAAGCAAGGAATGTTGTCATAAGGATATGATAAGCCAGATGTCTTTTGTAAAAATAAATACCCAATTAAAACAAGGCTTTAGAATTTAAGTATACTGCTGGTTTTCATGTGTTTCTCAGTGTGAGTATCCATTTCTTAGACTGACCACCATTCATAGTTCCCCAATTTTACTGGGGTGTTTGCTTTAAAATATGTGGAGATTATGGGAAAAGTAGCACCACGGGCAATCACCTACCTATATGTTGCACAGTGTACTCCTGATGGCACTATTGCCTCCGTCCTGGATGGGTAAAGGGTTCTTTAGAGGAATAATACTGAGAGTCAGTTGTGAGATGATGACCTGAATTACCAGGGTTTTTGTAGCTTCCCAAAGGCTGTGATTTGACAGTGTTACTGTATCCCATCACCAGCTCACCTACAGCATGTGTTTGTTCCAGATCAGGATGAGCATATGGTCACATTTTTATAGAATTAGCCAGAGTATATAAAAAACAGTTTATCCTAGGTTTAGACCTTTCTGCCAGCTGCTTGAATGCAGGTGATGTCTAATCTGGTATAAACTGTAATGATGTAAAATCAGCAAAATCTTAAACAGATCTCAACCTGCAAAGGGGAATTTTTTGGTTGTTATTCTCAGATCAGTTCTTTGCATAATGTGGTCATTGCATTTTGGATACAGAAATAGTAATCCTGAATCACAATTTATTTTTACTGGACCATGCACTTCATTGTCATATTTCCACTGGCAGATAGCAAATTTAAGGAGGATTTCACATATGCCAGACCTTTTTTTCTTGTAACCATATGCTACTCCACCTTAGCTACTGCAACCAGGTTTTTAGGGAGGCAAAATTAGGGAAAGATAAGCAACACTGTAAACTTTTTACAGTGAAAGGCACTCAGTTACTTCCCATTAAAAAACTAAGTGATCTTTAGGCTTTGTGAAAAGCTGTGGGCCCCAGTAATCCAAAACTGTAGATTTAAGTAAGCTCTTGAGGTTGGTTGTTTCAGTGTTTGACTATAGTAATAGTTTATTTTTTGGTCCAAAGTGAGTTCATGGGGCTCCCAAACATCTGCCAGCATGGCATGCTTAAGGGTGCAGTCCCATAAGACTTCCTGAGATAGTCTAATAGCTCACTGGAGCTGAAAGAGATGACTTCCACCTTATTTTTGTAATAGCCTTTACAGAAACAATAACAGAGATGAGATACCTGGAAATGTGCTCTCCTTCCTTTATTTTACCTGGTGATACTTTTGAAGTTTCTGCCCAACCTGAGAAGTTGGAGCACTTGTGATATGGCAGAATCCTGCTTGACTGAGTCAGCAAAAAAGTAACACATCAAGGGAAAGACATGTAGTTTTCATCCAGTTTACTGATATGAACTCATTCATATGGGGATAAAATGGGTGCCAGAACAGGTGGAAAAGGAGTGGCCTGACATCTTTTCCAGGAGTGGGAGGAGAATGGGGAAAGAGCAGGACCACTGCTGCAAGCCAGTATTCCACTCAGCCACCGTGTGGAACTGCTCCCTCAGGAAGATAAAACCCTAAAGCTTGAGAGCAGAAAAAAATTGGGGTAGGAGAGAGACAAATTATAGCAAGCTTTGCTTTCAAATTATTTTTTTTTTAAATACCATATGAAATTGATCTGTACTCTTGCTAATGATGCTTGAATAAGGGAATTGTGTTATAAAATATTAGTGTAGAAATGCCCTTCAATTACCTTGAAAAATACATTGCTGATACAGAATAACAGATAAGTAACAGTCAAAAAGCTGGAAAATTAAACTTTTTGAGATACTGTTCAAGGTTATGGCTTAAAGAATAAAACACACTGTAGCTCTACAGTGACAACTGGTTACTTTGTACCATTACCCATTTTTTTTGTTTTTAAATCAACATTTCTGTATGTTATTGCAGCTAGTTGTCTGAGACTGACAAGTTCGCAAATGCACTTTCATTTGTGAGTAATGTCATAGGATAGTCTGCTAATAAAAATTTACATTCAAATAGGCTTATAATTTAGCATGCATTTTATCTGAATATCAAGTTGAAGATTTTTTAAATTCATGCATCTTTCCATAGCTTTTAATTCAGACATATTTCACCCAAGTCGGACACTTAAAAATACTGTCCTATGGTGAATCAGTGATATAATTTCTCATTAGTTCAAGTTCATATTATGGTACTAAAAATGTATTTATTTCTTTTTTTTTTTTTTTTTTTTTTTTTTTACTATTCCCCAAACATGAGTTTGAAAGGCACATATATGATTTCTAGATTCACCCTAAAATCTGTATCTCAAATGTTTATGAACTTTAAACAACTTCTGAAGTTCTTTGGCAGCATTCTTTGCTTCAATCACCATTCACCAGGTTTCTAAATCTACACACATTATGTAGTTAACAGAGAAATCATTTGGCATCTGTTCTGCTGGCAGATGAGGCAGACTATATCTTCAGTTTTGTTGAAATAATCAGGTTAGCTAACCCTCTTTAAAGAAAGGACTTTTCTAACCTAGATCTTTTCAACAAAAGTGGATTAGGGAGTGACCCAGCAGTTATGCTGGTATATCTCGTGTACCTGCAGTCATTGATAGCTCAAAGTACAGTGGGAAGTGCTAACATCTTAATCTCTCTGAGCTGCAGCCAGACAGCATCCTTGGCTGGTCTATGATTCAGACTTTAAGGCTGGCTGGGATCAGCTCCCCTTTCTGACTTCCTAAGGGCACTGTTAAACACTGAGCTGTTGATGACTGAAGTACAGAACCTGCTCATCTCTGTGCCTCTGCAGGAAACCATTCAATCTCAGTTTAGAAACTCAGTCCAAGATATATAAGCCCACCAGTCCACTGGTTGTTTATCCAGGTTTTCATCACTCTTACTATAAAAAATTAGCACTGTGTTACTACTTTGCAGATCCAGCTTATAACTTCTAGGCTCCTTTCTCTAATAATTTAAGGACATGGGAATAAAACACCCCCGCCTCCTCTTTTTGTTTTTTTTTTTTTTTAATAAGTAAAACAGACTCTATGTTATAAACAGCTTTCAAGCTAACACTTTGAAGGTTTAGTTGTTTCTCTTAAGACCTACTTCACTGATTTGCTTTGTAGCCGTTGCAACACTTTTACCAATTTTTATTATCCTTTGGATTGTGGACATCAGAACTGCACAGAAATTCCACTTATGCTGTTCTCTTCAGTGCCAGAGAGAGATAATAACTCTCCAATTCATATTTGCCAGTCTAGGCTTCCTACATTAAAGCATCATTAGGCTTTTTGAGGCATTATTGCATATTGTTCTGGGCACTCATATTAGACTGCTTGTCTGCTGTGACTTCCTAAATATTTTCAGATCTTCTTTCCATAGCATTGTGGTTTATTAACAGACATAGGATGCCTTTCTTGTTTCAGTTTTGCATTTGGCTGCATTAGAATGCAGTCCATGTAAACAGATCCAGCAATCCAAGGGGCAGGCTTTTCTGGCCTCTGATTATTTCTCCTCATCACCACTGGTCATCATCATCCACAAATGCCTAGGCATCCTTTGAGTCAGAGGTGGGAATATTTTTCTCAGTAAGTATGTTTTGTCCATTCTAATTTTTAAATTTGTTAAGTCCTTTATTGGTATTGCATAGTGCTGTTGTATATCATGTCACTCAGAAAAATGCCTTACCATAAATCTCAAGAATGTTGTATCTGACTGGTTACTTTTGGCTGGACGTAGACAGAGTTGTATATTAGAGTGTACTCTTTTAAAAATGCATTTAGGGTTTATTTATTTATTATAAAATTTATTTACGCTCCTCGTAATTGAAAAGTTTCATGTAATGCTTTGTGTTAGAAAGATGCACAGTCTGTTATGATTAAAAAAAAAAAAAAAACGGAGAAAAGAAAAAAAAATGAGAAGAAACAGTGGGAGTTTGAATCTTCTGACACTTAACATGTCTACAGACTTGAGTGGGGTTGCATTTTTTAAGTCCACTTCTTGAAACACTCTAAAACCTCTAAATACTGGGGTAGTAACACTGAAATCAATAACATAAATGTCACTGAAACACACAAACCAAGGATCATATGTTATTTCAGAGTTAATTGTTCAATAAGGACGTAATAGGCAATCAATTTAATGTTTAGATTGTTCTGCCATGAATACTAATCAAGCAATAAAGTAACTGCATTTGGAACTAGAAATTATTGTGTCTCCATGAGAGGATGCCATTTATATTATGTTAACTTTTGGATAACTCATTTTATGTCTTTTTTTTTTTTGATTCATTTAGAAACAAAGAGGAAAAAGAGCCTAGAGCATTGATGTACATATATATAATTTCCTCAATTCATTTTGGTTCAGGGAACAAGTCCTCCTACAGTTAGTGAATATGAAAGGTTTATGGGTTTTTCAGTGACCATGACAAAGAGAAGATAGAGACACTGAATGCTCAGTTAAAAGAGGAGGAAGTTTGTTTGTCTTTACTGAATTGTCTGCGTAGTGGTTTTTTTCTGGATGTTGAAATGAGAGCAAGGCCTAAAAGAGTTAACTGAGCCATCTTGCTCTGTTGAAAATCCCCAACACCTTCTCTGCCTGTGTTGCTAAGGGATCATTGCAAACCCGTTCTGTTCTGTTTACTGGACCTAAATCTAAGAAGAATGCTAGAAATGCTATACAATCAACCTAGAGGCCATAAATTAAGACAAGGTAGACATTTGAATAGGAAAAAAGGGCTTAGAGCCAAGAGTTTTTGCAAGCTTCAGTTACTGGGACCAACAATGGGAAGGTAGAAATGTCAAAGTGAGGAAGAAGAGAAACAGGCCTCCAATTTGAGGCTGAAGGCCAGAATGACCACCACCAAGAGAAGAATCTGGGAAGCACTGCCCTAAGCTCTGCTCAGACTCCACCTAGGCTCCACATATTATCAATATGCATGATTAGATGTTGTAATCATAGGAATATGTATGTTGAGATGTTGTAATCATATATCTAGACTGAATAAATTACCTTGTTTTTGCATTGGTGCCTTTGAGCAAGTTTGTCCAGTACAAGCTGGCTTGCTCACAATGTTGAATAAACAAATACCTTGCTGCTTATAGATGAAAAGTCTCTAAGAAGTTAATTGTTTCAAGGTTTTTCAGCATCAGTATCCAGGAAACTGGGAAGCATTCAACAGAAAAGTTACTGAGCAACAAATTGTTGGTCTCCAATGTGGTTTTAGTTCAGAGGGGTGAGGTACAATGGAACATGTGCATGTTGTTGCTGGGTGAGAGGCACCCATGGTGGAGGAGAAATGTGTGAATGAGCGAAAGGTCACTGCAAAGAAGGATGAAAGGCACTGCCACTGGATGGTGATGGAGTAGCCATAAGATGTACATGCAACAGAAAATGGGCAGGTAGAGCAAAACCTTAGCTTAGAATACAGAAGATCCTGCAAGGGATGGAGACCTTTTAAGAATAGAGAGAATTAAGATAATTGGTCCCATAGAAATAGGAAAGATTGATAAATATATTTCCTTTTATTGTCCTTTCTGGTAACCTGTTGTTATTGAGTTCTTTTCTTTGGGTTTGGAAACAGGATAGGGAGTTGGATTTTGAGAGGGAAGACATCCTTTTTTTCTCCCTGCAACCCATGCAAATCATACTTCACATAGAACTCTCTTTCTGGTGAAATTTCACCAGAATGTAGCTATTTTGCTATTTCAATACTTTCTCTACCATCTCAAGACATGTCTTTGTAGGTTTTGTCTTTGAAAGTTTGGTTACCTTAGAAGAGGTAGATTGGGAATTCCTTCTTTAATTAATTTATCTTGCTTATTAGTATGAACCATGAAGAAGGTCTGTGTCAGAAGGAAAAAAACCCCACAATGTCATAATTGACACTTCTTTGTATCTTTTTGGCATCCAGAAACATATTCAGTTTATATCTTCCACTTTTTTCAAGGACAAGTTTAATCTATGCACCTGTAACACACTTAATTACATCATAACTGGACTTCTAATATTAGAATTGCAGTAGTTCTGAGAAATGAGGAAGTTGCTGATTGTAGATGTTAATATCTAAAACTGTCGTCAGTTACATGAAGGGTAGTTTGATTGAAACAATCATGTTTACTTTTGGTTAGAAGTATGACTTTCTTTTTCTCTCTTCAACCTTCTTCCCCTCCACCTCTAAATCCCCTGGTAGTTCAGGTCTTTTAAAAGTTTCTGTGTCTTGGCCATCCTGAATCTTAGCCAGTCTTTCCTGGTAAGGAAAGAGGAGTTCACTTGGAAGCAGGTCAGACTGCAACTAAAAATGTAGAAAGGAGAGAGAGAAAAATTACTTTATGACTGAAAATGAATGAGTGGGTTTTTTTCCAAGGATGCTTACCAAAGGATATGAAGAGTCTGATTCACTGCCATGGTAGATGCTGAACTCCATCCTGACTCATGGCATTCTTCTCTGATCACTAGAATTACACCAGTGTTAGGGTCTATGTAAGATTATAATGCCTTGGACTGTTCAAATGAAGTTCTCTAAAGTTTTATCCACCGCACAAAATTAACCAAGGGTAGTTTTATGAAGTCTAGAAAGAGTAGGAATGACATGATGGAAATGACAGTCACTGTCCAAGTCCTCTAGGCTGTCAGCTGTATCACCTTCATTCTTATGGTTAAATCAAAGCTGCAGTGGCTTCACATCTTCATTTTGATGAGTAGACATACTCCTAATAACTTTGATTTGTTCCAAGTGATAACTACAACTCCCTGATGTTATGAAGCAGCATAAAAAGGAAATCCCATGTGTTCTCAGCATATGGCATCTGTGCTGTTCTGTGAGACTGTAATTTGGGAAGAATGATACATTGCTAAGAGAAAATTAACAGTGTTTTCCCAAAACATTTAAAAGCTGAAGTGATGTTGCTGTAACACCATCATTTCCTGTTGCTGACACAGCTCATGTAGAAACAATTTTAATAAAGTCATTACAGGGTCAATGGAAAACCTCTGTATGTACCTGAAGTATTTTGAGTGATTTATGTAAGTCCATGGACACTCATTATGATGATATTCTTTCATGTTTCCATTGACAGGCAGAGCAATGTCACCGGTAATGTCCAAAATAAATTATATCATCATAAAACTGGACCTTAAATGCAACAGAATTAAATTTAAGGTAACTGTTAAAGTCTGACAATTAAGGAAGGTTAAAGGACATACTTCAAGTAGTAAATTGCCCTGCTTTGGATAAGTGTTGTCATGCAGTTGGCTTTGTGACACAGGAACAGACATATCATCTGTAATCTGTGCTGTAAGTGCAAGAGAGAGAATGTAGTGAGACAGCCTCTTCTAAATTCTCTTACCTCGGCTGGTTTATAGGTTCTGTATCAATACAATCTTTTCAATGCCATGTGTCTAGGAGCACTTCAGTTTTCTGTATTAGGTGTTTGCTGTTGTCTGTGGCTATCAAAAGATTCTTCAGTGAGGGTTCATGTGTAAGTACTCATGATTGTTCCCAGCAATTGTGCAACTGGCCGCAGTGAAAATAAGGAGTGCTCATGGATTTCCTGATAGAGTCTGCTTTTATATTTTCATTTATGTAGGAGATAAACATGCCACTGTGCTTAGGAACTCTAACTAGTAATAAGAGACTACCAACAGTTTGGCACAGGGATTATGACAAGTGACTGAAGATGATCAAAGCCGTAGAGGACAAGCAACAAAGAGTGAAATTATTTGCCTGAGATTATTTATTAAATAAAAAACGGAATTGGGAAGTAAATCTACCAGTCTATTTAGGCCAGCAATAAATTTTACCTAGGTTCAGTGAGGCCAAGGCTCTTCCCACATATTGTGGCTTCCCTGATTTATCCTCCCTTCCCCACCAGGTCCAGCATATGCCTTAATTTTAAAATACCACAGACCATACTCAATACAGGGTGTTCATTTTGCTGAACATACAAAACCAAATTGGAAACTTGGTTCTATAATCAACTGAAACAGACATCAGCCAATTTCCACATCAATGAAGCACTGAGAAATGTGAGCATTATTTGCAAAGGTCTGAATCATACTGGCTATTAAATGGTCCAGGTCAAAGTGCCATTTTCAGAGAAATAGTGGAAGTCAACAGAAAGGGAGTCTCAGCATTTCTAATACCAACATTGGGAACATTCATCTATTTGTTCATCACTGGTCATGTGCCAGAGACCTTTCCACCCAGTAAATACTTCAGGGAAGATTAAATTCTGCAAAATTTCCTATTTCACTTTCCTTAATCTTCTTTGTTTCCTTGTATGGTGGATTCATGCAGGTGTTCATGCTCTAAAGCCTGAGTTTTTCTCTGAAAATGCTTGTATAGGCATTACAGGGCCCCTAACTTCAGGATCCAGTCATATCTGTAGTAGTTATCTCCAAAACACAGTAGATGCTGACTCAAATCTGTGTCACATTTCTTGAAAACATGCACTGTTTCTGGGGAATGGGGCCTGGGGAGAAGAAAATATTCTTAGAAAAGCTGTATAGGAAAGCCTGTTCTTTTATAATCATCTAAAGCCATCTGAGCGGTGTTTTAATTCTTTGTGTTCAATTGCTAAACTTAAATGAGAACAAGCAGGAAGAAGATTAAGTGAAAGAGAAGATAATTTTGCAATGTTGAAACCTATCATTCCGATGAAATTAAGAATATGCTTAATGTCCTGAAGGACACTATCCAGGAAAAAAAAAAAAAAAGCCAGTATTATGACACTCCAACTTATTACATAAATTTGCATGCTACTATTTCAGATATGACTACTAAAAAGAGTGAAAGCTTCAGCGTTTTAATTCAGTGATTAATAGTGGGTTAATGAAGAAGGAGAGACTTTATTTTCCCAGTTTAAAGCTTCATGAAAGTCTTGTTGCATATCGCATGTCCACTATCAGGCCATGTAACAGCGATTTTTGTCAGTGAAACAGTACAGCTTAATAGTACCATGGTGAACCAATGAAAAAAAGATATAAAAATAGTGAAACCTGGAGTTATGTATAGAGAAAACATTGCTCTTTGCTTTAGTAACTTTACTTGTGTTCAGCTTCTTCACTGCAGACCAAGAGCCATGTGGAATGGAATTGAAACAGGTAGGCAGAATAAAATCTGTAGAGTCAAAACATGTCTATAGTTCCCTGGTAGGTTTGTTGAATATCAAAGAATTTATTTGGTACTTATTTGTATGTAAGTGAGATTTGATTTTTTTTTTTATTAAAAGGCAAATAGTAAAAAAAAATCACAGAGTTTTTTTCTTATTTCTATTTTATTCACCCTTGAATGAGTAATCCTGACAGAATACTTACATTGACTTTTTTCACTAAAATGGTACAGTTGTGCTGCAATTTAAGTAGTTTTACTAGTAGTAAAACTACTACCTCATATGATATTACATGCCTAGCCCTTAGTTCTGTTGCTGAAAATTCAGTGCTTAACTCAGGGCAATGGG
>JAWWLV010000001.1:106645556-106718700 GCA_035041135.1 Platyrinchus mystaceus
GCTCTTTGCTTTAGTAACTTTACTTGTGTTCAGCTTCTTCACTGCAGACCAAGAGCCATGCGGAATGGAATTGAAACAAGTAGGCAGAATAAAATCTGTAAAGTCAAAACATGTCTATAGTTCCCTGGTAGGTTTGTTGAATATCAAAGAATTTATTTGATTTTTTTTTAATTAAAAGGCAAATAGTAAAAAAAAACACAGTTTTTTTCTTATTTCTATTATATTCACCCTTGAATGAGTAATCCTGACAGAATACTTACATTGACTTTTTCACTAAAATGGTACAGTTGTGCTGCAATTTAAGTAGTTTTACTACCTCATATGATATTACATGCCTAGCCCTTAGTTCTGTTGCTGAAAATTCAGTGCTTAACTCAGGGCAATGGGGAAAATCTAGTTCAAGAAACAAACCCAGTCTTTTCTTTGTTTGTGACAAAAGAAAATTATCATTTCTATAAATTTCATATTTAGATACCAGGGATGATATTAAATTTGCCTCAGAAATACATATTCAGACATATTACCAAATGAATGTAGTTTATCCATTCTGAAACAATGCAGGTGTTTCTGGAGCAGATCATGACTTGATTAATGAAATGAAAATTTCAAGATCTAATGACTGCTGAAAAGCTAATTTCTTCCTTAAAACCATATAATCAATTAGACAGACCATCCCAGAGCAACACAAATTCATTTTAATCATGATTAGATTTACAGCCTTCTCTGCCAGTTTTAGCTTTCATTTTCATTTAGATCATACAAGTGTATAATAAGAATACAAACCTATTTCCCAGTGGTTTCAGGATTAGTATTTTTGAAAATGAACAGGTCAATTGTTTGAACCTCATAGCTCAAGGTTCAATTTAGCAATCTGAGTAGGCTCTAAAACTTTTGGTTAAAAAATTGAGATTACTGAATTAAATTCACTGATTTGGAAATTAACCGAGGAAAGGAAAAAAAACCAAACAACCATAACAAACACAAAACAAACAATGAACAAACAAAAAGCCCAAGAAAATACATTCTTTTATGAAGAGATGGGAAAAAGCATCGGGATAACAAAAGCGACTGAAAAAAAATCATGACTTGCAGTGTGATTCAGACAAATAGTTATATCAGAAAGTTGTTCTCAGGTTGTAAACACCTTTTTTCGCCCTCTAGCTCATTTTATTTTGACTCTGAGAGCCATTCATCATCCATCCATCCATCCATCCATTTCCTTCAGTAACTATCAGTTTCTCCTATGATTAATATATTTCATGTCTTTGAATTACTTTCTACTTAATCCTCTAGTTATGGTGAGTTTTTTATTCTTTAATTCAGAGTCTGTGCAGTTTGAAGAGGTCATAAGTGAGCCAACTCCTTGTAGAGCTCAGCTCACCATGCTGGTAACCAGGAGGAGCAGAAGCTTGACCACGGTTCAGCTTGACCAGGCATTCTACCTTTCCAGGATCAAGCTAGTCCCTTGTTTTCCATTTCACATCCTGTTTTATCATGGTTGTTAACTGCATTACTTAAAGACCTAAATCTGTTGAAAGTCTTCTCAGTGCTTAACTTTAGGCACCTGGTAATTTTGCTTGAATTCAAGAAATCTACCCTGAGCATAATCTGTAAGCTTTTAATGTTGAAGAAAGTGCCTTTCTGACTCTTAAATTAAACCTCTCTCTATCAGTGCACCTCTTTATCGTGATCTTGCAATTTAGCCCGGTAATACCTAAATTTAAACGAAGTTATTGAAGTAGATTTGGATACTTGGCTTGGTTTACTCGTATCCTCTTGTCTGCACTTCTGCTGTCAGTCATTTTCACCACTGAAATAAAGAAAACCCATGTCTTACTGGTGCCTTTCTGCCCCAGCTTCATGTAGTGGGAAGAGATGGGAATGGCAAAAAGAGGATCTTAGAGCAAAAGAATGCAGAAGAAGCATTCTGCAGAAGCTTGCATAACCATTACAACATTGGACCACTCTGTTACTTAGAATGCAGAACCATAGAAACACTATAATATGTTGTGTATGAAAAAATCCAAGAACACTGATAAGCTAGAGACCTAATCAATTTTGTTTTCTTTCCCCCTCCTGTACTTCTGTGACACTAGACTGTGTCCAGCCAGGCCTATCTGAAACTAACTCAAAACAGTTTGTCTTGCCACAATACAGTGTAGGTTTTCTATTCCTTAAATAAAAATTTCATCAGCAAACAAAAATGTCTGGGCCATTTTTCAGGTAGCAATATGATCCTGTCATTGCTGGATAAAGAGAAATACAGACTGTGTCACGCATCACTGTTGAAGCAGGGCTACAGTGTCTACTGTCTCAAACACCTTAAGTGTTGTCACAGGTAGAGAGACTAGGAAGGGCCACTTGTTATTCCAGCAAGGTTTCTTTTCCACTGACTTTTTTTTAATTTTAATTTTATTTTTATTATTATCCCTGTACTAAATAACAAGCAGGAGAAACCTTTTCTCCAGCAAATGTGTGAGATAAGGCAGTGCAGATGGAGTTAGACTGTGTCATTTTAAAATAAACAGGAGGCGATTTTTCCTGATATAAAACAGCTGACTGATATCCGTTCTATTTGCTATCATTGCTAGTAGAGGAATGATCTATTAGAACTTCTTTTTCCCCTAGAGAGGCTTAAGTTAAAACTCCAAGGACATTTTCAAATAGACTGTAATAGTTCAGGCATTTTTATCAGAAGCACATTATGAAATGGTGCTGGCTTTCTCTTGCTTTTCCTACGAGTCTATGAGGCTTTTCTCATAACATCAGCAAAGGAAGGGCAAATTCTATGCACATAAATGCAAAACCAGCGTTACCAAACTGCAAGGTGCAAGCACGTAGACAGCTGTAGATGACTCTGCACCTTTTCTGAGTACTCAGTCTTCTATACCAATTTTCTGCAAGCTGTCTCTTGAAATTCCATCTACAAAGAAGACTTTGTCCATACCCCAGTGAAAACTGCAGTGGATTCACTGGAGGATAATATGCTTCATAAAATACAACGAGCAGCTTGTGATCTTAGCGATGAGGCTAGCAATATTTATAAAAAATATTCAGCAAGGCCAGTAGAGGGTAAATAGCTTAGTTGCTCTGTAAAGATGATATAAAATCAGTCTATTCTTACTCAAACTGACATATCCTGGAATTCTACTACCTCTATTTTTCTGTTGGGTTTTGTTTGGGGTTATTTTTTCAGTGCAAATCAGAGCCTCATTTTACTAATTGCTTGTAATTCCTTATTTACTTGTTGTAAATTAGGGACAAAGCTCGTCCTTGTCATGATTGTTTATAAGAAATTACTGAAAGAGAAATAGATACATGTGGTTTATTTACTATTCCAAGTAAGTCAACAACAGAGTTAAGGATAAAGCAGAGTTTCATGTTTCTCAGTACACAAGCCCTCCAGATACTCACAAATACTCTTTCAGAGTGATCATTAAAGTCTTAACTATGCCAAATCCTGCACTGTTGAGACTATAGTCTTTTTTGACTTTGGAAAATAGTGTCTGATAGTTAAAACTGTGTCTGCTTTATGTCATCATTAAAACCATATTTATCCCCCAGCTCGGAAATCAGATTTAAGCAACAGAACTGGCAAAAATCTCTTGTTACATGTTAAAGCCACTTCTTCAATTATTTTTCTGTCCATTCATACTGCATGAATGTGCATAAAAACTCTACTTTTTTGTGATTAGCTTGTACAACTTCCTCACTGAATCATGTCTATTACACCACATCCATTGTTTTTATGACACAGTTCTCTGAGTGAATTTTTCAATTCTATTTACTTGAAATTCACCTTTTTTTATACCTGCTTTTGTGATGATCGCTGGACAATGGAAGTGCAGTGCTTGAGAATTGCACCACAGAGATCAGAGACAGGTAGGGTGAAGAGAAACATGTTATGGCTCTGAATTACCTCAACAAAATAATGTTTCAGTGCATTATGAATGCTATTTTTATGCTGCTGTTTATGGCACATAGTTGTCAGTCTAATGGTTTCAAGAAAACCACACAGACACACACCGTCATATGCACTTTTGCTGTGTTGTGCTGGGAAAAGAGCAAAGGTCCAGGGATTTAAAGTACACAATACACTGATATATTTCTTTATTGAAAAGCAATCAGTCAGAGCAGAGTCTTGTTTTATTGGAAACACGACACTGATAATTTGCAATATGTTAGAAATTCACAGAAATGTAAAAGTGTAGGCTGCTGTCCAGAGGACTTCACAGCATCTGTTACAGGTGTCCTGGGTGACCCTGAGCTGTATTAACATGACTGGAGCTTTGGATATGGTTCCTAAGTTCCTACGTCTTTCATTAGTTACATCATCATAACATAGAGCAACAACCGAGACTTTGTTGGTAATGTTGTGATTTGGCTCTTTCCCTGAAGCTTAGTAACGAAAAAAGGTATCATATATCCACTTCTTTTATTGTTTGATTTTTTTGCTTTCCTTGACTTAATGATTTTATGCAAAGCTTTTTGAGCCTATTTTTCTGAGATTTAAAATGATTACATTCATTTCAAAAACATAAGGAGAGTAGCTCTGCTTCTCTCTCAGTGTCTATGGTTTGACTGTTTGGTAAACAAAAATGAAAACCTGAAATGTTTACAATTTGGTACACCTAATAAGGAGAAAAAGAAAAGCTTTTGACCTTTAGAGACATGATGTACATTATTCAGAAAGCAAAGAACAGTGAGAAGCCAAATATTCTTTTTACTAGAAACATTCTTCTGAAATTATTTCATAGTTATAAAATTCGAAGAGATACCAAGGACAATAGAAATATAATGTTCCTCAGAGAGGAAAAAAAGGCATTGTTTAACAAAAATGCTGGCAGTGCAATGAAGCAATTCAAGACACTCATAATAATATGTTAATTTAATTTGCCTCTTGTGCTTTACTAATGGTACCTTTATATATTTCTGTTTACCACCTGTTTCTTCCTTCTGCTTACTATTAGATGCTATATTATTTTTTCCATGTGTTAACGGTTCTCTAGGTAATCACCATCCTGAAACATGAAGTAAGAGATTTTGGCTATTTTTTTTGTTTCTGATTTTTATTTATTCATACAAAGAAAATGTAAATTATGGATATACCAACTGAAGGTGTTATAACTGTTACCTTGATAATAAGGGTCCATTTAGTTGGCTTAATAATATAAATATAGCACTATAAATTTCAGATTTTAAATCTAACACTTCATATTATGCTGTAGGTAACATGGACCCTGTGATACTGTGTGCTTTAACAGCAATAGAAGATATGACATTACATAGCTCATGCTAAAATTGCTAAGAATTGGAAAGAAATTCTATTTCCATATTAGCACTTTATTTAAAAATATAGTCTGGAACATGGCAAAATGGGATTATTCTCCTGGCAAATGAAATATTAACTTTGATTAACTTTGTGTTGCTGTACCACTTAATCCTTGATATTGACCTAGTTTTCTCTTTAATCATTTGAAAAAGTTATTGCATTGAGACTTATGTCCTTGTTGTTTGGAGAAAAAACCATCATACTGTTGTAGGCTGTGATTAAAATAAATCACATTTACTGAAAATTTTAGCTTCACTGTGTTAACTCGTTACAAGCTTGCAAGGAAGCTTGCAAGCAGCAGCTTATTTTAAGCTGATGCCAAGTCTAAATTAAGGTTGTATTCAATATAAATATAACGATAGAATTAGATGGGATGTTGGCAGAGTGCTGGTGTAGGACAGTGGAGGTCTCTGTTCGTTTCCCAGCTCAGACAGCAGAAACTGTGACTGACCTTGAATAAAACAGTCTGTCTCAGACTTCAATTTCCCACCAGTAAAAGGGAACTAATATCTTTCTAGCACAGAGGCACGTTTTGAAAATAATGTTTATTCATCACAGAGAGACAGTTACTCAGTGAGTCTTATGTAAATACTTGATAGTTTCACCAGCTTTAATGGCATGCAATGGTATGAGTTATGAATAACATGCCTGGGAAGGAGGGGTTCTTGTTCCTATACAGCACCTCAGAGTATGCCTGAATTCCAGCTTTATCATCTTTATGCTATTCTTTTTTTTCTTCTTTTCTGTTTGATGTTTTTCAGTTGTATTTGACTATACTCTCCCTGATTATTTTCTAAGTCTGTAAATTAAGACTAATTGAGACTGACCAATAAACCTCTACAACGAAATAAGACACAGAGGAGATGGGAAGGAGGTGTTCCCATGAAGCTCAGGGAATAGTGCAGGGTTTGATTGACCACAGCTGTTGTAGAGAGGCTGACTTATTTCAGCACCAAGGGGGCCAGGGAGTGGCCTTTGTTTTAGGTAAATAGCTATCCACAGTTGAGTGGGGCAACAGCAATGTAAATGATTCTCCTTAAGTTCATTAGAAGGGTGGGAATTTCTCCCTGAGTTAGCCAGACCAGCATGAGGATAAGCCCCAAAACAGAGTATATAAAACAGCCCCAAACAGAGTATAAAAACTGAAAAAAGAACAAAAGACTTTCAAAGAGAACAACAGGCTTGAGCTGACTTCAACCCATGTACAATTTCCTGGTGACTGGGGATCCCAGTGTCATGGTGGAGAGCGTGTTCTGAAGACAAGTAAAGGGAATCACACTGGTATTGTGATTGAACTGCATATGTAATTGCTATATATGCATTTTGCTAAGTGTACTCATATTTGTATTGTGTTATGCAGTATGTTTTGTATCACTCTGCTAAATCAGAAATCCCATGTAACATAATCTTTAAATAAGTACATTTGATATTAAACATTGCACCCTGTATACATGGAATACTTAAAAGAACCTGATCAGACAGTATTGGTCTTTGGCTCTACTTCACACTCAGCTTCTGAAATATGTAAAAGACAGAGGCTAATGCAAGTGATTAAAAATAAACTTTGAAGTAAGTATTTCTCTGCCTTTTAATAGGCATCAGTCAACAATTGTGTTGTCTGAACACAATGGCTTTTCTAACATGTGAGTTTCCTCTTTTGTTTTTAGAGCAGTTCTCTAAACATACCGAAGTTTTTAGCTGCAATACAGATTCCATCTTCTGGCAGCTCTTTTGGCTGTGGGGACTTTGTTTGAAGGCTGAAATTCACAATTTTAGTAGTGTGTTTCTAACTGGAACTGTGATCCCAAACTATGCACTCATAATCTCTAAAGAAAAAGAGACATTAATTATGGAAAACTCAGTTACTGATCTTTACAAAAATTTTTTTTTAATTAACCTTTCTTTTTAAGCCTTACAAGAAAATTTCGGTGGAGTTAATATCTTGTGTCAGACAAAGGTAAAAGATAATGTGCCCAGATGCTTAGGATGGCTGTAGTGAAGCTGACAATGGATAGCCTCACCAGGTTATTGCTTTTTTTAGTATTATAAATTTTTCTCCCATCTGTAAGCCACTATTTTCTTATACCAGTAGTTAGACAAAAGGTATCATGGATCACTGGGATATCCATGGTTTGCATTGGCCGTGAGATGCCAGTAGGACATAAGAAGAGGTGGGACTGAAATATTTTAAGTGGTTATGTTAAGAATTTCTACTGTTTAATATTAGCATACTGTGACTGGATGGAACTTATGAGTATTTTCCCCTTAGACTGTGTGCTTATCATGTGAAAACTATTCAGTAGACCTTCTAGAGGAGGAACAGTTCAAGCTGCAAGTCTACTATAAGGAAAGACTACATTAAAATAAGTGCACTCAACAGTTCAATTTTATGCGCATTTGATCACAGCTGTAAAGAACTGAGTACTAAACTTAATATTGCACTATTTTAGCTCCTAATAGTGCTTTCAGAATTGCATATCTGTCAAAGAATATGAGACCTACTACTTCAATGGCCCTAGGCATTCCCTAAATTCTTGCTATCAGTCTCATAGTTCACACCTTTCGACTTTCATCAAAGCATGTTAAAAGACAGCAGTATTTGAACAGCGAGCTGTTATGTGGCACTGCCAAAATACTGTTATTTCATTAAAAAAAGGTACAGCTCTAAGGAAAAAAATATTAAGAGAGATCAGCAGACTTTGAGCAAAGTACAAAACAGTACAAATAATGAATTGAATAAGATTTTACTGAAAATCCAGATGGCGTCTGCCTGAATCCACTTTGGTTTCAGAATTTACTTTGGAAACTCCACAGAACTGGACAAAATTTGGATCTAGTGTTCCGACTGTTTCCCATAAGGGAGTTAAGGTTCTCAATGTGAAATAGCACATTTTAATACAGCACAGTTTTAACACACCTCACAATTTAACACAAGCAGAACAAATCAGGGCAGTGACTTAATTATCTCTGATATCACTACATGACCAGTACAATTGTATTGCTAAGACTCAGTCAAGCAGCAGATTGGAAAGTCCCAGTATCAAAAATATTACTGATTTCACTGTGTAAGGTAGTTAACTAAGACCTATTTGGGGTATGTCTGTGCATAGGATTTCATTTTCCTGGTCTCTAGAGCTTCTGAAGAGTTAGACCACATTTTTCCTCAAATTATAGAGACCTGTGGATTAAGGTCTGCACCAATGAAAGTGTCTATAAATTGCTGAGTGAAAATTCTTTTTAGTTGAATAAATTAGTAAATAGCCCAATCTTTTGTAGATATGGAATTTGTTTTCTAAATTTTTTCTTGTATGTGGTTAGTTTAGTGCTGTCCTTTTCAACAGTAATTATTATGAATTTATAGGAATAAGAAATCTTAATTTCTTTAGGGCACTTATAGAGCAAATTTATATTTTAAAAGAACTCTATATTATTTGGGCCAAATGGATTTGTAGGATGTTTTTGTATTAACTGTGAAATTTTATGCAGATAAAAGAAAAATTCGGGAAGGCCAATGTCTTGAAATTACACAGGCAGTTTCCTAGCATTCAATATTTTTTTTGAGGAGTTAGTCTCCTGTTGCTATGTTTGCTTCACAGGGTACTATAATAGCATGCCTGACCGACCTTAACTTGACTGTAGATGAGTGGAAACTCCTAGTTAATTGCTTCTTTCTGTCAAGGTCAGGAAAATCTTAATTTGGATCCATTGAGAGAAATAGATTTCAAAGAACAAGTTCAACCTATTAAAGTATTCTCAGCCTCACATGACTGAGTACTTTCCACAGCACACAAGGGCAAGCTGACCTCATCTTTCTTTGTTGCCACTTTATACTTTTTATCATTTGAGAAGTGCATGTGCACTGTTGTACTGTGAATCTGGTTTTCCCCTTTTTCCAGCGCGTGTGTTTTGAATCCTTTTGCTTCCTTAGCCCAGCCTGTCATGGGTATGCTGATCTCAGCCTATTTATGCACACAAAAAAGTGCAGCAGCAAACACATGTGTAAGGTTTTAATGAGGTTTTTGAAAGTTTGAAATCTGAATTGTCTTTCACATGTTTAAACTGTGATATTGTGTAATTTTTATATTCTAAACTTGTGCTTGAAAACCACAGATTTTAAAAAGGAAAGGTAATGGAGGGCAGAAAAATCATAAGAGAAGTATCAAAGCTCCTGGACTGTTAAAAGGCTTTGTACAGATTTAGATGTCATTTATACATTCAATAATGTATCTCTGCTGACCCACGTGATCCAAAAGATCTTGCATTGAGTGTCTGGTTTTTTTGGAAGGAGTAAGAGGCAGAGGGCTGCAAATCTGGTACCCAGAACAAAGCAGTTAACCACAATACAGCCTCATCATGTGTTATTTCCCCCACAAAATACAAATATGTGACCCTTATTTCTTCAACTCAGATATTTTTTCTACAAAGCCATTTTTAAATAAATTATATTATCAGTTAGAAAAAATTGTGGCATTGTACTATAGCATTTTTGAAGTAATAAAGTAATTAAATTCATTTTTAATTGACTGGTTTGTTCAGAATTTCTTGCAGTTGCTTGAGGTGAAAATGGCCACTTTATTCTAGCGTGTTCTGGGATTTTCATTTGTCATCCTCCCTATTGGGTTCATCAGTGTTTGATTGAAAGTAAGATGAAAAGTAAAAGCAGTTGTTTCAGAAAGAAGAGCAAACACATTCAGGGGATAGCCTCAAGACCCCTCTTTAAAGCTACAGATCGGTCTTTTTTTTAAAGGGAATATGTTTTCCTACATGTCTACAAATTGATACTTTAAAAATCACCTTTGCCCATATATTAATTGGCATACATATTTCTGGAACTTCTAAGTGACAATTTTCAAGTTGCACTCTCACTTTTCTATTTTCTTCATGCCACACACATCAGCTAAAATGCAAGTTTTTATTATTTGCCTTGCCCGGGATGCTATGAATAAATATTTACTATCTTTGGCTTGCTTATGCTCTTTAAAAATCTAGCTTCACTGAATAGCTGATGCTATTCCATTCCTTCCTTACTTAGTTTTGGTGACAGTTATGCTTTCACTAGTCTTCTTTCTTTTTAACTCAGACAGCCCTGCCAGTTCAATTTATTGATCACATTTCTTAAGGAACAGCTTGTTCTCTGATACCAATGAACAAGCCATCCTTAATAGTACAGAAACATTCAAAATAGTATATGGGCATAATAAATGTCAAATTTAAAGATGGTATTTGAAATATATTTTGCTTTCCTCTATACACATTCTTTCACAGTGATTTAGTTGTTTTCTTCTAGTCTTGTGATGTGTGTCTTTGCATGACATTTTCTTGAAAAATGCTTCAAGAGAATGCTGTACTATGTGCTTCTGCAAATATTAAAGAGAAAATCAAGAGAATAAAAGTATAGTACAGCTGAAAATAGTATTACCTCAGCTGTGTTTTCCACCATTACAGGTGCTATTGTTAAAGGTAGCACTGTATTTATTTATCTTAGAGAGCTTGCTTCAGATCCAGTTCAGAAGGATTAAAAAAAAAGGGGGGAGAGAAACTTAATACAACAGTCCAGTCAGTTTTTTGGTTCAATAAATTCAGCTCAATATCCCCACAGACTGTGTTTGCATTGCAGAGTGGGTTTGGACTGTGCAAACTACAATTCTTCTGGGTGAAGTTAGACCAAAATATTATCCCCAGAAATATATTCAGTGCTCTCCAACTGCTACTGGGATTGGTTCAACAGACCAGACTGGAGTCAACTCAAAGAAAAACCCCTGGAATGCATACAACATCACTGTTAAATCCTCAGCACTGTTTTATTCTACCCAGTGGCTTCCACTGTGCTGCACTGCAGGACTTGCTAATGTGGCTACAGTGTGATTCTATCCCTGCTTTACATAATGTTGCCCATCCATCCCTCACACAACTTTTCTAGCAGGTCCCAGTAAGAGGTAGATGAGAAGCAAAATTCTTTCAAGAGAAGGAATGTTAAGACTATATTTGAACAATTAAAATTCCCAGTGTGGAAGATGCCCTTAGAACTGCATTACATAAAGAACCCAGGGAGCAAATGAGAATAAACTGGATCCCTATGAGAGACAAATCAGCAGTAGGAGATAAGCCTTTACTAAAGGAGCATTTTTAGGTGACCAGGCCAGGGTTCAGGAACAGATTGAACAGAAAAAGCATAGATGCATGTAGAAACCAGAAATATCTGTATTTTCTCTGATATTTTGGTTTTGGAAAGAATAAAATTGTTAGAGGAGGAAAACAGTCATAGAGGGCACTGCTTCTTCCCCTGCATACAGTTTTTCTCAGCAGCACTAATCATTGTGCATAGTTTCTTACATATTTCCTTGATATGTGTTAAAAATAACTTACTTGCTGTTGAAGGATGCAAAAAAAGTGCCTCCCTAGGATCTTGTGTGGCAGGTAACTAGTTCCCCACTCAAGCATCCAGCACATTCCACAGAACCTACTTCTTGTCATCCTAGATGTTGCCATTTCCATCTTCTTCAACTGCTGCCTTAAGGTTTGCCTGACAAAGTTAGGGGAATAAATAAGATCTCTCTTGAGGGCCAGATGAAACAGGGTTGACCTGCTTCTGTTTCTGTGATGCACTTGCATCTTACCAGACGGGGAAAGAACTCAGTGTTTAGTGGTAGAAAATCCTGCAAAATATTTTAAATAATCTTTCTTTCCTGAAAGAACATCATGCGGAGTCCTTTTGGTGCCTCTTCTGTGAGAGGGTCTTTCTAAGACAAATTTACACCTCACGACTTCTCTTTATTTAGATCTAATAACTGATTTCATCAACTGTCCTGTAATACTGAGGATGTCTCTTATATAAAAAAAAAATTGAAATGCTCTTTTCTGCTAGTCCGAATCAACTAAACATAATAGCTAGATAATGGTAAATGCACTCTTACTTGATGTTAGTGGAAAAAAAAATTATATTGTAGTTTGGACTATCATAAACAAAACACACCTTCTGCAATCTACAATTATTTCCCACGACATGAGAACTTGTCTTTTTCAGCTGCCATTTATTTTTATGTTATCTTGTCTACCCACCTATTGAAACCACATTTTACACAAATATGGCTAAGATGAACAGTTACTGCTTGTTCATAAGGAATCTGCACATGTTGGCAAACACATACATCAAAGTTATACTGTTTCTTAAATAGTTTACTGAATTGGACAGATATGTGATAACCCTAATGTATGGAGTCAACAAAAGACCTTGACACTTAACAAAATCCTAATTTCAGCAAATAAAAGAAGAAACAGAACAGTCACATGTATAATTTTATCCCTCAAGATGCACACACAATCTGCATCAGGAATAGTTTTCTTGAGACTGGCACTGGCCTCACTCTGTATCCATTAGTGGATGCAACATGGGGCTATGTAACAATGCCCTCTACAAGAGGAGCAGAGATCACTCCCTGAGTGATCCCTTCCAGGTGTTATTCCCAGCATTCCTTGTAATGATGAGAACAGAATTAGCCTAGTTTGGTTAGCTCAGGTGGTTTGAAGAATTCCAACCGTAGTGTACAGCTTAAAATTTATTTTTCCTAAATTTCATTTACATCCCTCTTTTCTCTTATTTTTTTGGTAGCATGCAAGTTTAGGTTCAGCTCTGCAGAGGAAAGCAGTTGCAACTGTAGCAGTGTTCAAAATTCAAGATAACCTTGAAAGTCTGAAGCACCGATTTTAATGTCACTTAGTATTTCCTCTGAATGGATTCTTCCCTAAATTATGTTTTTCCTCCAATGATTGATCAACAGACACTAACAGCTTTTGTTGTAGAGGCTTCTTATGTGAAATAAATCAAAAAAGAGTAAATTGCTATTATAACACTTTGAAGCAATTCAGTTAAACTTATGAGCCATTAAAAACTTTTCCATGATTTGTTTTTGCAGAGCTTAATTTTAAAAGTTAATGAGAAAGTTAACTCTCAAAGTCACCCTTAAACTACCTACACTGTTTCTCCTTTGAAACTTCTGATATCCAGCAGTGTACATGTGCTCATGCATTCCCAGCTGTCCTATTAATCTTTTTATGTTTCTTATTGATACCACAGAGATTTCTGACAGATGCAATAACAACTTCGAATTTCTATTTAAATACAGTTCTTTCTCTTAGCTGTTATTCTTTATTGCATGATGAACAGATGTGTGATGTTCCAAAAACCTCTCATGGTGTGGAGTACACAGAGGTCCTTAGCTTTCTTGAATTATGCAGAAAATATAGTCATTGAACAGGTAATTCAAGAAAATGAAAGAATAAAAGTATTAGAATCACAGTAAATTCTATATTTTGATTTAATTATGCTTGGAATCTACTGTTTGTAAGAAATTTGCCTTTGTGATAGCACTTAATAGCTCATGAGGCTTTTAAAGAATCCCTCACAGCTGATTGAGTTTCTGATTCTTTCACATAATTTGTCCGAATGCTGATGGGCTTCCACTGATTATTTTTTTTTAACTTTTTACCTAACTTAATGTTACTCTCTTTCAAAAGACTTTAAAAAGAAAAGAGTGAAATCTTACCAAGAATTGTCATCTTTGTACTGAGGGCAAGAAACATTTTAACTGTGGTCAAAGATTCAAAGAATTCCGTAGTGAAGACAACTTTAAAATCCATACACGACCTTTGTATAGGTACTGTGCAATGCAAACCTGTGCCAGGGATCTCTGATGATGGAGTTCCCAAAGTGCTACTCCAGTCATCTTATACTTCTGAGGATGAAGTGAGTGTTGCCTCTCAGCTTTTCTAATATTGTGAGTATAGTTCTGAAATTTCTGTTCTTGGGAATTTCTAAATTAGTGCATTAAAAAATGTGTTCAGTATCATCATTCAGCATCTGTCTTGCAAAATGAAATTCTGGATGACTGCTTCCAAGACTGCCTGAAAAGTTTCTTGGAGAACATCCAGATACTTCAAAAGCATTTTCAGGATTAGCAGAGAGTGAGGCATTTCTGAAATGATCTGAAAGGCCAAAGGCCCAGAATAAGTGTTTAACTGCTTCCTGTTTGTGGCACAAGCACACATCCCACACAGTGTTCTCGTGTGAACTAAAAATAAAACAAGATTTACCTTTGGGTCTCAGGAGGTACCAGTACAGATTTTTCTGATGTCCAAAAAGAGAGAAACATGTAAACTAGCCTTTATTTTTTGAAGTAGAACCATTAATAGAGTTCCTTCTCACTGCTCCAGCTTACTTACTTCACATATTATAGGAATGTAATGCTTTCATGCCTTAAAAGTTACTGAGATGGAGAACCACCAAGCAGATTGGTGAGAAAATTTAGGGTAATTGCCTAACTAATTTTTTTTCCTTTAGGATGCAAGTTAAAATAAAGGTGGAGTAACAGTTGATAACAGACTATCAAATATTTTACACATCTCTGTCCCCCCATCCCCTGCAACTCTGATTGAATTGTAGTTAAAATAATTTCACTTTAAGGGAATGTTACTGTATTAACTCATGGAGCTGACTTGTGGTGTTCAAGTCTTACATTGTTTAAATAATTTTTGTGCTGCCAAGTAGGTTTGTATCATCCAGTCTAGAAGCTTTAATGCAGAAAGAGCGAGTTATTTCAGCCTGCATCCAGTAAAAATAGCCTTGTCTTCTGCTTTCTTTCTGTGCTACATCCTAGTGATACAAACAGTAGCATTCCTTTTAGGAGGAATTAGTATTAAGGGCCCTTAGGTTACGGCTTGGAGTACTTCTGAAGGGCAGCAGAGATGAATCAGAATTCTCTTCATTCTCATGAATTTAATTGAAATAAATACTTGTTAACCTGGTGACTGGTGTAAGAGTGTGACAGTTTTAATGGCAAAATCAAAATGACTGGTTTGTATTTTTCAGTGTCTGAATGTTTATTTATTTTAATGTTGTAATTGTTTGTGCTCTTGATAGGCCACGTGTCCATGCAGGTTTTGTTAATAGGATTATGTTGCAGCAATTGATTTTCTTTCAGTGAGTAAATAATGAAGTAATTTTTTGCCCAGGTCTTACATTTTGCTCTGAGAGGCTGCATGTTCTTGTCTTTCAATAGGTTTTATGTGCACTGATGAGCTATTCCTGCAAGTAGCATGGTCCTTCAAAAGTCATCTGTTCCTACTTATGTTACTCTCATATATAGTGTCAACAAACACACTTTCTCCAGGGTCATACTATTGTGATGGTGCTAGCCTGTTTAGTTTGTGTTATATCAGGTACTGCTTGATGTTAATTACCTTAAAAATAAGTCTTTTTCTGCTGGGGCAGGATATGAAAGTAGATTACTTTCCATTTTGAGGACAGGTAATACTATTTATTTGAAAGAAATAGCACCACATTATTTTTTTCAGTTTGTATGTAGTTGTATTCTGTGCCAAATCAATTTCATTTGAAAAGTCCTTACCATCAACAGGAAGCTAACACAGCTTCATTGATTTCAGTGGAAGCACATCAGTTTACAAACAAATTAGGATCTTTTCTTTACACTGCTATATCATAACACTAAAGTGCTTATATTTTCAATACAGTATATATTTTATTGTCAGGGTCAGATCTAGTCATGGTGAGGGAAAGTAAAATGTGAGTAAAAATCTAGTGATTTCTGAAGGGGTTTTTTTGTTGTGTTTTGACTTGGCTTGGTTTTGGGGTTTTTGTTAGGTTTTAAAGATACTAGAAACAAGATGAAAAATCCTAAAAAGATTGAAAATATCCTGTTTGATCTTTTAAAATGAATGTTGAACAACTGTTTTAGTAATCAGCGTGAAACAAAAATAGTGTCTGAGTTTTAGCTAAAAGAAGTTTTTTAAAATTTGTTGGTGTAACTTCTGAGAAGGCGACTGGACCAAACTTCTGCAAGGAAGGAAAAATTAAGTGACAATGTGTATCATCCTATTTAAAATAAAAGGATTGAGTGGATGTCCTTCAATATGCTGAGGAGAATGACTGACAAAGATATGTAGTTATCAAAAGTTCTAAGGGTGATTCCACAGCTAAGGTTGCATTTCAGAATAGAGTTTCTGTGAAACATAAATCTAGTTCTTGAAAAACCTTTATTTCACACCGAATTATGGCATTGGATAGAAATAGAACAGCATTTTACATCTTTTACAGAGACTTTTTATACAAATCTTTTTGTTCCATGTATCCCAGATCAGGTTGCAGTTGTTCCTTTTTTCCAAGTTGCTCACAACATCTTCTTTATCTGCCCTCATCAGTAGGTCTGAAGTCTTTACCAAGCATTAAAAGTTGCTAAACGTTTATATATGAAAAATGGTATTTTTCAGCTTTCAGAATTACTGACACAGAACCTACCTGCAAAGAGCAGTAATTCCAGAGCCTCTTATCATAACAGCATATTTTCTTCACATACACTGAAAAAGTCTTAATAAGGCCATTAATTTTTTGTGGTTTCTTCTCCCTCTCAGTCTCCTTTCAGGTCAACATGGTTCTGTGCCAGATTCCTCAGCAGCTGAAAAGGGTATCTTGCTCAAGATATAATGATGAGAAGGCTGAGTAAGGAGACATAAAACTTTATGTAATCACTATTTTCTAACTAAACCATGTGTTGTGGTCAGAAGAAAATATATATTTTAACCAGATGGTTTAACTTCATTGCTTTGCTTTTGTGAGGCTCAATAAATTCTATCAACTTCAAAACTATTTGTACAGACATTCATAGCCATTAGAGACAAGGGAGAGAGCAGCTGCCAATAAATTTCCCATTAATCTGCCAGTAAATAAAATTCTTTCGTATAAAAATCTCTCCTATGATTTTCCGTGCTAGTCTTGCCAGGGGGAAAGAACACTGACCTCGTGTTTTTATCGAAGTGGAAGCAGAAGTTGAGCTTCAGGAGTTCTGTATGTTGCAAGAATTCCCTCAAAGCAGGGAAGATCAAAATTAGCATTGTTTGGCTTGTCCTCCTGTAGCTGAGATGCTGGGAGCAACATGAAAGGTTTCATTAGAAATTTTAAAGGTGAGTGAATCCACAGTTTGAGCAAGTAGTAGGGCAGCTGCAGGTATGCATAGGATGCATACCAGCATCCTATGGAGGTATGTTATTGAGCAGCCCTCCATTCTGAAAGATAGGAAGAGAAAACTGAGGCTAGACTAAAGAATATATGGATTTTTTGAGAGTAAAGAGGTTAGAGAAGTTGCAGTGCCTGAGACAGAAAAACTATCAGTTGCAAAACTAAGTTTATATTTGTTACCTATGCCTTTCATCCATTACTTGTTGTCCTATGAATTAAAGATTATATTCTAAGTGGAGCTGACAGCTGTTGTGAGATATATTACCTGAAGTACATAGACTGAGAAAACGAAACATTCATTTGCCCCTATTAATCACATGGTAAATGAATGGAAAGCTCATTAAATGAATCTGTTTCCTGTCTACACCTACTATGGAAAATCCCTGCGTGAGGTGAACTAAATAAATATGTTTGCATAAGTCAAACCAAGGTTTTCTGTGACTTCCATGTGATGTTTATTCAGCAAACAGGCCCAGTATCTCCTTTGCATTATCAGTGGCTGAGATGCATCCAGTCTGTGAAGCTCACTTTTTAATATTTCATCACTATGCAGTGTTCCAGGTTCCCTGTGACTTTGGACAGATTTTTGTGCCTACTTTTAACTTTAGCTCTCCAACCCTTGCCCTTTTGTAAGCCTAGTTAAATAGGTATAAAAGGTTCCCGAAAAAAAAGACAAAAATCGCATAACAAAATTTATTGCCAAAGCGTAAAGGCTGAGATGAAAGCTGCAATCATCAATGAACAGGACACAGCTGGAACCAAATACTCAGGGAACTGAGGCCAAGGAGGTTTAAACTTTTTACGGTTGTCTGAGTGATGGGTAATATTGCAGAGGAGAGAAACTCGTTGAAAAGAACTAGGCATGAGAATATTTCCTACTTTAACGGGCTACATGAAATCTGAGATCCAGCAGCAATGAAGATAAGACCGAAAGTCACATTATTAAAGTCACAGATATCGAACACCGGTCAAAACTGCATAATCCTTTTTGAAGTATCCACTGAGTTTTATTCACTTTTAAGCTCAGTATGAGCTGTGAAGCTTCTTGTGGACTCCAGAGGATTTCAATTCCTTTGTTTGTGTGATCATTTATTTTTATGTTGGAGGCTGTTGCTTATTTATTTTGTTGGTTTTTCAGTATTTATTTATTTAAGCCATGAGGTCATGGACAATGGGTTCCAGAGTTTGTGTAAGAACTGAAAATCCTCGGATCCTTGGAGTGTTAATGGATACCCCTTCAGATTGAAGGAATTGAAATATAGGTTGCTTAATTGGGTGGGAGTAAAGAAGAATCTGAATGGAATTAAAACAGTCGGGAAACAACGACTGCTGATCTGGAGGGCTGCCTGGCACTTTCTTTAGGTGTTTCCCTCTTTAGATGAGGATATACAACACAGCTGTGAAAGTCTGGGACACGATCAGCACCTAAATGGAAAAAAGGAATATTACTCAAATTCTTATTTTTTATTGTTTTATTTTAATTCCTTTTTTTCCCATTAAAAATATTCAGACTAATTTTTTTTAATTTTGTGATTCAGTCCAGAGAACATATGTGATAAAGCATTATCTCCTCTTTTTTATCAAAAAAATCTGGGGAATTAATATATTCAGCTCTCCTCTCCGAATGTCTTTTTTTTTTCTTCAACCCTGGAATTTGAGGTCCAGAGGGGATGAATACTCAGAAGAAAAACAGCAAAGGAAAGTACAGCATTTCAGTTCACTTAAAGGTGTTTCATTTTCAGTGATAAAATAACTCTATAAACTTGGGATTTTCTTGATTCACCCATCTCCAATTTCATGGCTGTATTGTCTCTCATTCAACCAGATGCTGGCACAATACCATGCACTCAGAATCTAACACAGTTGTCACCAAAGCAGTTCAAATCTTCAAATTTCCTCTTACCCTGGAATGAACCTATAACTTTCAGTCAAGTGAATATAATTTTTCTTCAGGTTTATTTTATCTCAAATCCATAATTGGCATAGAGGCAGTTAAAGTGGGTTTGGGTGTTTTTTTTCTTTCTTTCTGAACAGTACAGGCATTACCAATTTTAAAGGAATGTATGTTTAACTTCTGATTGGTTCCAATTTGATATGTTTATTGTCAAGGTTATAAAAACCCATAATCATGATGGCAAAGTTAAATGTTAACAGCTCTTAGTACCGCGCAAAATTCAGGTTTTATTAGAACATAAGGCTAATGTTCTGAAATCTAAGCAATCCATACAAGAGCAATCCTTTCATACCAAACTCTGAGAGAAGGAGGTTTCTAAAACTTGAGCTAATAAATATCATAGGGAGCTGACTGGAATAGGGCAGGCGTGTCCAGTTCTACTCATAAGGAAACAAGGAAGCTTTGATTGGCAAAGTGCTCATTCCTGGAATTTCTGTTGATTTCAACAGAAGTAGATCTTCCACACTGTGTATAGGGGATACTAAGATTGTATCCCCTAAGAGGCTCAAACTCTATGGAGAATTTTACTGTTTAGTGGATACTCTACAGATCCCTGGCCCAGTCTTCAGAGTAATTCTGTGAAATGGCACTGCTGATAAGTAAAACCCTCAAAATAACGTTTTCTGGTTGTTTTTCAATGTTCACTTTAAATATTTTGAATTAGCATTACATATTTCATTCCTTCTTATTATTGGTAGTTCTGTGAAGTATTAGAAATGGATAAAACCAAGGAAGCTGAAAGTTCAAGGATTCCTATTCCAAGAGCCTTTAAGATTTCCTCATCATTTTCTAACTTATCGATATATTTGAATTTCCTCTCATGGAGAAGTCAACTTGCCAAAAAAGAAATAATACCTTTACAACACTATCTGTCTTGGTGTTGTGATGATATTAATTTGACTTTGGTATTGAAAATTCTTTTTTTTTGATACAAGTGAAGTTTGTGAAGATTGTGTGATTAATGTATATTTTAATGATCCATGCCAATAATAGCATGATTTATTATATAGACAGTATCCTCTCCTTTCCATGCATAATAGCAATCAAGCAACTGAGCCATTCAACTCTGATTCATGTAAACTGTTCATTTTCTTAGTATAATTTTAATTGCACTATCAGTTGCACTATATAGTGTCACTATCATATGAGAAATATGAAAATCAGAGCTGAAACCTCACATTATGACAACAGTCATGTCTGTTTTCTTTTAATCAGATATAAAATGTGTTTATGGAAGGCGTAAGAAAACTACTTACATTATTAAATGCTACTTACATTGCCTCTTATGTATTAACCCTTTTTCAGAAAAGTTTGTATTATATTGTCAGTCCAAAAATAAGAATGAAAAACTTGTGCTATTTCTAGAAATTATTATAAAAGTATAAAATTGTAAATCCCTTTTAGATGCTAGTGACACTGGTAAATATGATTTTGGACCATGTGCCAGACTTTTGACCAGAAGTGTTTTTTTATGGTAGTATGAAATACATCAGTGAACCTCTGAACAGCCTGCTCTTCAAGTGATCTGCTATGCAGCTCACAAGTAAATGGCATTACTTACTTACAAGCATTTCAAACTAACTGTACAGCTTCCTTGTAAGGGAAAGAGGAGCGGCAGGCACTGATCTCTTCTCTGTGGTGGCTGTCCAAGGGAATAGCCTGTTCTGTCAGGGGAAGTTTAGGTTGAATATTAGAAACAGGTTCTTCACCCAGAGGGTGGTTGGGCACTGGAAGAGGCTCCCCAGGGAAGTGGTCACAGCACCAATCCTGACAGAGTTCAAGCAGCATTTGGATGATGCTCTCAGGCACATTGTGTGACTCTTGGGGATGGTCCTGTGCAGCGCCCAGAGTTGGAATCGATGATTCTTGTGTGTCCCTTCCAATTCAGGATATTCTAGGATTCTATCTTTATGAGAGGGCATTCAGGGCAAATCTTTGACTCTTAAGCTGAGCTGTACAATGATGATGATGAGCTCACACCTCGTGTGAGCATGGGGTGAAATTCATCTGAAATGAAAGGCAGAATTAATCATAGTAATTTAGGCTCCCTTCAGAGTGTCAGTGCAGAGACAGAGGCACCCATGCCATCATTCTTCATTCATCATTCTTCATGCCATCATCCTAGACTGCTGTCCTAGGATAAGAATGATGAATTTGATCTGGAAAATTTCATGGTGGGCTACTCTAAGTCATTCATGTGCCTGAGCCCTGAAACAGTTCTTAAGACTGGTCTGCAGCCTGCAGGATGGATAAATTTCACTGGGAAAACTTTTCTGATGCTCTGTTCTCCAACTGTCTCTTCAACATTGTATTGAAGTGGACAGAGGTGGTTTAGTGAATTATTTCTGGCATAGGAAGATACTTCCTTGTGTCCTCTACCTTATTATGTGACCAAAAATTTCTGCATTTCAGGCATATGACAGATGCAGCCAGACATTTGAAAAGAGACATTCATCTGCCCAATGAACATGTATTGCCTGATCATGTATTGAAATTCTGTCTCTGCATTCATCTGTTATCCTTTGCCTTTGTACAATTACAATAATTAAAGCAATGTTTTTCCTCTTCATCTTGTGCCCAAAGTATTTAATCTTTGCCTGTGGTCATGTTTTTCCTAATGTATTAGCAGGATCATTCTGGAAAAGTCACAGGACAAGTTCTGACACTTATCAACTTTCCTTTTAAAGAGAAGATTCTCACAGTGAGAAGAGGTGACATATTAGAAAAGCTAACCAGAGAAAACAACTCTTAGTTTTATAACACATGATTACAGTGAGAGATTTAAAGCTTGATGAAGAACCAGATGCTGCAATCAGTAGATGATGTTTTACACTGTGCAGCAGGTCAAACTACACGATCGTTGTGTAGGTCTCAAAATCTATATGTCTTATTCTGTTTGTTCTTCTCTATTGGAAGTGGATTTCTTTAGAAGTGAGTAAGCTGCCAGACTAACTGAGATTTAAGTTAATCAAAAAATCTGAGCTGTTACTGGAAAAGGAAGTAGCCCATACTAGATAAAAGAGATTGAAGATCTTGAGGGAATTTAGTCTCAGAAAGGGAAGAAATATGTGAAAAACAGTGAGCCATGAGCAATATGCAAAGGAGAGGGAAAACAAGCCTGACAAGAAAGAGAACTGGAAAAGGGAGAGAGCAGATATTTACTTAGCTGTGGTACAGAGCTTTCTGTGTCAATCACACAATCATGGCTGCACAAGCTAATGGAAGTTAATGTTGTGAGTGCTGGATTATAATGTGATTTTTAATTGATATTTATTATTTCTATATTTATTATAATCTAGTCTCTCTGGAAGATAGACTTTTTAAAACCCAGAATTTTTCGAGATTTTTTGTTTCAGTTTCTGAACATCCAGAAGGCAACTAGCAAAAAAAAAATTAGTCTCTGAATTAACTCCTGGTTCTCAGTGAAGGAGTTTAGAAATACCTGATAATCTTTGCTAAGACTCTAGTGTGTGCTGAATTTCCTTCTGGCACACTGATAGCAAAAGCTAACTTAGCCTTGAGAAGCAGTTCTACACATCTCTAAGTCAATAATTGGCTAATGATAGTCTAAACGCCGACACCTTTGGTGCACAGGGCTGTCAAGAACTGGTCTTGTATTGTCTATTTGAAAAGGGAACATACCCACCCTTCTGCAAGAACAGGGCAATCATCTGATCATGACCTAGCACCCTACCTTGTGAGGTTCTCAGCAATTTCTAGTCTCACTTTCAGGGTGAGGACATCTAGAAAGCATCCTTCCTTATCTTCCACACTCAGGCCTTTTATGCCCTTGCTCATGTGTCTCTGAAGTATATTCTCCCTATTTGTATTTCCTCCATTTATTTCGTCCTAATAAACTTGCAGAAAATATATTTCTACTGACCACTGAGCCAACAAAAATAAAAGACTTATCCAGTCTCTTATAATTTTTTCATTGCTGGGATCTCAGAGCAGCACAGGATTTAAGAATATGCTTGCAGGGTGGACCTCAGCTTCTACCATCTTTTTCAACCAAAGAACTGAAATATTGATGAAGAGTATGAGCTATTTAAGGTTTAGATATGTACACCATTGGACACCAACAGATGACCCCAAACTGGATATATAGCTGAATTAATTTTGGTTTCATGTGACATCAGTATGGCCCACTGGATGAGTTGCAGCCTTGCATTCACTCTGGGAATATCTATTATCCATTTTGTCTTACTTGATTTTAAGTTTCACGCTGGCAAATTGACCATGTATACCTTCTTGTGTCAGTAGCTAATTTTAGGTAACTAGTCTAATTGAAGATGTTATGGTCCTTTAGCTTGTTAAATAGAAATTCACATTTTCTGATTAATGTGATTCATTTATATTAGATTTGACTTGACAGGATGACAATGTGTAATATAGAATACAAGGATGACAGGGTTCTCCATCTCATCTGTCACATTTCATTATGAATAGTCTAGTCAAGGTTGTGGCCTCTTACCTGAGATATGATAAAATTTGAGCAATACTGCAGCCGTATATGGTCAACACAACCTGTTCTCACAGGTGGTGATATGCTTTCAGAAGGGTGTCAAGCTAAACAGCTTCCTTACATTTGTGACCCTTTTATGTAACTGGCTTTGTGACATTTGGATGTGATGATTGAAAAATTACAGAGAAAAGCTCAAAGAAAAAGTCCTTGAAAGAATGATTAAAAAAAAAACCCAAAACTTTATTTTATACAAAATAGCAAAAATATTTTGGAGGGGAGAAATATACAAGGAAGGTTAATAATAACTAACACATATGTTGATGGAAGAGAGAATAGCAGCAAATAAAAGAGTACCAGTAGCTTCAGCAGAGAAAGAAAAGAGGAAAAAGGAGTAGATAATAGAAAATGGTCCACAATTTTGTCCATGGAGAAGTAACATCTGTAAGCTCATTTGCAACAAAGGGCTGTGTCTCAGAGGTGCAGAAGGTGGGATGCCAGTCCAGAGCCACTCAAACCCAGGGAGACAGGAAGCAAATGTCAGAATGTCTCCAAGACCACAGATGATATAAAATATGGGGGTTTAAGTGAAAAATTATGTATCCTGTTGCTTTCGTAGTTCAAATGCCTTGCACACATACAACATATGCTGAATACTCAATTTTCTGTGCCACAACAATGTCCTTCCTGTGTAGGCACTATCCCTGCCTTCTTGATAATCATGGTAAGGATAGGACTTCATCTGCATGAACAGATTAATCTGCACACTCAGTTCAGCATGACCTGGCCCATTGGTGCTACAACACTCCCACTACAGAGCTGACATACAGCTGTCACTGACTAAAAGCACCACTCGTTTTGGATGAAGCCTTGAGACAAATCTAGTCCAATCTCCTGCTAAGATTACTCAACCCTCCTTCTCATACTAGGAAGTTGTATTTTCATTTCCTGTTCTGCTGTCCATTCCTTCATTCCATAAGTACTTTTGTTCTGTCCATTTCTGTGCTGTCTCTGAGAAGGATGTGATGGCCTGGGGAGCAGTGGCTGTTGTTTCAAAGGTGACCTTCCTGGAATAGCTGCTACTGCAGTTCCAGCCGCACTCATGCAGATCTCATCTGACCAACAGTGATAGTGCATGACCAATTGCTTCTTGTTTCCCACCAAGAAGAGATTTTTAGCCTTTGAGTGCAGAAATTTAATAAATGTTCTTATTGTCCAACACAGGCTTTAATTGTTTTTAAAAAATAGGCAAACCCCACATTTTTATGGTAGAGGAGATTCACAGAACCTGCCCTGGAAACAGTTTTCACTAAAATGTCTTATGATTGAGCATCTGGAGTAGCACCTCTCTCATCATTATATGCCCAGGAGGCTTTGCACAAACTCAATTTGCTGCTGATGATAACAGGTGTTGCAGAGAGGCAGCTCTAGGGACTTAGTGACCATCTTGTTAAAATTCCAAAGTCAGATTAAATTTCTGGTCAGTACAGAAGTTTTGCACTAACTGAGATTTAGGTGATCATGTCTTCAGAAAGGAGACTTTACAGCTTTTCATGGGGTTGTTTCACTTTGACATGAAATAGCAGAAAAAAGAATGCAGCTGTCTTTTCTTCCTTGTTAGTTTTAAGACCCTTAATAAGGAACTCTAGTATATAAGCAGAATAATAGGCTTATATTAATATATGTTATATATATCAAATAAGCTTGAGGCCTTTTTTCTTTATTCTTTTAATCAGACTTTTAAGACATTTTATAAGGTAAAATAAGAAAGTGCTGTCCCCAGTCCCTCCTTTCCAAGGTGAAAGATGAGTGAGAATGCTGAATGGATCTTTTAAACATTTCTAAATGTTTGATGGAATGAATGCAACTTTTAAATGGAGAATTTAAACATTTCAATATCTTTAAGTGTTCAAAACCACTCGTTGGCATTCAATCTTTTGCAGTGATCTGCAGAGATTTAAATGTCTTTGTGCATAAATAAGAATTATTACAGTAATTATATAGTTGAATATGCCTATAGCAAGGTTATATTTGTCTGATAAAAGGACACTGTACCAAACTGTACCAGACTTCAAGCTTCAGCCTTTATACATCCAGGTTCTGGGTGGCTTAAAGTAAAGGGAAAAAAAATATAGATGCTTCTGCAAGATGAACAGTACAAATTTACTGGTACAGTAAGAGAGAGAATAGAGAAAGCAGGAACAACAGTGAAATGGAGCTCAGACAAGGTGAAGGCTATATTCAAAAAGTAGAAGCACTGTTACAGCCATGATGGATAAAAGCAAGGCATGGCAAAAGTACTAAAGGAAAATTTTTTACTAAAACCTACTGAGGTGTCAGAGAAAATAAATAAACATTTTGGTACACTTTCCTGTCAACCAGTATATTATAAATATAAAATATGTCCTTCAAAAATAAGATACTTGATTCTTTTTCTTTATTCATCTTCTTGTACTTTCCTGCTTGCAATTTTGCTGTTGCACTGCTGTTACAGCTATAATGATCTAAGAAAATTTCCTGCAGTTACATAACATTAGTGAATTGTTTTAAAATCTTTTTTAAAATTTTTTTAAAATCTCAGCTATTCTAGCAAAAGATATCCCCTTTCCCTGTAAACCTTGCCCCTTCCCTACTACAAAAATATAGAGAAACAAGCTGTCCATAAAAAGTTTAGACTCACAGCTATCAACTGCATCCACAAAAATCGACAAAAAGCAAACAATATAGTTTTATATGGTGCAGTGGACAGAATCGTGGTGTTTTGTGACCAGGTTAAACATAAATGATAACTAAAAAAAAAAAATTAGAAAGGATACTTAAGACAGACAAATACCTGAAAGTGGGGGACAGCTACACCCCATGCTCCACGTAACATGGAGATTGCAGAAGATGTAAGAGGATGGTGGGGATTATTTTTTTTAATTAAAATTTTTGTTATCAGTTTTTCCAATTAGTAAGATTTCCTATCCCCTCTCCTCATGCTTTGTTTTAAAAGACAATTTAAAAGAAAAGAGGCAAAATATGTAGGAATGTTAAAAAAATCAATATTTTATATTTTGTGAATGTCATTTTTCAAAGAAAAGTTTTACACATTTTACACAGATATTTCAGTCACCCTGTGCTGATATTTGTGAATGGTAAAAAGATCTACAGTTGGCTTAAATGAAATTGGCAGCAAACTTGAGCTGCACTTTGCTTTATTCATAAATACAGCAAAATGTTGCCTCTACTTTTTGTGAGTAGTATATGTGACAGGACACATAAACCTTTAAATACGAATACAGTGATGATAATCCAAGTGTGTGAAAAACTCAGAGCTGCGTTTTGATGGGCCAAGTATAAGTAGAATTCACTGTTCAGGAATCCACGGACGAGTGTCAGGGGAGGTTTGACCTCGTGTTTCACTGTCACCAAACAATGGATGCTCCTCTTTTATAAATCCTTGTTAAAGGGGCTTTTTCCAGAGAGCTATGATTCAACCTGATATTAAAAGCACTTCTCCTGTTACCTGCTCTCAGCTTGCCTAATCAGGGTCCTTGTAGCTTGAGTGGCAAGGCCAGCCCAATTTTATTCCTCCATAAAGATATAGCATAGGTAGAATTATCCCAATTTCCTCGACGTTATCCTTTCATTAATTTCTGGTACTTGTTTCCTATTTGACCATTAACTACAGTCTGGTTTCTCACTATATATTGGAGGTTTAGGATGGATTGTATTTATTTCAGAATTCCTGAGACAACTGCGTGTACAATGATCATATTCCATAGACAGCACTATGGTAGTAATACAGGTTTGGAGATAAAGATAATGAAACTAGAAGAGTTTATGGTAATAACAGATCTCTTTCTCTTCATTACATGAGGAATTCTAATTCATGTAATGTTCCTTCCCCAGTGGAGGACTGCAGCAGATTGCCCATTCTTCAGCTCAGTATTAATTATGCTTACTAGTACTTCTGTAGTCAAAGGTCTCATGATAAACTCCTATTTTATTTTTAGGGGTTTATAATTCATCTTTAAAAGCCCGCTTTGGACTGAAATATGTCAGCACCATCTAACACTGACTTATCTGACCCAGCGGTAATATAACATAGATACGGAAGGAAGAAGCTGCACTTTGAATAATTCAAGGTGATTACCTCATGTGAAAAATCATTCTTTTCATGTGCATGTCATCAGAATGGCCATATAAGTATGCACCTAGCATTGACAGGCTATATCTCATCACAGCACTATGTCAATAAACACAAACCAGTCCTCTAACCTACTTTTTGTTCCTGATACAATTTGCATTACAAGAACTGAATTAGACATTTCTTAAAGTCAATAAAAAATGTGGGAAAAGCTAAATTTATCAGTCTTTTGACATTCTCAGTGCCAGGATACATGGTAGCTTGCTTTCTAATAGGATACCTTAATTTATATGTCACCAAAGAAGAAATCATCTCCACCGATTCTTGTATAGTGGCTTTTTGTGAATTATGTGGTTATTCAATCTGAGAGCAGAGTCACAGCTTTAGAGGACAGGTGTGTGCATCACAAGACCCCTGGAACTAATGAATCAGATTTAGTTCAGTACTCTTTTTCCAAACTATAGACTCAACTCCAAATCGAGGATCAAATTCTTTCTGCCAAAGAATACAAGGAAACTATGAATCAATGGAGCATGTAGTGATCAAAGTACAGTCATCGGAACAACAATTAAGCTACCCTTTGTATAAAGGAAATTAAGTTACTACTTAATCCACCTCCATCTCAAGGGATGAAAATAATGCCCTCTGCTTTTTTTTTTCCCCCCAAGGCCCCGTAGTGATGGGGAGCAGATCAGGTGCTCACTGAGAGTCAGAAGCCACCAACCCAACATAAGTTATACCGTGTAACAGACTCACCTCATTTTGTTTGTGTATTCCTCTGTGCTTATCCACCAACCTTCACAAAATTTTAAACTGTACACCAGGAAAAGCCCTCCAAAAATGCAAGAATGGAAATATAAATGTAGGTGTAGCACTGCAAATAACCACTCTACAAAGATCTTTTCTCCTGTAGAAATTATTGCAACATAGTTTTGGTTCTCCATTTCCTAGATTTCACTTCACTGAAAATGAGATTATTGTTTAGTATAATTTAAATTCCTTACTAAAGTAGTTGCAAACACTTCTTCGATATTCATCTGTTTCCCACCTTTTCCTATTATAATCTTCATTTCCATTTTTTTTTCTCATAGTAGTGTACAGAAATACTTCAGTGAAGTACGGAGGGTTATATATTTGCTGGCCATTTAATATTGATCCCCCTTTGAAGGTGCACCACGTACTTTGCTCGTTCCAGAGCACAGCTGTTAACACCTTCCTTTAATCTGTACATATCCTTTCTGTGTAATTTGTTTTTCAGATATTCATTGCTCTGATTGATTGAACCATCAATAATTCTGGCCTTTCTTAGTATTTAGGTATAGACTTACTGGGTAGCTCCATAAATTAGATATATATTCACTATATATATTACATTTCCTAAGCTTTCTGTAGATTAACTATTGGAACTATAGCACTAACAGGATATATATAATGTATACTATTGCACTAACATTATATACAATGTGTATATAGAAAAAAATATCTTAAAAGGAGATTCTTCAGGATTCTGCAGTCTGATGGAGTCATATGCATTGCTTATTATTCCATGGCTTCTACTTGAACCAGTATGACACTCATAAACTTTTATTTAGAATTTAACTTGTAATTTTTCGAGAGTGTTGAAGAACATTTAAAGAAAATAAGTTTTAATCTGTATGGAACTGAGGATGAAAGGCTCTTCTTTATTATGAGATAATTATATATTGTCAGTAAAATGTGTTTGATTTTCCATAAAACTTTTCATTTAATAAATAACTCTTAAGTAGTGTTCAAAAGGTAGGTTTAAGAGCATACAGGCTAATGCACTCTAATGAAGTTTTCCTGAAATTATTTAATTACTTCCCTTTGTAAAGTTCAGATTTCAATCTTTCCCGGTTTTTCAATTTTAAGGATATTTTTTTCACCTTGCATGGAAATGAGGGCACAAGAAAATGAGAAAAATTAGGAAATTAGGATACTTTTCAAAACCTGTACCTATAGTGCACAGCTGAGATGAGCCATATCAAAATACACATTGCTTGGTTTCGTGATATATTCTGGCATTTTCACAATAGCTGATTCCCAAAATGAAAAAACAGCACACATCAGACATAAACATTCACTTCTGTCTCATATCTAGAGATTCTCAGTATTTCATCATGACTTGTATTTATAAATCTGATTTATCATTTCATTCTTCTTAAGAAGTTCATTTAGAGAACAGTCTAAAAATGTACATCAGTCCTTCGTTCTTGTCCTTCATCCTATGCAATGAGGAAAACATGACTTGTAATAAAAAGCAGAAACTGCAGTTCTCCTATCATTTTTAGAGCCTAGTTTACAAAACAGTTAGAAACACCTTGATTTTGCCCTACTGTTGTTGGATGATGTATAGAATAGAGTTTCAAAAGCTGACAAGATGTGCTTAATAGCCTGAATTGGTGCATTAATAGAAACAGTAGAAATTCCTCAGTAATAAAAATAGTAGAAATAATTACCATCATATTTGAAAATATCAGGGTAAATTATAGTCAAAATATATTTTAAATTATGTAAAATTATTCCAGGATCCTGTATAAACTTAAGAATCACAAATCAGTTAACATTTTATGCCCCCTATCCATCCTAAATCTGAAAACTGTGCCTCATTTACTTGTTCTCAAAATTATGAATTAATATTTCTGAAAAAAGACATCAGAAACACTGAACAACACTGAAAAATTCCCTTCGCATCATCTCTTTGTGAGACAGCACTGCAAACTCATGTATCTTTTGAAGCTGATTTGTGTTTTTTAAAGACAGACTAAGTGTATGAAAAGTCACTCTGCTAAAATATAGCAAAATGTAAAATGAACAAATTTGACCTTTATAAAAAATAGTTGGTAGTGTTATTATTGCTACCATAAAGTCCTCTTATCCCTTCTCTTTTTCTTTTAGATGAATACTATATAAAAAAACAGCAATAGAAAGGAAACCCACCATGGCTCTCATGGCTCTTGTTTCCTTATCAATTCTATACATAGGATGAGAAGTACTATTGGGGTGCAGTGGATATTCCGGTTTAATATGATGAGGGGAGAGCATTCAAATGGGAAGAAATTCAGTCAATTAAGAAGCTTACTTAGCAGTGCATGTGCCCTGGCTGTCATTGTCTCTTACATGTTTTGCTCTTACAGAAATTGTCTACATCTAATGTTGTTCAATGTCATTTTATCGAAGCTCTTATTTGAGGAACTTGTTGAGAAAATTAGAAGTGATGAAGTAGCCCAAGGAGGTAATGTCAGAGCGCACAGGAGATTCTGATGTGAAGCCCTGGCTTCCTAATTGTTATTATGCTTACAAGGACACTGTTAAAAGAAAAATGAATGCCTTGTTTCACACCTGCTGTAAAAGGTGCTGCAAGTCTGAGCTTGCTTAAATCATTCTTCCTGCAACAAACTACCGAATGAAACTCAGGCCATTTAATTTCCAAATACCAGTAATTAGAATGAGTCACATCATCAGAGGTTGGCAGGGCTACAGCTTCCTTTCATTTTTTCATTTTCACATAAATTTTGGTGAAGGTCAGATTTGTTGGGGGAGGAGAAGAACCTGCCTGCTTTTGTGCTCACGGTAGGTTAAAATATGACTTGTTCACAGTGTCCCTCATAGTTCAGGACTTAATGGTCCTTGACGGGGATAACCTAGAAGTTAATTTTACTTTGTGTCCCAAAAGCAGTCATTGTCACTGTAATCCTTCTTGCAGGCTGAAGGGTATCTTCACCACCTGATCAGACTTTCAATAGCGATTGATGAGCAATATCATCAACCAAGAAGCACTTTCTTAGTGTTTTCTGGTAAAAGACAAAAAGAAAGAGTTGTGTTAGCTTACCTTTTCATAAATGTAAGCCTTTCCAATGTTCCTTACTTTAAATGTCAGATTTTGCTGTCTGTAGAAATCAAACAGTGCAAAACAAGAAATTGCTCCCTTTTTGCTTTCCTTCGTATTGCTCAAGCCCTGCCAGGGAGAAGGATGAGTGCATAATGGAGATACACACCCTCTTTCTGGTTTTGTTATCCAGAGAGAAGGGATGCTTGAAGTCAAAGACCAGCACTATCAGGAAGTCCTGTGCTCTAATTTCTGGACAGCAGAGTGTCCCACATACAAAGAAACCTCAAAAGAAATTTTATTTCTGGACTCTGACAGTCTCAAGTGAAGTAGGTTTGGCTAGCACATCTTTGAAACACATACACATGTAATTTCTTTTTGGTTTAAACTTATCCAGATTTTGGAATACTATACATAGTGGCCAGAGCTGCCCTCCAGTCCTTTTAAAGTTACTCTTCTAAGACCCAAACAATAAATCTTCTCAAGTAAACAGTTGTAAAAGTATTCTAATATAAGCATAACACTGTTTTTTCTCTTCCCTGACTTTTATACTAAAAACTGAAATGTTAAATTCTTTGAAAGGGTAGGGGGGGGCAACATCCATCAAGAAACTGTTGATATTTATTGAAAAATAGCTATTGAGAGAAAATATAAGGCTGTCTTAGTTTGTCTGGTGACTTTGACCAGTTTCCCCCTAGCGACACAAGAGTCTCTCAGATATTATTCTCAAAAATATGTTGCTTCTGGAGGGCCTAAACCTTGTCCTAGGGCAGGAGGTTCACAGTCCTAGTCCATCTGGCAGGTCAGCTGCAGCCTTACTGCAGTTTCTGCCAGATGATCCATCCACAGTGTTGCTCCATCATCACCACTCCAATGTTCTTCCCTGATCTACTTCTCTAGGCCTTTGATTAACGCAAAAACTTGCAACTTGCCCAAAGAAAAGTCATCCCAATGACCCGGTGAGCCTTACTACTGAGCCTCTAAAAAGGGACAGTCTGTTAAATTAACTTTTAAAACATTTTTATTTTTGAAGCAGAATTTCTGGTATAGAAATAATTAGATCATTATAACTTAAAATTATGCCAAATTCATACCTTTCAAACAAAGCGCATAGCAACATTTTGAAATATAAGCTCTTTTTAATAGATTTAATTAGTCTGGTTCATTTAGTACTGGCTTCAGACAAATGGTTTTCCTGTTGCCAGGAAAGCTGTGGGATTGCATGCCTCTTGGACTTCACATAGCTGTGAGTGGAAGATGCTTGGAGTCTTATGCTGTAAAGAATTTCCTCAGTGGGAATCAACTGCAGAAGCATTGGCTTCAGGAGAGCTCTGACATTGCATTAGAAGGGCATTTGTCTCTACAAAACTGCATTAAATGAAGACAAGTTATGGAAATAGGTGCAAAGAAAGCCCTTGCCCTATGATAGTTTCTGTATGTGACTCTCTACTATATTCTGTGGAGAGCAGGCAGAATCACTTAAACTGAATAGAAAAGAACCCTTACACTCAAATTTCTCTGTGAAAATATTACTTCAATTACAACTATGTTTTTAATCTTGTTTTTCAAGGAAAATGCCTTTGATCTTTTTAATTAACATGATATTTATATTTATTCCTATGAATATTATTTTCTGTTGGGAAGATTTACAAGGTACTCTGATGGGTAGAGTCATTCTAATGGTTCTTCAAGGGCATGCTGCTCCAGAAGCATCTCTGTGAGCAAGGTAAAACATTCACTGGAATTGTCAAAATAAAAAATTACACTGAAAATTATTTCAATTCTACTGCTAGAGAAGCCAAACCTGACTTCTTTTTTTCCTAGCAGGGCCAGCCTTACCTAGTTAAGGAGGCTGGTAAGACTGACTTTGGGAATTCAGCAGAGACCCTGCAAACAACAGGTCATCTGCACAAAGGATAAATCGGTGCTGGAGCTGACAGCTCTACCCTACTCATTTGTAGGGCCTGCCAAACCAATCCTATATCTCCCCTGGCATTTGAGGAGGGGCCCACCTGGCAAATTTCGTACTATAGGAATTGAATGAACATGAGAATTACATGTTTTTAAAAGCTATTTAATGTTAAATAAAAATCAATTATAAATATACATACAGATGCATGGAACAGTATTATACACACCCTATACTACAAGTATAGCTGATGACATTAGAATAAGAGCTGTATTGTTACATATAATTAATAGCAAACACTCAAAATATGATTCAGATTGTTTTCTGTTAAAGTAAAAACTTTAGGTTAATGTAACATTGTCTCCCAACCATGATTAAACCTTTTGGCCTTGGAAGATAAGCAAATATGTTTCTTGATCCATGTTACCTTAGTAACTGATAACATCACCTTATGAGTATTAGTGACTGTTTCAAGGGAAAATAGGCAACTTTTTTTTCCAATTATATGAAAATAACATCTTCTTTTTTCTGATCAGTGGGTACTGTGGGGATCAGCCTCTCTCAATAAGCCTCAAGTCACTTGTCAACCAGCATCTGCAGTCAGAACCACTTTTGTATGAAGAAGAGCAAGCAAACAAATAATTTCTTTTTATACACAGCAAACTGTATTTGAATACTCAGCATTAGAAAAATTCTCTTCAATGACACTGTTCACATGAATATTCAGTTTCACAGGCCCTGTCTTTGCGTTATTTTTTACTGGGTCATCTCTTGTAGGAGATTAACACAAAGAAGCATTTAGCAGTACCAGGAGTGATAATGTGTATTCCCTAAGCTGATAATTCATAGTAGTAATAACAAACAACAGGTGAAAAAAAAAAGGTTCAGGATATTCCTTAAGGATGCATATATGCAACACAGAGACCACTGTCATCCTCTTTGACCTCCTCTACTATTTGCAGTTTAGCTGTAGCTGAATAATACAAATGTTCCCATTCAGACACTTTTTACTCTCCTGAACACACAAAATAGAATTAACATTATTATTATTACAGAATTAACAGAATAAAATATATTGAGTGTAAAAATGAAACTGTGACCTGGTTTGATCTAAAATAAACATATGCTTATGAACCAACACTCATTCCTAGGATACTTTTAACACCTCCTAACACACATTAAACACACACACTCATTTCATAGAACTTCTGCACAGAACTTCTGCTCACTGACACTGTCCCCACTCCAACCGTGAGGGCTTTTTAAGCCTGTGAGCAGGTTCTCAATTTCAGCACTAACACGGAGCACACTCAGCATCAGGAACAACCAGGGTGAATTCCTCGTGGCTGTGATTATTACTGTGCCAGGCTTCAGAGCCATCCAGTGCCCCAAAGAGCTGCTCTGGTCTCAGTCTCTGCTAGAGGCAGGGAGGTTGGTCCTGTGGGGCTAGTACAGCTGAGTCCTCTTGTTAGATTAAAGGAATTCACAAGGAACTGGATGATAGGTGGGTTTAGCCCTTTACTGCACAGCAGAGAGCTCAAAGGCAAAACTTCAAAAGCTATTTAAAGTGAAGAAGAGGTCAAATGCAAGTATTTTCCCAGTACATGCTGGCAGTTTCTCAATTTGTCCTGCTTTCCCAATTAAACCCCTCATTAAAAACAGGTACTTCCATGGTGTCCTGTGAACTGTCTGCTAGTGGGCATCAGAGCTCCTCTGAATGAGAATTTCCCCAGGAGCACTCTCAGGCCCTCTCAGCTGTGAGTTCTCTGATGTCTGCTAAACTGAGGTCACATTGTTACCTTTTCTTAACCACTTCTGTAAAAGTTATTTATAGGAAACAAATTTTCTTTGAGACGTCTGTCCCCCAACAAATTTAGATAAAATTGATCAATGAATTGAATGAGATTATAGATTGACATATAAGGGCATATAGACATCTATCTATAAAGAAAGTGAGTTCACATGCAAGCCCTAGGAAACGAAACTAAAACAAAAAGAAAAAAAATGATACTATGGAATGATGAACAGAAATGAAAGGGACATGTTTTCCCATTTAAAACAAGATTTAAAAAGGTCAATTATTCCTTTTGGAAAAAATAAAGCACAAAAAAAGATATTAGCCAGTTATACAACAGAAAGAGGAAAAACAGAGGGGGCCAACCGAGCCTTCTTATTTTGAAGGACAAGAGGGCACTTTATGAAAACACAAGGTAACAAATCGAAAATAAAATGTACTTGAGGCAAATGACCTAGATTTTTAAGAGGCTCCAACATACAAAGGGCAGCATCTGCAACTGCCATAGCTGAGATGGCAATTACAGCAACTATTCATCTTAATAATTTGGAGAATAAACTAATTGCCATGATCCAAAAAGTCAATCTTTTCACTATGATATATTACAAGCTAATATTAGCCCTGTTACAGAACAAAGCCCTGGACCTTCACCTGAAGCGCTCTGTGGAGTGAGCCAGGACACTGGTAATGATGGGAAGAGCTGTGCTGTTCCTCTAGCTGAGTTGCCATCCTAAGAGACAGCAGTACTCAACAGTAAATTTTAGGAAACAACATCTCCTTTCTTATTTTCCTTGTTAGTTAAAGCAGGCACATCCTGCAATTGTATCATCGGCTACATTGCTTATTAAAGAATTCAAAGGGTTTGGAATAAACAGCCCTTCCCCTTTTCAAGAAAGAAAAGATGGGTTTGACTGCTTAAACAGTAAATATTGATTGTTCTTGGAATTATGACTTCTTCATTTTATTGTGGACAATTTCTTGGGGGTTTTTGTGGATAACATGCACCCTTAAAGACAGCAGAGAAATATCATTCAAACCTCTCATAGGAGAGGTGTATTTTGGAAAAGTCATTATAGTATTTTAGCTAGCCTTTAAAGTGTTCTCATATTTACACTAGGATTGGTATTATCTTATTTCATGCCTCGGTTTGACCTTGCTCACCTAGATACCATGAAAACAAGCTTATTATTTTCCCCCCCTGACAAATATGCTGAGGCCATACTGAATCAATTACAAGTGCTAACAGGACTCCTTCAAATGAAATTGTCTCCAGAACAAATTGTGATTCTTCAGTATATTGTGTCATTAGTTTTATGTTTCTGCACTGAGCTCTCAGTTTATGTAATCTGCTGTTCATTAGTCTCCTGTGATCCTCCAAAACTTACTCTTTAGTACTTGAAGGAACAAATAGGTTAACCTTTGTATTCCATTCTTCACATTCATCCCAAGGTTTATCTGGACACAAGTTCAAATACATTTAAATTACTTGTGGTGTTACAGAAAAACTTTCTTGAGAAATCTGTTAAGCTCCTCCAAAATCTTAGTAATTATTTTTATTTTTACATTGCTATTAAGCCCTCTTTCACATTTTATAGGAACGAGAAGGGGGGAAAAGGGTATATTTTTCCACAGGTTTGAAAACTTATACCTTTTGGTTTTTTATGTAATTTGTGCTCCCAGTTTCTTTTCAGGAACTTAAAACTTTGAAACTGAGGTTTCCTGATTTATTAGGTAATCTCATCAGTGTTTTACCCTGCTGGCCTGCAGGGTAATCAGAGTGAAAAGGACAAGATAGGATATTACAGCGTGTATCCAAAGAGGAGAACACACGTCTGTGAGGATGTAACCCCCACAGCATGTTATCTCAGAAAAATGCATCCCACTCACACACTGACATTGCAGGCATTTTCAACACCTTTTATAATGTACACAGATCCTTCACCCTTTACCTCTCTGTGCTGAAAGGAAGGAGAAATATAAAAATGTGCCACTTCCTTGGGTAGTTGGCTTATTTTTTGTTTTTGTGTCTGTTGTATATACCTTGAAGTCAGGATACCATTTCACAGACTTTTTCAGAAGGGCCAAAGAAAGAAGGCATGCATGGGTACTATTTTTAATTCATCATAACTGCCAAAGATACCTTAATACCTTACACAAAGTTAGAGAACCTGTATAATTTCTTAAGCACTTAAGAGAGTGAAAGAATACAGGTTAATTCATAACTTGCTATGGAAGGTCACCTGAATATTGCACTTCCAAGCACTGTTCCCACAAAACTGAGATGACATGAAATCATATTCTTCCATTCCTTTGTATCCCTGATAAGAAAAGCAAGTCATTCCTAATGGAAAGCAGTCAAGCCTGCTGCCAAATCTCCTAAAGAAATCTTTCCCAGGCAAAACCAGAAAAAAAAAAAAGTAATAATGAAATGCCAAAAATGCTTCAAGTCAGCACTAGTAAGAAAAATGTTTCTGGGACAGGATGACCCAAGTATCACCCTTATTTATAACTGCATAGATCAAGCTAAATTATGATTATTTGTACTGCTTATTTCTAGGCTCTGCAAACACTGGACTCCAAGACAGACCTCATCGCAAAGAGTTTGCAGGTTAAGAACAAGTCATTTGTGAAAAAAACCAAAATCCCACAAGACAATTGGTCAAAACTATATGGGTCACATTGCTATAATTAAAATTCATAATTCTTGCAAAAGGCAAGGACATAAAGAGTTTAAATATATTCATTAAAACACTTTGATTTTGAAAATCCTCAATAAATTTTTCTTACTAATTTTCTTTTTTTCCCCATTTTTTATGTTTTGTAATAGCACTAAGCAAAACAATCTGGACTGCCTAGAAATATTTTGGCTTTCCTAAGGACTTGAATTGTAATAAGATGGGAGAGTAATGGGTGGAACAAGAACTATTTTTTTCTGAGGTTTAAATTAAGTTTTCTGTTTTGTTCATTTTACAAAAGCCTATTTATGTTGAGTAGAGCAAACACATTATTCAAGAGAGCCACACACAAGATAGAGCTGTGAGTTACCACCCTAATAGGACATTAATCCTACATATATAAGGGATTTGTGGTTTTTTCCTACATAATAGTCTGAAAAAAATACTATTACAGGATTTTTTTGTTATTATTTTCATGCCCAGAGGACCAAGCTCAGTAAACCCTCTGGTAAGGGTTTTACAAAAACATATTTTGAAAGAGTTCCCTTTCTGTAAAGCACACAATTTAAATAGACAAGACAAAAATCAGAAGTTTTGCAGAATTTTTTGTAGCATTTAGTTATTATATTTATAGGTATCGAATCCCAACAGCAGCTCTGATCTAAAAACAGGAACAGTAATGAATAAATCTTGTATTTTAGATTTCACTGAACACTGAAAATAACTAAAATTTGTGTGTGTGTGGTTTTGCGTATTAAGGTCCAAAATACATCAAATCGTGCTGAGAGTCTTTCAGCATACCATACATACCATACATATCATACATGTGGGATGTGTTGGGTTTTGGGGTTTTTTTTTGGAATGCCATGTCTTACAGAATTTCTGCTCTCTCATTTCTTGGCCCAGGAAGCACATCCTGCGTGAGACCAATCAGAAATAATAGCTTGGAATAACAGCATATGAGGGCTATAGACATAAACACAATATCTCTGAGGCCATTAAATCTGTATCACTGTTACTGAAATTTTCCAACATTAAAAAAAAAAAAAATTAAGGGGGACTAGAAGACAGATGGCAAACTCACAAAAGCTCTTTTTTCCTAGGAAAATAAGCTGGAGATTTTAAAAAATGTACCAAACTCTAGTGTCATGAAGGATGGCTACTTTTTCCTCTGGTTTGGGTTTTGATTTCAGATGTATCAGGAGCAGAGATCTCACCTGAGTCTGTTAGATAAATCCTAATCAGTTTATAAGTCCTGCATGTGATGAGCACTAAAGGTTTGGTTATCCCAGCTATGGTGGGCTCTATAGCATGTATATGAAAAAATTACCTTCACTGCTCAGGTTATGGCACGCCATCTATCTCCAGCCACAAATGACTTGGTCTGGTAGTCAACCTATAAAAACTTTTTTAAAATATTATTTTAAAATCCTTTTTGCATTCAGAGCCATGTGCCTTATGGCTGATAGGCATGAACTTTAAATAAAGCAACATCTCATCTGAGTAATATTGCATGGTGTGGAATTGTCCACTGAAATTTTAGCAGTGCACTTGACATGCCTGAAGGGTATGATATGCATAATTTCAATAAGTTGGTAGTATTGTAGAGCTTGAATTGGAAAGTGATTCACTCCTGGATACTGTTACTCCACTGCTGAGAAATCAGACATGAAAGAATTTGTGATTCAAATTAAAACCTGTTTCGAGTAAAAGATACACTTTATCACTGCTGAATCCTGCAGAATGGTAGTTCAGCTGTGACAAGCCAGCTAGACTTTGTTGTGAAACATATGTAATAATATTAAATAAATTATAGACTCATGCTGTGTATTTCTGGTTCCATAAGGGAAGAGAAGCAGGGGAGCAGATACACATTTAGCAGGCATATACTGTCTCCTGCAAAACAGGACGCACACCAACATGCTCCCAGGATAGAAAAGGCTGAGAAATTCAAGCATGCCTAATCAAACATCAAAGGAAAACATCTAATGTCAAAGAGATCTCTTCTCTCTCCTCTTGCCTCTCAGGTAAACAGCAGATAGGGTGAGCTGTCATTAGCATTGATGCAGCACCAGGATTTACTGTAGGTTGTCTGTTCACACAACAAGATCAGTCTCAACACTGGAAAAAGCATCTTAATCCCCAATTGCCAGACCATTTACTTTTTATTTAAATACAAGTTTCAAACAGAAGGATTGCATAGATATTGCTGTCCTTCGTTCATCCTACTCTACAAAACAACCCACTGTGTTAGGTACGCTGTTTAAGAAAACTCCAGTCAGGTATTGAGAAATCAGGTTGGTCAGGCACAACCCGCCCTTACTAAATCCACCTTCCTGTTCTTCACGTGGCTGGAAGTGACTTTCAAAAATATTGGTTTCCCAGGGATTGATGTCAAGCTGAGCAGCCTGTGGGTCCCTGGATCTTTCTTCTCGCCCACTGTCTTTCCAAGAAAGTCTTTGCTCTAAAGGATGCATGGACCAAAAAGCTGCTAAGTAATCACATCCAAAGTTCATACCTCCAAAATTCCTGCTTGGTTTGAACTCACCTCTGAGAACACCCAAAACTAACTGTTTTCATGAATACTTATCCAGAGAAACAGAAAAGCTACTTTAGGTTGTGCTGAAAAAAACCCTAGGTTGAGCAGTGTCTAGTTGAAAATTGAAAACTCACTTTGACAATGTCCCAACCATCTCCCTTTCCAGACTCAGCTGAGCATGCAAAGCAGACTTTACAGAACTGGGTTTGTTCCCTTTGACTTAGAAGTTTGGTAAGTAAAACTCTCATGCAAAATAGGAATGACACAGATTTCCCCTTCTACCTGAGGAAACCGAAGCTGTATATGTCACTTCTACCAGAGGTATGTCTATCCTGTTCTTAAAAAACTACAGGGACAGAATTCCCTTGAGCTTCCCAAGGCATTTTCTTTGTTGTTGCTACACAGTTGTCTATCTTGTCTTTTCAATTTTCTAATGACAATTAAAGCTTGTGACATCCTGTCATTTCCAGAATGGAGAAGAATGGATATGTTTTTTTCCTTACTAGCAATGTAAGGATCATTTTGATCATCTTGTTACTTTTCTGTGCATGCTCACTATACTTTGAGCATAGTACCCAGAGTCTGATACAGCCAAGTCCCCACAAAACAGTCTTTGGCTTAAAAATAATAACCTTGTTTATGCATCCTAATTTGTAACATGCCTTTTTCACAATGGGGCATTGCTGACTCACATCAAATTTGTTACCCATTGTAGTATCCAGATCGTTTGTGATGGTCTGGTGCTAAGAGTTCCTTATGTGAAACGTGGTCCTTTCTCTCATTCTTTCTCTCTTTTTTTTCTATTTAGAAGAATTTGGGTTCCGTTTTGTTGTTTGCTCTTGTCTGGGGGGATTTGGGGGGCCTGAGAGGGAGCAGGTTCTCATTGGTGGTTGTAGAGGATGCTGCAGTGTTTGATTTGAAAGGTTAGAGGTGCAGTTCTTCAAGAGGGATTTCAGGCTGTGGAACCCAGAAGACGAAGATATCTCTGTACTCCACAGTGGTGAATAACTCCCCTGGGTCTCTGTAATATCTCTCTCACAACAGTGTTTTGAAAATAAAATCTTCAAAGGGTCTGGAGATTCAAAGTCTCTACTGAAGCATTTGGTGCCCTTTGTGTAGACCATGGTTTCCTGAATCACAAAGACTGGACTCACTTATCTGCTCCTATAGGGATACTATATTTTGGTGAAGTCCCCATGTGAGCTGTTTTCAGCTCCATTCACTGAAACTCTACCATCACAAAGAAAATTACCAAGGGTGAAGTTCTGATGAAAACCAGTATTTAGAAGTAAAATGCATACACAAAACCTTCTGAATCCTCTGACATTTCCCTCTGAAAAAGTCAGATTTGACTCTCTGTGAGTTCTAGTAACATATGCTTACTTGTAATGTACAATAAGCACCCTGTTTGTATTTGACCTGAAAGTAAAATAGATTTTGAAGTGTTAGGAAGCAAGCAACATCAAACAGAGTTAAATACCTTACTGCAGTGGCCTGAAATGAATGTGACACAGCAAGGCTTTGTCTAGAGCCAGAGGATTTTTTTGAAATTATAAAGCTGTTCTTGTGCATGCTACACACACAGTGTGAGAATCCTGCTACCCAAAAAAAGCAGTCTGGAAGTGCCTTCATTAACATTTTAGAGAAGGCTTTTTTAAAATACTAACAGCAGAAGCTTTTGTCCTAACAAGGGGCACACCTGGATGAGGACAAGGACTGTTTCAGCATAGCTGACTCTTTCTCAGTTAGGGGGAGAGAAGGGATTGGACAGAAAACAAGTCCTGTCTGGGGGGAGGTTGGTAGGATGGACAGGCACCACACCAGGAGAGCTCCTTATGGGTAGAGGATGGAGGAAAGGAATCCACTATCCCTTATCTTAGCTTGCCTCTACCTTTGGCCTCCAACATTACTATGTAATAGAGAAGCAGAACGAATGTTGAGTACCCCAGTCTGCCCCTGGTTTTGAATGCAATTGGGTGCTTTATTTTGGTAAATCTCTGGTGGTTTTGAGCTTGAGCACTGTGACAGCAGCTCTGAGGTGCATTGGCACAAGCAGAGGGCTGTAGGTAGCAGGGCTGTTCCATGCTCCCTGCCCCTCCCAGGTTAAGACCCCCTTAAAGCACTCCACTGAAATAAAACAGCAGGGTTTTGTTTGTTGGCTTGGGGGGTTTTGTTTTTTTCTTTTCTAAATGAAGCCAAGAGCTACAGTGACATGAGAGACTGAGTTGGGTTTGAGGCACAAGTTAATTAAAAGAGTGAGGAACATGCAGTAGCTGAAAGATCAAACTGAGGCAGCATTCCCTGGAAAAAGCACTTACAAAAGACCTAGAGATCATTTAGAAAATGAGGACAGTGAAGAAACATGTGTGTAACATGGGAAATAAGAATAAAGCAGAAAGAGGAGTTGGGGAGCAGGTGGGACAGGGCAGGCACCACTAGGGTAAGTGGCAGCCAGAGGAGGAGGAGAAATAGGGGAGACAGGTGAAGGGCACAGTGCTGGAAACACAGTGGGAGGTACAGACCTCTGTGGGACAAGACATGGGCCTGGCACTGTGCTCACACAGTGGCTTCACACAGGGTTCAAGTGATAGTGCTGTTGGCCCTTGACAGCACATATTTTTCCCATGGGCAGCAGTAATTTCATTGTGTTAAAGATGAGATCATGCTTGAATTCAATTTATGAACCATCCTGTTCAGAAGGAGGATGCTGGCCACAACTTAATTGTCAGTGCCGAACTGAGTAGTGTGAGATTTCTTGTCATTCAGTCATTGAAAGTTCAAAGAAACACTACAAATTTTAGCACTTACAGCTATTGAATAAAACCTCTAAAGTTTTTCAAGGTCTCCTCTTCTATTTGGTACCTGTAAAGGGACCCACTGGTTTCTTCAACTAATCATTAGTTATTGGCAAGAGTATAAACAGCAACATCAGCTGCTTGAAAGTTGCTGGGAGCAGGAAGGAGAAGGGAAAAGAGCATCAAGGGTTTCTGTCCTTTCACGTTACACCATTCCAGAAAAAAAAATTGAATACTAATTTTGCTGTAAAAACTGCAGTAGTCCCATGAGGTAGTCCTGTTACTTCCATATTACTAACTGATACTGTAGCAAGAGCTAATATTTTTCATGTTTCTCAAAGTATTGTGAGAGTACAAAAAGTGATCAGAAGTGCCAGCCAACTGGCATGATGCTCATGTGAGTTCTCCAACTGTGCAGCTGCTGCCCTGGCATCCTCTGTTCTTTAGATAGCAACAGTTGCATATATTAATTATTCCAGCAGGGAGACAGCAAGTTTACGACAGTGCTTAGGAGAAAGCTAAATGCACCTGGCATTTACACAGAAGAGCAGAAAAGGGAGCATGCAATGATGTTTCCTTTTTACTGGTAATTTAAACAGTTACTCTCATAACTTGGGCACTCCGGTATATGACGAGTTGAGGGGTAACACATGTTTAAGTTAATGCATAGGTCTAATCATTCTTAAATGTTTTAATTACTTCCCTTTCAAGGTCTTTGGCATGTGTCAGCTTGGATAAATAATGTCTGCAATGTCCTGCTTGCTTGTGTCCCCTTTATTGTGTGAAAATGTTTTGCAGATTCCCAGACCTGACTCCTGGGCTGTGACAGACCATCAGTGACTCCCCAGAGCACACGTAGCAAGAGGCTCATTAATATTGGCCTCAGGTAGAGCTCCCATTGCTGCAGAGGCCTTGACAGCTCCATGACCCTCGTCCCTCCCGCCGGCTCCCTCTAGTTCTGCTGCTTGAACAAAGCATCACTTCAGCATTGTTTATTGCAGGAACTCAGCCAGAGAAGTCACAACAAGACAATAGACATATAATCTGATAACCTTGTTAACTTGGTTGAATCAGAGCTCCTAACAAGTAGAAGAGTTTAAAAGTGGAATAAAAATATTACAACATTTGTTGTCAATGGCTTTTCAGCTGTGTCTTTGAAAAAGTAGCATTTCTTGTGCTCTTATTTAAGATTAAAGCTCAAGGACACTAAACAACATTAACAAGGTCAGAAATGACTTAAGAAAAACCCCTACAACAAATCCTAACTAGAGCAGACAGTCTGACTTCTTCATTGTGTTCTAATGCATCAAGTAAAATGATATAAAAAGATATGAATGTGCCATTCCAAAAATCTCTGTGCAGGAACAATCTACAATGCACTGTTCCAAATTTTATTCAGACTAGGCTATGACAGTGCCAGAAATTTTAAATGAAGGGCAACATGTATTAACACTTCCACAGTAACACTTGAAGAGCAAATCAGTGATCCCAACCATATCTGTCACTGCTCCTCTGGGAAAACAGTCTGAAGTATTCCCAAATACTTCCTTTCCCACAGCAGTTACCCTGATCTGACTGGTGCCCCTCAGCAGGAAAGAAGCCAGAAGGCTGCACATCCCACACTGCTGCTCCTCCTGGGCTATGCTTCCCAAGAGAAAGTGTGCACACATGTGTACTAGTTAGAAATCATAAAACATACCTTTTTTGATCCATGACTGTTAATTTTTTCTCCATTACCTGACCATAGTAATCTTTCATGTTAAAACATTCTGACTTAAAATTCATTTATAAATACTTTAATTATAGATGCAATTCAATTATAAAGAGATTTCTAAAGACATTTATAAATACTTTAATAAAAAGTTGTATGCAGCACTTAATAATGTCTATAATAACTAGAAAGAGAAAAGACCATATCTGTGGTCCCAACCTTCTTTCCTTGGAGGAATCATATATCACATTGGATAGGAATGTCGTTTTGCTTGTACTATTTCCCAGATGCTAGAGAAGAGTCTTAATGTGAGATGCTCTTTAAGCATGGGATTTTTTTTTTAATTTATGAAATTAAAATTAATTAAATCAGTAGCATTTGTTTTATTTTTAGGCAAGATGAGCAGACAAAAAGTGTAAATAGTTGGAGAAAACCCTTTGACTCAGATTTGTCTGTCTTGTAGTGTTTCCCAAACTGGCATTAGTGACAAAAAGTAAACTGTTTCCTGGGAATCTGCTGAGTGCTGAGCAGACATGAAAATCAGATCACTTGTCTATGTGCCAGAAAATAGATTGAGAGGTTTAACTTCAGGCAACCAGACTTGAAAGTGCAGTGAAGAATCAATCTTGAGGAAACTTATTGCTCCATCTGTACAGTTACATCAGTGTAATTTTTGGTGTAGGCATTAGTTTTGTAGAAAAAAACAGTGGCAAAAAACCAGTTCCAGTTATTCTGGTAGATCTGTGTTCTATGAGAAAAGCCAGCACAGTAAACCCATTTTTACCTCTTCTATGTTACCTGAGTCAGCAAGAATGTGTCTGCATGTGAGTGGCAGGACAGGGTCCTCACTGTGTTGGATGGGAAGAGAATGGGAAACTCCAAATCTCTGTTTCACATGGCCAGAAGAGGCAGGGGAACTATCCTATATGGAGCTGTTAGGGATGTAGTAGAGGACTTAAACTTCTCCGATCCTTTGAGGCGAGGGGTATATACCTTTTCTGAGAGGCTCCTTCAGAAGCTGGAGCTGTGATTAGGAGAGACCAAGTGGTCACCCCCTTCTCTGGTGCTGCTGGTAGACAGGTGCCCAGGGATGTGGTGGACTGAACAAGGCATGGGCGACCTGATCTAACATTAAAATCCATGTGCTTTAAGCAAGAGTCTGGGCCAGGTGGCCTCCAGAGGTCCCTTGCATCTTAGTTTGTTTTAGGATTGTGTAGTGAGACAGTTCTAGAGAAAGAAAGGAGAGAACCAGCCAGTTTCCTCTCCCTCCTCTCTCCTCTGCCATAACCAGGGTACACTAATGTGTAAACAATTATCTAAGAGTCAGTAGATTATTACAACCTATTAAAAAACAGTTACATGGTAAGCATAGTAAGCACTTCTCTTCACATATTTTTTTCCTCAGCCCCCTAATCAAGGCCTGAATGCTTTTCATATCTTTATAAATCTCATTGTGTAACAGGAACCTTTTAGTCTTTTTATTTATGTCCAGTGGAATATTCAGAATTTTCTGTGCTAATTGCATTACTGAAGCCCTATTTCAAATCACAGCACTTGGGGTTACTGAGACAAAGGTTCAAGGAGAGTTTCTTGATTATTTTTTTTTCCCAAAGATCACAACATAATTTAACAGCTTTCTTTTTTAATAAATATAGCTGCTACAAAGTCAATACTTCTTCGCTGGCATCACCATCTGAATCTCCACGTGCCTCTGAGAAATAATCCTCTGCCAAAGGTCAAGAACCCCAGTGATGTCCTGATCCAGCAAACAATGTAACTATGGGTTTAAAGGGAAAGTTATCTCCTTACCTGCTCTGATGACGTCTGGAACAGAAAGGGTGAAATTGCTGTTCTAGTAAGCCAACTTTTTGAATAATAGAGCTGAGATATATCTGAAACCATGCAACCAGCTGTTTAATTTCTGCTTCTAGAAGGGGTGCTCTGGGTATTCTACAGCTGTGCTCCAAAACCTTGCAGAATATGAGAATTTTTAGTTCTGCTAATGATGCATGATATGAAAGATTAATGTTTGGATAGCTTTTAATCCCCTGAAACTTCTATTAAGAAAGGAATTTTTCACTGAACTGTATTAAATAGTATCAAAATACTTTCACCTGTTAGAAAAATCCCATAGAATTAAAAGAAGAGAAGCTTTTCTTTCCAAATTTTTTTTTTTAAGATTACTGAGAGCATTACTGATTACCCAGTCAATAATATTCGTCATCTATCTTTGTTTAATACTAGCAGACAAACCAGGACTCTTCATTTCTACCTCCTTTTTTCCAGTTAGGGAAGGCATGTGATGAAACAGTGTACCTGCGTATTTTCACAAGTTCTCTCTTATTATATTCTCCAATACTTGCAAGTCCTGTGTGATTTGAGGAGACTGTTATCTTTTTTCCAAGGTGAAACTCTGAATAAAATAGTATTTGCTATGCCCTTGTCTAATGTTTAATGTTTAATGTTTGTTTTGTTATTTATCACCTTAATGAATTTCAGATAAAAAATGCCAACGTTTTTTTCAGCCTTGAATATTAAGCCTGTAAAAGTAGATTATGGAAACACTTTAGAGGTACTTTACATATTTGTATTTAGTCACCTGAAGTCTGCTGCACATTGTGTCATGCCCTCTGGATTTCAGAAAGGTGCTGAGCACTCTCACATCTTGTGGATCTAAAAAGGAACTGGACATACTTTGCACAATCTATCCTTGATGGCTCAAGACATGCAGGCTGACCTTGCTACCACCTTCTCAGGAAGCACGTAAATAAAATTCTTGCATGGAGTAGCCACTTGCCCCACTATACACATTCAGAGGAAGCTGATATTTTGTAGCTTCTGCTCCAAATTTCTTTACATTGTTTCAGTCCAAGATAAAGAAAAAAAAAAAATTAAAAAGTCAGTCCAGAATTAGCTCAGATTTCACACAGCAGTCTTCCAAGATTAATAAGAAGACAGACGCTACTCTTGTCATAGCCAGTCAGAGAAATGAGTGTCAGCTTTAGACACCGTCCCTTCTCCTAGTCTGAGCAATATTACAGGTACTTCTGCCTTAGACAATTGCAGGAACTCTGGTCATCTCTTCATCTGTCAACAGCTTTCAGTGCCTCCTGGATACTGTGCAAGGCCCTGTAGCTCCTGTATGCCTAAGTCTCACAAAATTCTGGTTTCCCATATAGATGTCCTACCCTCATAGACCATTGAACTTCCACTTTCAATTGCATCCTTATTTCCTCTGCATTTTATACAGTCCCAAGCTCTTGATCCTCCCTCTGACTTTCTATTTGGTAGAAATTTATCCCAGCTGCTATTGAAGATTTCATATAACAATGTGAATTTTTTTGTTGTTGCCTATGTGCAGTCTTTGGACACAGCTAGGAAATAGAATAGGTCCTTCTGTCCCACTGCTAATAATGCTGTTGGCTTCCAAATGTGGAAAACAAACTAGATTTGTTTTCCCCTGAAGGAATCTTGACCTTTTTTTTTTTCTTCACTTTAAGATTTAGTTGCTAAATTAAAATTTAGACTGCAGGACTAGAGGACATGCATTTTCTGCACTGAGAACTTGTTACTTTCCCACCTCTGAAGGCATTTTTCTTGTCACTTGCTTATCCTGTCTGGGCAATCCATCAAAGCAGCAGTAAAAGCATAAAAGCAAGCAGATTAAAGCTTAGAAAGCTATTTGCAAATCTTCAGGTTAATTGAAGGGCTACTAAGAACATTATAAGTGACTCAGTTTAGGCATATGCAGTAGTGCTCTAGCCCTTGCTGAAAGGGAAGGAGCAGTGTCTGGAAGCCACTTGGGGTTTCATTGTGATGGCTGGAGACTGTGCATTAACCAAGATACAACCTGAATGAGTTAGCATCTGCAACACCCTTTTCCTCAGGATCCCCTCATTTTGAGTTGCAGAAGACATCAGTGAAAACCATGTAGTTAAGGGAGCTGCATCTGCTTGGTATCCCAAGGAGCACCCTTTGGAGGTTTGGACAAGCTCCCATTCCTGGTTTTTGTTGTGTGAAAATGAGGGCACAGCAAGTACTAACTACTAATGAAGCAAAGGCCAGAGAATTTAATGATGCTTTTCCTTGGCTGCAGTTGCAGAGACGAGTCTGTGCTTGCTAGTATCCCCCTCAGTCTCTCATTGTCTCTCACTGGGATATGAGTAAAGCTTATCACCTCAGTGAGATCTTCACTTCCATAAACTCTCAGTGAGAAGGTTTTTCAACTGATTTCCCTAAATCCTGAAGCAGGATCTGAAATCTGAGTAGAATTACTCTTGGGGTGAACACTGGAAAAAGGATGAAAACAACCAAAAGAGAAACTGAGAGGGGTGGAGGGGGAAGGGAATTACCTTTAGACATTATATAAGGTAAATTCCCATTATCTTTTTATTAATGTGATGTTTGACTGATGAGGTATTGCAACTCCTATCATATTCCTCAGTAGCTTCTCCTTTTTGAAAAAGCATAGGACTTATTTTTGCCATAAATTATAACTTTGTAATTCCATATGGTTTGTAAAGCCACAGAATAAATTATGGATACATCTGAAATACCATCTGCATTTCAGGGCTCCTTTACCTTTCCACAGCTACTGTTATTTTACTAGATTTCCTAGAAAATACATTAAAGGAAGGGAAGATGTCTCTGAATGTAAAGAAATTAAAGTCATTCCCCTCAAATCTGTTGTGTTGTATAGGTCAACTGACTTTGAAAAAAAAAAAAGAATTATTAAATCTAATGAGATGAAACCCAGTGAACCAATAAGGTTTTATAATATGGCAAAAAATATCTTCTTTTACCCTTTTGTATACAGACATGGTTGTTATTATTATCTAGCAAGCATGTCAAGGGCACGCATGCATCATTCATGTCAAAGGATAACATTCATATTAAGCACTCAAATTAAAGGGATCTCTTATTAAAAACTAAGCAAGTGAATTTGTTTCTTGAACAGAAGTCAATGAGGTTTATCTGGTGGTGTGATGCTTCTGTGCTCAACAGCATGTATTAAACAATGAGATGTGACAGAGTACAATGCTGAAGGTTAAAATATGACTAAAGGTGCATTATGAGTCACAAGGCTGAGGGAATAGAGATTTCAGTCTGGAGAGCAAGGCAGTCATCTCCTGAAAATGGACTGCCCAAAGTGACTTATGATTATTGTATAAATATAGAACATGTGTAATGCCACGGTTAACTATGGATTTTCAGATCTAAGGTCATTTTATTACCTGGATGGAGGTAAACACCGACAATGGAGGCAGCTGCCTGAGGTCTCTGGAGCTCTGTAATGCTGGGATTGCCTTGAGACATTATTACACACAACTTTGGAACTGAATTCCATGATTAAGGATGTCCAGAGGCATGTCTTACACTGTAATAGAGCTTACTGGGGACACAACCAGTGCAGTTCTCCAGCAGTGTGAGGGCTCCTCAGTAAGACTCACACACTGGAGCCCCAGGACCTGCTGGGCTGTTGCAGTGTCAATAAATAAGTATGGCCAAGTCCATACTGACTGAGAAGAATAGATGCAAGTTGTTTATTTCTTAAAAATTTCTAAATGCTTGAAATCTAACTCACTGAACTGCTTAACTCAGGTGATAAGTAGGAGCTTCACACTCTACTCCATATTTTTCACATGCTACATAAATCGTATTATTTTGGAAGCAAGGTTAATATTAATTAATGTTTGAACAGTAGCTTGAATATATTAATTTCACAATTAATCATAAATATTATGAAAAAATGCAATTCCTGGCCTAAGATCTTGAACAAAGTTAAAGTCTTATTTATTTCACTGCAATGTAAGACTTATTATGGAACCTCATTTGAAATAGAAAAAACAACCTGTTATCAAATCATAATTTAGAAGCTGTCGCTAAAATTAAACTGTCAGCTGCTACTTAGAAAGTTAGGTGTCTTGTTTTTTTCCTTTTGAACCAAGCCTTTAAATGTTCTTCTAAGCGCTAGATTGATTCTGAAATCTAATTAAGACAGTGTGTCCTATGTAATCTAATATTCTGAAGTACATTTCTTATTTCTCAGTATACAGTGATTAGTATACATTTTGAAGTGTATGAATAGTTGGCTTCTCTTTATTTATAGAGTTGTCTTTATTTATAGAATTGCCAATGCTTTGTGTTTGTCTACAAGAACTTTAAGTTAATTCAAATCTGAACCAGACTGCTTGAGATATGCCACTTCAAAAGATAAGAAGATGACATCTCCCCCGTTCATGAATAGTTCTTCAAAAAGAGCATAAGCAGCTTCCAAGGGGAAACTTCTACTTGTGATCAAGCAGCTTAAAGAAGCATTCTAAAACCAAAGTATAAAGCAAAGGTTTTGCCAAGTGCATAAGCCTGTGAAGGTCAGTTCACTTGAAAAAAAAAATCCCTAACTGATTTCATTGTTTAAAAGGATGAAATACATTCCATGCTAGCTAATTAATAGTGTTTTAGTACAGTCACAAGTAATGTCATATCCTACCCAGCATCACAATAGCCAGTGAGGAGACTGGTCCCCAGTTCCAGCATTTGTTCCAGAAACCTAATGGTCAGAGAATCAGCAATAAATTCCCCAAGAGATATTTGTTCTTGCATTGCAAAGTCTCTTGCTTAACCTTTTCCAAAACTGTGAATCCCACACAATAATTTAGAAGTCTAATTGACAAAAAAAAAAAAAAAAAAGTTGATATTTGTCCTTTTCTTCCTTTGATCAATTGGCTTTTTCTTTAATTACACTATCTTAGCTGAGGTCTGCAATGCACCATTTCTTAGGCTGCTTTGATAAAAATACCTCAGGCTCCTCTTATTCATCTCTCAGGCTAGGAGCTTGTTTTGCCTTGAAAAACATGATATAGGTCATTTATGGTTTTATAGATTAAATGATCTTAACTAGAAGTTAATTTAAAGTGTTTTACAATAAAAAGAAATAAGAAGGGAGAAACAGTAAGCATGACAATTTATTGAAGTATTTCCAACCTCTGCCAGCATTCACCCTTGTAATTAGGTGCAATTGATAAAACTACATAAATGCAGTTTGTGGTTCAAAATCAATAATATGCTCCCAGGCCTATGTGGAGATTTCCAGGACATTTTTCTGCCTTTCTTTCAGTGTCTTTATTCTCCTATCCATCTTGCTTCTCTTCTCATTGCTCTTGTCATTATCAGACATTTTGTACTTAAAGCTCTCATTATTATCTGCCTTTTTTGCCACAGAAAAATTCATTTTATAAAGAAGAAAATAGAAAGGGGGAAAAAAAGGTCTGTGTGTAGTAATACAGCAGATGAGTCTCCTATTCAACTATACATAGTCGTATTCCCACAATAAATAAAGCACTTTCTTTCATGTATTTTACTTAGTACAACAGTTAAAATTTTTTGAGCTTCAGAAGTATTCAGGTGTGAGTATAAATGTATTTTGAGTATGTGTGCACACAGAAATAGAAACAAAGATGAAAAACAGCTTACTAAAATCAATATGACCAAGACTCTTTGGCTACACTGAAGGATAGTGATTCCAAAGGAAATGGAGAATTAAAGTTTCTGTTTTCCTATTAAAAGGCAAAAAGAGAAGTTTGTTCTGTGCTGAACTGGGAGACCAGCCATGACATGATGATGCCTGAAAACACCAGAAGGAAACATTTGCAGGGCTTAATTACAGGGCTAAGACTGTCATCAGAGTAGAACTGAACTGGATAAATAGAAAAACTGAAAAATAGTTTGAGAAGAGACCACACTGGTTATTTGAGGTCCATAAAGATGTTCATTAAAGAAAAGAGAATGGTGTGATACTTAATACATGATGAAGAAACTTTTGGAAGCCTGTTTGCTGCTTCAATGTAATTCACAGAATGGAGTAATTTTGGAAATTCTTTAACCATCTGCATATGTGAAATTATTAAAAGTCTGTGCATGTGCACTGGAAAATGGTTCCATGTGCACAAATTGAGAAAGTCTAAGTCATGGATTGCTAGATTCTATAATATTCATGTAAAAGAAAGGAATAGTTCTTTCTGCTGCAGAAGTGTCTTGTGACAGCACAGAAAGATTCCATTTTCACAATAATACATTCCTCTTAGTTTTCCAATTTGTTAGCCATCTTTTACTTTGTCACAGTGGGCTCAAGAGCTATTGCTATATGGATTCTTCAAGCATTTGTGGAATGTAGTTAATTTTCATGTGCCTCCAAAACTCAGATGTTCACATGGCAATTCTTTAAATTACACACATCACTAGAAAGGTCTTCAAGACCTTCCTGTCTTTACAAACCATACCCACATATTCTTATGAAGAACAGGCTTTGGATGTATACACTGTCTTCCAGTGTTTTTCCTACAGATGCCCTCATAAGAATATTTTTCTACTCTTTTAGAATATCCCCTTTTTCCATTCAAATACAATGCCAGTCCTTTTTAGCATTACCTAAGTTAATTCTTTTAAGTAATGCCTCTTTCCAGAAGAACCTTAAGAACATTATCTTATATTCTTTTTTCCATGCACTAGTAGTATTGAGACATTCCTCCTTTGGTCACCCACAGCTTGAGCAATCCAAGCAGCTTTACATGCATGATCTGCCTTGTTTCATTATTTAAGTGACATTGCCAAGAAATATCAGCAAAAGTTTATCGTTTCTTCCCAATAAAAGCACCAAATTGACAACCAATAGCAGTAAAGTTTTAAATTTTCTTCTCCATAAATGCACCAAATTAATGCAGTGGCAAGCAGTCATCCTGGTAGGAAGACTTCAGACAGACTTGTATTCAGTGATTGTTTCCTATGGACAAGTGCAGCTGGAGAGACAGGAATGATTTTATCCATTTCCTGTGGACCCACACCAGTAACATGTGACATGGTCTCAAATTTGGTTCCCCAATTTGTAGAGATACTGTTTTCATTCCTTTTCAGAAAACAAGAAGCCTATTAAGCCCTACCTAAGATTAGCTGGCTTGGGACAGAACATAAAATTGAAAAGTAATGTAAGACAAATGCAGTATCTTTGAGGACACATCACTGTGTGTCATCTATCTATATTGCAGTCTCATAACCTTCCTGTCCAAATATTATGAAATAAAATGCTTCTTATTGTACTTTTATGAAGTCGAGAATCTTCCATTAAGAAGGCTCATCTTAAGGCCACAGTCCTTTGTTATGTTACCTCCACAGTGTTCTTCTGCTACCGTGTCTAAAGGGAGGAATAATGTAGACATTGCTAAAGTTATTGTAGTTACAATGTTATCCAATCAAAATTTAATTGGAGTATTAAAATGTATGATACTTGTGTGAAGGACAGTTTGTACCTTAGGATTTTTTTTAAGAACTGGTAATAGTCAGACTGTTTAAAAAAAAAAAAAAGAAAAAAAGAAAAAAAGGATTAAAATTAAATGTGTATTTTTCTCCATTGTGCTGCATCTGTTTTCTGTCAGAATGAATCCTGCTGATCTTGGTTTCAAGGTTTCCATTTTCTGTGCTTTTAAACCAAGGTCAAGCAGTAGGCAGCAGAGGGACCTTGAAGGTGTCATTGGCTAGAAATACATAAGCTTTATAGCTACACCACTAATTATTTATCATTCATAGAAAGAAATATAGATGGATAAAATGGTATAGATACTGATATTTCTATAGCTGTATGCACACCAGGATCACAAAAGACAGAAGCTTAAGATTATTTGGCTGTGCCTCTTAGTATACATGTACATTTATCAGTGAGTACAAAAGTCTATATGGTGATATGTGTTCTTACTTCTTCTATGTCCAGAATGAAATTGTTTCCTGTGTGTGCTATATTGCTCACACATATGGTCTAAGAAGCCTGAGAAATCTATGAAGGGAAAAATCATTTAACGAATGTAACATGGCTGCCTTTGTAGTACGATTATATACTACAGTGTGTTTTTTCAAGGTGATTTGTTTTCATTAAAAATAAAGCCCTTGGAATGAGGCCTTACACCTGAGAAGGCAGACATTTTTTAATGAAATAAAGAAAAGATTACTTTAATAAATTGGGGCCTTCCCTGTATTCCTTGTGTTTTTCCTTAATTTTGTTATTGCCTTGAAGGAAGTACAGCATTCTTGTACACATTACCAGTAACTTATGGTTGCTCATACATTATCTGTTTAATCTGAATTTAAAGGAGAGTTTATAGGAATGATTAATGCACATTCAGGACAGATATCCTGTTTTTCTAAGGAAGCTGTGTCTTCTGAAAAGCAGCAGTAGCAGAGCTTTATGTCTGTCAGACAGACACCATGCAGACTGACACATCAGACTCTTGGGAGAAATAAAAGACAAATGTGGCCTCAAATAACTCATCCTCTGAGTCTCCAGCTCAGCATAAAAGCAGTTATTTCTCAGCAGCTTCTGGTCGGGTGGTCTCTATTAGCACAGTGCACCCAACCATCCTGACCCTGAGTTGTCCAGCCCAGGTATCTGTTGGGATCCACCTTTCCTCAGCCACTGGCTGTGGGTCCAAGTCTTCCCACAGTGTTGCTCACTGCAGTCCCACCATGGCACATAGACCAAACAGGGCCAGGCTCGCATCCAGAGCCAAGAACTGCCCCATGGGCTGGGTGCTCCCTTGAGCACTGAGTGCTGGAACTGCTGATTGAAGCAGTCGATGCTCAGCACCTGCCATACATACTGCAAGCACCTCAGAGGGGGCCATGCCAGAATAGCTTTGCTCTGGCTTTATGGATTTATTGCTCATCAGCAGCAGGATTGCCTTACAGAGACACCAGGACAGTACCTGCCAGTTTGCTTTCCTCAAGGAATCTGGTTTGCATCCTCCCAGACAAATATCTGATGTGAGATGCAGTAAGCAGAGACAGAAACATAATCCTGGTTGAAACTAAAATACTAGACACATGGTCATTTCATAATTGGCATATTGATATACTGCTACTGTATGACTTTCTGCATCTTCTGTAGTGAAAGTATGCAAAAATATTCAGGCTTCACAAATATAGACAGTTTTCATAAAAAAAGCCCTCAGTGCTTGAAAGAGAACATGAGTTTGAATAAAAAAAGCCATATACTCTATAAATCAAACTGCCACAAAGCACTGAATTTGAGTTTAAAAAAATTTTGGAATAAAAATCCCTTTAATAAACTTCCTTCCCTTCTTTAATGTGTGACTGAAAATCTTTCAGTCAAAATCATCACTGATCTTAACACACTGCTTTTTGTTCCTTTATTGCCTTGTCCCCTCTAAACAACTCTGTGAGATAATGATCAGCTCCCAAAGTTTCTCCTTTTGTAGGAGAAACACCTGCGTTTCCGACCATTAGTGCTGTGCCATGCTTTGGCACCTTTCTCAGTTTGTTCAAGTTCTTCCTCTCAGGAGAGGATGACATTTCACCCCTCCCTTCCCCGCACCCCTTTATTTTCATGATTACCTCCCACTTTTTATTGCTTTACTTGTTTGCTGCTTCCTTTCTGCCTACTTGTCCAGAGTGGTGAGATACTGGAGTAACATTCATTTTGCTGATAAGGACAAAAACCTCTCATTATTTTTAAGACTGATAATTGTTGCTGCATGAATGTGACAAAGGGCACACTGGTTGAAAAGAACCTCAACATGACCCAGCAAAGTGTGTTCAGAGCCCAGAAGGGCTGCATTAGATGAGTGGGAAGCAGGTTGAGGGAGGTGATTCTGTCCATCTGCCCTGGTGACACCCCACCTGCAGTTCTGCACCCAGCTCTGTGGTTCCCCCAGGAAGAACCTGGACCTGTTGGAGCAAGTCCAAAGAAGGGCCATGAAGGTGATCAGAGGGCTGGAGCACCTCTCCCATGAAGACAGGCTGAGGGACTTGGGCTTGTTCAGTTTGGAGGAGAGAAAGCTCTGGGGAGATCTTAAAACCCTTTCCAATGCCTAAAGGGAGCTTACAGAATTATTACAGGAGTTTACAGAAGGAATTTTTACGAGGACATGTAGGACATGAATATAGGGGAGGATGGTCTTAAGCTGAAGGAAGGTAAATTTAGATAAGATAGTAGGAAAAAATTCTTTTACTGTGAGGGTGGTGAGCACTAGCACAAGAAGTTGTGGATATCCCATTCCTGGAAGTGTTCAAGGCCAGGTTGGATGGAGCTTTGAGCAATCTGGTTTAGTGGAAGGTGTCCCTGCCCCTGGCAAGGGAGTTGAAACTAGATTATCTTTTAAGATCCCCTCCAACCCAAACCATCCTGTGATTCTGTGATCATTTGATATAAAAGGAAGTTTTACTGAGATTCTAGTGTCATGAGGACTGGAATTAACAAAATTTGGTTTTCACAGGATTAATTGGTTATAGTTGAATTTCTGATGACTGGGGTGATGAGGCATTAACTCCCTCTGAAATGTTTCTTTCGGGACATGCAGTCACTTTTCTCTGTGTATGGAATCTCATATGCTTTACACAAACTGGACATTTATTTCAGCCTTTTTTCAAAGTGGGCCTGAAAAGCATTTTCCTTATCTACCCAGCTCCGTAATATGCTAAAATACAACAACTGAGATTTTCACAGGGTAGTCAAGCTGAGACCTGCAAACAGATACAGGCTTATGGTGGAAGAAAATAGGTAAAAATAGGTCTAAAAAAGTTTCCGTTTGGTGTATTAGTTGGGAAGGTGGGAAGATGTGGAAGGGCTGAACTACTCAAAAACTCAACATACATTGACAAATTATTTTGATTTTTTTTATAGATATATTTCAAGAGAGCAATATACTAATTTGAAAAATTCCACATAGCTGTATTTTTGATTGTGCAGTGTCCTGACCATCCCTTTATCCAGCACTGATGTAGCTTCTCTTCATACACCAACTCTGGGACACTACAGACTTTGTATTACTATAACCCAACTGCAGCAGTTTTGCATGAGATTCTTTACAACTTAAAAAATAACTCAAATAGCATGTTTTATCAGAAATGGTTTTTGATAAAAAACGTGCTCCACAGGGAGCACATCTAATCCAGAGCTTTCTCCACAGGCACTCTCCTTTTATGCACCAACAGCATCTGTAATGGAAATGAGCTCCTCAAACTGCTGCTTTTAGGTGGGGGAAATGGAAAGGGAAAATGAACCCACAAGGCAATTTCATTAGTCAGAAGGCAAATGGATGTATATAGGATTTATAAAACTTTTTTTTAACTGATCTTTGAGCTTGCTAATATCTTGTGTTGCTAACTGGGAGTAGACATATGACATCTGTGTTGCTTTAAATGTTTTGGGAGTTTCTGAGTATCAGTTCTGCCACTGTTAACACTGACAGCAAATTGCTAATGCAAGGTCATCATAATCCTGGAGATAAATATCAATACTTCAGATTAACTTGTTTTTTTGGGAATAGCACCATCTGGATAGCTCTTAAGGTGTTCCAGTACCCTAATGAGCTTTAGTTCACAAAAATTTCTTTGCTGCTTCTTTGTTATTTTTTCTCCTGCCAATTAGAGTGAACGCATTCCTTTCTTTTATTGTCTTTCATACCATCCCACGGACTCGCAGCATGTCAAGGTTGCTGCATCCTGCACAGAGAGTGAGAACTTGATCTATTTCTCATCAGGAGAAGTGTGGTAGCTGTGAGGGATCCCAACTTCTGTCCCTTTCACACCACTGAAGGCATGCTCTTCCAGCTGGACTTCCCTCCTTCCTCTTCCCTCCTGGTGACTCCTCTCCTCGTGGGGTTGCTTCCTCCCCATGTGGCAAATGCCTCCTTTTTTGCTCTGCTTCTCTATCACTACATTAAATTATGTTTGTTGATCCAGTGTAAAATTAAATACAACCTTTACTAAACAATTCCTATGCTGTGATCCCCATTTGTGTGGGGATTTTTTCCCAGACATATTGAAATAAGTACTAACCTGCTCACTGAAATTGGTGAGGGCCCATTACATCTAGTTTTGTGTTATTATTTCTATTGTGGGAACTGTAATTTCTGTAGAATTTTTCTCTATAAAACTGATTTCTGGATTTTTCCAGTACAGGGAAACCGAAGAATGACTGAACTGTGAACCACAGACCTAGGTAGGCTGGTGTCTGACTGCTGCAGAAGTGTGCTGGAAAATTATTGCAGTGGAGTTGAGCCAGGAAAAGATTCATATATTTTAATCCATGCTGATTAAATGAATATTTTTCCAGTGACATTTTACATTGCACAGGCAATCTGGTCTCTTCAAAGTTCCAAGAAACACTAATCATAACGGGGCTGTAAGAGTCTTTATTAACAATTTAATTTCTCTAGGTATTTAATTCAGAGACCTTTAATACTGTGTTTGACCTTTCCTCTCCTTTCCTGCCAAGTTTTTTAATACTGCTCTTAAAACTGATTTTTGGGACACCGTACTCTTAACCTTTTTTTTTTTTTGTTCTGACTATGAAAGGCACCTTATTCTCATTCTTTGTTTCTGGAAGCCACCTTGGAGTCCACAGACAAGAGCCTCAAATTTTCTCAAGTAATTCTCTTCAGTTTCTTAATATACATACTTAAGCCTCAGTCTACCTAGAGAAATACAGTTCTAGTGAACTAAAATGCACAAATGAAATTACCTACCACTTGGTATTTCTTGTTTCTGGTGTTTAAATGAGGTCATGTGAACTTTAAGCTGTAGTACAATGTCTATTTATATATCAAATAGACAAAAAATTACATTTCTTCCAAATTTGTTTCCAATAAACTTCATGTTTTTTTCAATATATTGCAAAAATTTTAGTTAAGCAAAGGACCATAATATAGCACTCTGTGTTGGTTTTAGTGAAAAATAATTTTGCTTCGAAAATAAGCCTCTGTTTCCCCTTATTTTATAATAGAGTGTGGGGAGAAAAAAAAAAGTTAATATTCAAATGGATAGTGAAATATTAAGGTCTTTCAGTTTTCCTGCATTAAGTTGTGCTGTGACTATTTTATCCCACCTGTATTTTAGTGTAAGTTCTGCCCCCAGTTCACTCTCCTGGCAAGTAACAAGCTGAACAACCCCAAACCCAGGACGAGGCCTCAAACCAAGAGCCAGGTCAGGACCTAAATCCATCAGCACACGAGAGCATTGAGGCATCCACCCCCTCTTTCTTCCTGCTCCTTCCTATCCCTCTCCATCTCCAAAGTAAAGTGCAACCCCCTCATTTTCATTTGAAGTGAGGTATCCCAGGGAGCCCCAGCCTTTCTCTCAGGGCAATTCCCAGCTCGCAGTTATATTTGCTCTCAGCTGCACTGCTGTACCACACTCTGCAGGGCCTGGGTCCTTGAGATACCATTATTATTTCCTAACCCTTCAAGCAGAAAATTTCTGGAGTTATCATTTATTCCAAATGCAGACAAGCATCTCTCTACTTATCTCCTTCCTTTCACACATTGAAATGTATCCCTTTTATTGCAAATAAATGCAAATATTTATTAGCAATGTGTGCAGCGATTATTATTGTTGTCCTGGTTAATGCTGTCTCTGAGGCAATGGCATATAAAATACTGCTTATAGCATCCCCAAGTAGAAGCAAAACTGCTCTTAAAATGTTCTCTGCAGAGTTTAACACAAAGAGCGAAAATAAATAATGTCAGGTCCTTGCCAGGATCTGCCCATTTTAAACTTTTCAATGGCACAAATCATCATTAATGAAGCACTTAACATTACACTCCCGACAGCACAGCATAAAAATTACTGCAGTCATCCAAAGGATAAGAAGAAACATGGCAGATAACTTCTGGAGGGGAAAGATTTATGCTCTTTTAATGAAAGTTTATGAGTCCAAGTTTACATTAGAATAAAGCTGGGGAAAAATATTTATCTCCTAAAAGCTTTTGGGGGAGATATTTGGAAGGAAATTGTGGAGTTTTTTTCCCAAATGAATGGGAGAAAGGTCAGAGAGCAAGGTCTCAGCAGTAGTGATATCTGGTTTGCATCATCAGCTATCCTGATAAAAAAAATACTGTGGCTGGAGTCGTAGGACACAGAGATTTGCATTATGATGCAGAATAAAGTAAATGCCATTATGCAAGTCCCCTTGTTACCTAGTTTTAGTCACAGTTTGCTCCAAAAGTAGCTGATGGTAACATCAACAGTTGGTGTCTAATGCTTAATTTCTTTCCTGTTTATTTGTAAAAGCAGAATACCATGCTCTTTGTATTAAATTATGCGTGGAAAACAATCTCAAATTCATATGCCTGTAAGACATGGATCAACGCAAAGACTCCTCTGTGTGATAAAGGATATGACAGTCTGGATGAGAATCTGTGAGGAGCAAGAGGCTTCACTCACCTCCACTCAAACTGTGACAATGTTTCTGTGGAGCTGGGATGGAGACTGAGCAGGTTCGGGTGGTGGGGGGGGATGTGCCTTGTGGTACAAGTTACTCAGTGCCATAAGAGAGGACTACTTATTCCAGACTGCTTCCTGGTGGGAAATAGGTTTTAAGCCAGGAGCTGGCCAAGGAGGAAGAAGAACAACTCTGTAGACAGTAATTGACATTTGCCACCTGAGAACAGAAAAGTATGGGAAGGATGGAGGAAGCATTTAGCAAAAACAAAATGAACAAATTAAAAATTTCAATGCCACATTTCATCCAGAAGTGATTTTGAACAGAAGTAGCAGAAGAAAGAAGCAATCTTTAGTTTTGTTTCATCATGTTTGTAAATGGAATACAAGACGTGGGTACTATGAAGAAAAAAAACAAACACCAAAAACAAAATAAAGCAAATACCATTCTTTCACAGTGTTTCACACTATTCAGTCCAGCAAATGCAGAATTCTGTTCTCCTATAGAAAGTGTTTTGAGGAAAACTGAAGCAATATGTTATATGGAGAGAGGAGTTTTTCTCTCCTGAGCTTATAAAGATAGCATCTAGGTTCTGAAATTCAATTTGTCTGTTTATCAAGAGGAACAGTTGCTCTCCTCATTGCAATCAATTCCTACTCAAAATAAGGTGACAATGTTAAACACATATATTTTCTCAAACTTGATCCCCTTGTCTGAAAATTTGGGATTTTTTCTCATTTATTAACCAAAGCATTTCTAAATTTAGTCCTACTTTATTTTCTGTCCAAGTACATAATCTATTTAAACCCTGTTTGCATTGCTTCCCACTTTCTCAAAGGTTAAAATCATTCAGTAACATATTTAGCTTATCCATTGCAAAGAACAGATTGTCTTTGTGGAAGGATCATAAGGATCTAAAAGAGTCTGCTCTCTGTATTCTATGCAGTAGTTCTCTAGAGCATTACAGATTTCCCCAAATGCTTCTGTGATGAAATAAAAAATAGCAGCAAGAAAAGCAATAGAGAAGTGTGAAGAATTCACATGCAACTAACCAAGAAAACTGTTAAAGAACGTTAGCCTGAAATAAATTCCTGTTAATCCTAGATCAATATTTTGCTGTTATCTGCACCATAGATTGTTTTAGATGTCAAATTTATAATCATTACAACAATGCCTCAAATAAGAAAAACAGAAATAGTTCTGTGGATAAGTTTCTAGAAAATGTTTACTAAAATGCCAGGCAAAAGTGAAAGTAACTGTTGCTTTCCTTTGACCTATTAATTTTGCTCTCTATCCAAAATGGGTCAAATGTTCCTACAGTATAGTCTTTTTTCCTTTTTGATTAGAATAATTTAGAGGAATTGGTGTGTAAAGCACATCCCATCTTAACAATTGTGCAACAATCTTTCAGAAATAACACTATGATAACTCTGCCTACAATCTTGTCATATAATGTTTTCATTTGACCTATTTTCTTCCAGTATTCCTGATGGTTGCTGTGGGAAACCAAGACAATCCTGAGCTTCTGTTAAGTTGAAATGTGTCCCTGTGGTTATTAATTTTTTGAAATATAGGCCTAACGTTTGTCAGCACAGAAGCTGGAGAAGATAGGGATTACTGGGTATGTGATAAATGCTGAGCATGACAGGCTGCTGGAAATGTGTTAGGTATCATGAGGGGAGAATTTCAAAGACAAAAATAGCAGTTAAGTGCCTTTGAACGTTAATGAGAAGTTGGTAGATGAGCATCTGTATCTCATGATTAACATAATGACAGTGGGAAAGAATGAAAAATAATTTGGTCACTAGAAATCTGTTTCTTATGCAGTCTTCAGTACCAGCCTCTTTATACTGAAATGAGTTATTCCAAGGGGTCACCTCATTTTCTCTTTATTTTTTCCACAGAGTAAAATCGTGCACTTTACTCACCTGTCCAATTAATCAATACAGCCTGGTTGGAGCTGAAAACGCAGGTTAAATCTAGTGAATACAAAACTTGGCTATTAGAACAGTCCCCTCTAATCTTGCCAATTTTCTCTTCCCTGTGTTGAAGATAACTTTTATCTTACCTGCTTCTGCATTCAGCATCCACACAGTTATGTTCTAATGTTTTGTATACAATGTGATAAAGGGAATACCAAAACTGGGCAGTCTGACTGCCCCAGTATTTCTGCCATCATGTCACTGTCTCACTGTCTCACACTGACTCATGTGAGTCCTCCCTGTGGTGATTGTACACGGACACATATCTCCAGAGCAAGATCTGACCAAGCACTGTGTTGCTGTTGTGTGTTACTGGGGGCAGCCTGCTTAGCCTAAAAGGACTCTGAAGAGGTAAATACTTTGATTTTTTTCCTTTTCTTCAATGTATGACAGCTTGACAGTATTCAGTGAATCTACCATATACCTACTGTGTAATAAGCAGGCTATGCAAACCGAGTACATGGTAACACACTGCCTGGAAAGCGTTCAGGGACCAAGCTGTGCCTTCATAAACAGCTCCTGATCAGCTACTGTAAATACGGCAAATGCAAAGAGCCTTTATGAAATGAGGCTTGTCAAGCCCTGAAAGAAATAGGGGTATTTCTTTGCCTTGTTGTTCTGAAGGCCAGAGAAATGTTTCCAGTGAGGCTGAAGCAGCACTTGGGCACCTGAGCTGTTCTTCCCAGGGCTGCAGAGGAAGAACGGCCTTGCTGTGACCTTTGGCCAGCAGCAGATGGAGGTCCTGCTCCACAAATCACCAATATGCCATCACAGACACAGCTGCCAGTGGTGGGCAGAACCACCTCTGCTGCATCTGCACTGGCACACGAGGAGGCAAAAGAGAAGGCTGAAGTCTCACCTCTTCCTAGGCTGAAAATAAAATGCACAGTAAAAGCTCCTGGTTTTGTGGGGATTTTATAATAGATGAAACATTTTCTTTGTAGCTGTTACCTGGCATTTTGAGCCCTTTTGTGGAAAGCATTTTCCATCAGAAATGTTATTGCTATTTATTATTTTCCATTTGGTTTGAGGTGCAGCTTATACACAAAGCAAGTTTTCTGTCTCATGAGACATAGCTTATGGTTTGAGCTGAAAAGAGATCATTAACACAGTGACATTTGGGGAATCATTAGCAAAGGTGAGAGATACCATTAATGGCTTGAGGAAAGGTTTTACACAGTGCATAAAGATCCTAAAGACCTTCCTCCTCAATATCATAAAGAATTTCTGTCCCAGTGGCTATGTCTGCCAGTACAAGATTTAACTATCACTAATGTAAACATTGGTTCTGTGAAGACTGATTTTCAGTTTAGATAGCTAAAAGCATGTATATGTTGGCTTGTGATACCTAATGAAAGCAGAATTAAAACAGGGTGAAGTAGTTAAACACAGGGAAACCTGCCTGAGAAGATGTGCAGCGATGCGAGCTAAAAGCAGGGCCAGGTGAGACACCAGCACACAGTGCAGTGGATGCCGCACTGCTCTGCTGCCAACAAGCACTGTGTGATGACACCTGCAGAAGCTCCTGGTAAGAGATATTGCATAAAAACTGTGGCTTGTTTTGTGTATAAAATCAAAGGTAAAAAGGTGAATTCGCTAGGAAGAAAAGAAAAGCAGAAGGCCCAGAGAGAAGAATCTGTGTGCTTTTTTACTGCTGACTTTTTTAGCATCAATACTGAATTACAGCTCTCTGGCTGATCAAAAGATGTGTCTAACTAACCAGTGCTAAAATTCAGAATAAAAGTTGATACAACAGAGCCATATTTTCCTCTCCCTCTGTCAAACTGACTGAGGCAATTGCATAGCCTAATGTCTTTCTAAAATGCAGCGAACTGCTGTGGATAAATTCCCTCTTTTCTACACTTGAGCACTCTTCAGAGTGTCACTATTTATGCACAGAAATGGTAACGATTTAGACAGCAATTTTCAGCAAACTTTTCACATGCCATTCTGTCAATAATTTTCATTCCAGGATGCAGAAACATTTTGAACAATTTTGAAGTTTTGGAAGGTCCACTGAGATTTCCAAAATGGATTACAAAATGAAAGACCTACTCACCATCTTTAAAATCTATTTTCAATTGACAGTGATATGATTTAATGCCCAGGATATCTGGTTTATTTTGTTTTATTTTAGTTTATTTTATTTCAGCAGTATGTTGCTGCATTTACAATCTATGGATGCACATAGGATGGCAGTATCTGGCCTTCTTAACTCACAGTTCATTGTCTTTGACATGTTAATATGAACCTGTTGGTATATTACACAGGCATTAAATGTTGAGATCAAAGTTTCCTAATAAAACATCCCATTTTAGGAAACTCAGATATCTTCTCCAAGGTCATGAGTACCTAGGCAGAAAATCCAAAGAAACATCTCCTCATCCACTGCACGACACTCCTTTACAGCTCTCTTGCTACATCCTCTTTCCCAGTACTTTTTCCAGCCTTTTAACTAGTTGCTAAGTCTCTCCTGTTGTATTATGAGCCAACTCAACTTACTCCCTCCTCTTTCCTCTCTCTCTCTCACCACCTAGCTTTTCTTAAGGTTTTTGCATCTTGTCCCCGTTTGACATACTGTTTCTGGCTGCCCAGAACACAGAGCACACAGCTCAGTGGTTGAGCATATCCCTATGTGGTTTTCATTCAGAACAGAGGAGAAATCCTGGCTGAGTGGCCAATTCCCAGCACTGCACCAGACAAGCCCTGTAAAAGTGATGGATACCTGCTTCCCCCCAGACTTTCTCCCAGAAATGTAGCCATGTATTGGCAACAAGGTATCTGTCTGGAAAATCTTCTAAATGCTTCAGTAGTACTGATGCTCAAGTCCATTTCTTTCCTGTATGTGCTTAACAGTAGAATTTCTTCTTTACAGTATCCTACCTGAAGTCTCTGTAACAGGCTCAATGTCATACAGAGCACTGTATTAAAAACATCAGCTATTAATCAGCATAACTTCACAGGCTGAGAAAGTTGGGGCTGCTGAGCCTGCAGAAGAGAAGGCGCTGAGGAGACCTTATAGCACCTTCCAGTACCTAAAGAGTACAGCAAGAAAGTTGGAGGGGAACCAGGACATGTAATGATAGGACAAGGGGGGGATGGCTTTCAACTGAAAGAGGGCAGGTTTAGATTAGATGTCAAGAAGAAATATTTTAAATTAGGGTGATGAGGCACTGAACAGGTTGCCCTGAAAGGTGGTAGATGCCTTTCTCCTGGAAACATTCAAGGCCGAGTTGGAAAGGGGGCTGAGCAACCTGACCTAGTGGAAGATGTCCCTACCCATGGCAGGGGGGTTGGACTGGATGACCTTTAAAGGTGCCTTCCAACCCTAATCATTCTATGATCAAGCAATCAGCAAGGCAGCCTTCCCAGGGCAAGCAGCTGGGTGTGAGAATGCAGCAGTGATGATCCTGACCTTCGTCTGAGGGGCACAGAGACATGAGTCTGTCAAAATGGCATGTGCCATCCTCCAAGACATCAAAATGGAACTAAAATTCGATAGCACATCCTGAGGTAAGGGCATCAAATGGCCTACACATAACAAAGGGAAAAACAAACCAGCCTGAAGACCTTGAAAGCTTGCTGGTACATTAGTAGGTGTCAAAGAGATCTTTCTGATTTAGTCCCTGGCAGGTTGCTATTTTCTACATTTCTCAAGCAACTAAAACCTAGATAATTATCTGTGTATGTTTCCAAGTTCTTAAAACTCCAGATGAAGGAATTTTTGCAGGTTTTCCTTTGGTGTGGATTTTAAAAGCTGATAATGGTAAAACAATGACACCTTGTGGCACAGAAGAGCAATCAAACCCACAGAGCTACAGGTTTAGATAAAGCATAGCCAATAAATAGATGCCATTCCCCAGAACTACTTTGAATTATTGATGAGCTAAGTTTTCAGCTACAGGTTTTTTTCTTAGATCTTTAATCTGAAATTGTTCTGGATGGTTACAACCTTTGAAAGCATCTTTCTAATGATGGGAAAAATTTAGATGATCATTATTCAGGACTATAGCAAATCTCCAAGCTAGTTCTGTAACTATTCTTGCAATGAATAGTAAATGTTTTCACTTATCTAAAACAACCAGGTTGTTAAAAAACACTCAGTGTAATTGTTTGTTGTTTCAGTCTTCTTGACCTTACCTCAGGCAACCAGGTGTTTTAAATTGCACTGGCTGGCAGGAGAAATGCTATGCAGAATTGCTAACAGGACAGATGTGATGCTTGTTAGTTTTATGCAGGTTAAAGGGAAGACTCCAGCTGTCCAGAGTTTTCTCACCAAGGAGGAATTTCTATTGTAATTATTTTAAATGGACATAACTGAATGGAACAGATGCGATGCAATGTCATTTTAGAGCTCTTATCAGATTTTAGAAGGTTTGAAAATGGTGATTTTGTATCAACTGTATTAACTCCAGAAGACTGGAAACTTAATGATTTGAGGGCAGCTCTTCCTTTAATTTGGTGGACCTATTCAAATCACAAAGCATTAATGACTAGAAGTGGATGAGAATTCCTACCAATGAAAAAAAAACCCAAGAGTGTAGCAGCCTCTCAAGTAAAATATTTCAAGTTTTATACAGTTTGTAATTACTGTCCCATCTACCAAGTGCCAGCTTTCAATACCAACACTAATTGCTGACCTTACCAGAGTCTTCTTTAACCTCCATTTAGTCAAGGTATACTGCAAATTATTGGGATTTTGAGTGAATGATGATCTGATTAAGATGACTGGTGAGCTATTCCTGGTATTACATTATGCAACTAAAACATTATGCCTGCATTCATATATTTTATAACTGTCTAAAAATTAAAATCTTTTTGTCAGCACAATAACATTGCTGGGACAGCACTCTTCAGTTCCAAGGGTATTCTGGGGACAAGAATGAAACCCACAATGTTATATAAAAAGCACATCATCAAAGTGTTATACAGGAACAAGGTATATTTGGTGCCTCTGTCATTTGTCACTGAGGAGTTTCAAATCTTGACACCCTTTTTTGCATCAAGAGGTAATTTTTTTTTCCAACCTGATGGCAAGAAACTATATATTTTACACTGGCATTGTGGAAATTACAAAATAAATCTTAAATACTATTCACCTCAAACATTAGACAACAAACAAGTCAAATATACCAGCAATGGCACATGACTAATAGTGCACCTACATAAAATGTGATGCCAGGAAAACCACTTCTCCTCTTGTAAAGGAGCCCGTAGTAGCCAATTATTGCAAAATCTAATGGTGCATTAAGCAATTGCTGCTGTGGGCAGCGCACATCCGAAAAATCACAGAGCTTGACTAACACACATTAAAGCAAAAATACCACCCTTGTGCCATGCCCAGGACCGCAGTGCAGTCCTTGGCTGTGTCAGCTGCATCTCCCACCCTTCAAAGCTCATAGCCTGCTATAGGGTATCCTACACCTCATCATCAGCATGGGGCCAGCAGGTGAAGTGCTGCTGAGAGGTTTCTTGTCTGATGGGAGCAGTGCTGCTGGTCGGTGGGGCAAAGATGGGACAATTTACACCTCCCATTTTCAGTCCCTGTAAACTCGCTCTGCAGACAGAGACTAAAACAGCTCTCAGCTGTAGCTCTGCTTTGCAAACTCTCGTGTAGCTGCACAAGAGCAAGTGCAAGCTCATTACACCCAATCTTCTTCTCACCCACTTATTTATGCCTCTCACCCTACCTGAATTCCAGCTCACCTGGGTGCTGGAATATTTCTTGCACCCAGCAGTGCTACAAAGGCTCATAGGCAAGACAGTTGTTCCATGATCATCATACATGTGCTTTATTGCCAAGTTGTAGCATCCTGTTATGTATGTTCTGTATTCACTGGGTTTACATCAATCCCTGACTTCAGTGATTCTTTCTGGATTTGCACCTTCAGTAGAGATGAGGGACCTCAACTGCCTGCATGCCTGTGTTTCAGAGAACACAAAAATGCTGCAAAATGACAGAAAATAACAGTTATTATGCTTATGCAGAGTAAAACAGCCAGGCAACCCCAAAAAAAGGGATGTTCTTTTTTACTGTTTATTACAGTAGCATGGAGATAGGCTATTTATGTCCTGATGTGCAGAGCAAATGAAATGCTTTTACTTGTTTGCTGTCTCAATGGGTCAATGAGAGAGAAAGCGAGTTGATGCACATTAATTTTTACATCACAAAAAAAAAAATAGAACAAAAACCAAATAAGTCTTTCTTCCTTCCTTTGTTCTCATCTTCTGTTTGTAAAGTTCTCAGAATTAATAAAAATTGGCACTTTTTTACAGCCCACAAATGAGAATTAGCCATCCATATTGTAAGTTAGGAGACTGATTTAACCTCCCTTTGGCCCTGCTGTGAATTACACCTGTGACATTTTTAAATGTTTTACCACCTTAAACATAAAGGCAGATAAAGAAATCCTGAATCCTTTAAAATCCCTTAAATATATTTTTTTTCTTCTTTCTCAGAAGTAAGTAAATCCCTCTGATTCTTCTGACCATTTTCTTCCTTGGGTTACCAGTCTTCTGATTTGCAATGACTTCAATCCTGAGGGTAGCACAGTTCCACCACATAAACCAGAGGTTCAAGGAGGTCTAGTTTTGGAAATACCTGGAGGCTGAAAGCTTCAGGCATCAGTGAGACTGTGTGCAATCCCCCCTCTGAAAGCTTCTAAAATCTGTCTGCCTAGTAAAACCCCTTTGAGAGGTAATAACATTTTAACATGTAAACTGCATGTCAGGATGATGATGCACATTTTTACCAGTGTTTTACAATTCATTTGCTACAGCTCCTGCCAAATGTGGTATCCTGACAAAAAAATAATGAGATCTTTCCTCACCATGGGCTTCCTGGCCACAAATATTTGAACTAGAATTAAGAGCTGCTATAGCTCAGAATTCCTCCCACTAAAATACATCCACAGGAAACGCTCCGGAAAATTATCCAGGGTTGAATTAGTATCTGGCAGGTAACCAGATGGCACAGGCTCAGATTTCCCATCTTGAAGTAGGACAGAGAAATAGTTCAAAAATATAATTAGCACCCTTTTTTTTTTTTGCCTCCATTTCCACATCCATCCATTCAACCAGTCATTCCTGTTTAGGCATTCACCTTTCCTGCCACACCAAGCCAACCACTGAGCATGTGCTGCTTGAACACTCCTCTGCCCATAGTGAAATAAGAGTCACTTGGCCATTGTTGAGGTGAAACTAGTAAGAAACAAAAGTGGGTACATGGATAAAGACATTTAAATGTGGACTAGGGCAGCTGGGGAGGTACCCCTTGAGCCCCCACGTAGCATCTACAGTGTCAAAGCGGGGCTGGCTTCTCCAGGTTTGAAACAACAACAGAGGAGGTTTGGGTTTTCTGGCCCCTTTCTTCCTCTCCTTTTCTGTTCTACACATTAAAAACTTTTGAAAATGTCTTATATTTGGCTTCTTGGCTTGCAGCAGTTGTTTCAGACTCTCTGCAGACTCAGAGAGATAAGAAAATACTGGGTATGACCACATCCAGTTTTGAACTTCCCTTCATAATCACTTTCTAAAAAAAAAAAATTACCTTTTCAATTAGCTAGCTGTAATTCTTGCATGACCACACCAGGGCCTAGGACGTGTTCCCATGGCTCTAGCTCTGTGTTCACTTCAACCTCCTGCTGCTCATTTTCAAACAGTTATTTCAGCCTCAGTCAAACCTGCATATTATTTTATAAATAAATTACAGCTAAATGCCTACTACTGTCCTGCACAAACTTGTGTGTAACAAAAAGATGTGTTAAATGCACATGGCTTTTTAGGAAGTTGAAAGATTTGTTTTAAATGATGTGATCCATCTGAGACTTAAGCACCTGAAGGAAATTGCTTTGAGTTGGATCTTGCAATAAGGACATGTCTAAGCCAAGAAATATCTTATCTTTAAAACCCTGTTATGCAGTGTTTCAATTACAAGAACTGTGGACTAACATTACCACCACACAGGTCAATTTAGCTAACATGTTTCAAAATGTATTAAGACTTAAACCTTATAAAAAGAGTTTGAAACCAAATTGCTTGAATCATGCACTCATACATTTTCAGCTATGCACTGAGATATAATTTCACTACCCTAAATATAACCACAATACTAAACCAGACCATTTATTTGAGGAAGACTATTTACATAATTCCTCAGAATTAGTCATTTGGCTCTTAAACTCAATTGTGTCTGTTGCGTATATTAATGCTAAAATCCCTTAAATATATTTTTTCCTTTTCTGAGAAACAGACAAAGGCCTCTGCTTAATATTAATGTCCTTTGTTCAAAGTGTTCACCAAGCCCAAAAATTAAAAGATCAAGTATAGAAACACCCCAAACCTGAATGAAACCAAACTGTTTTAAATACTCTGGTGAAAAGACTTCTCATTTTCCTTTGCTCAGCCTTGAATCTTTCACAGACTAAATGCTCATTAATTCTCCAGTCACTCATAAAATAGAAAAGATAAATAACTCTGTCTGTTTTGCATTTGCATGTCTTTTACTGATTGTTATTTAGATTTTTGCATAGAACTGAGTCACTTCATGTCTTGTGTACAATGACATCTCTAGCATTGCAACAATGTGTATAGTGAATTAACATATGACCCAAAACTATCTTTTTTTATGCAAATTTAGGATTTTTTTTTTACTTACAGGTGAAGTAGGTGTATAGCAGGTAAAAACTTGCTCTACAGTGACACCAAATGCAATGAAAAGGAAGCAGAAAAAGCTGAACAAGTGAGATATGACCGACACTGCTCTGGGAATTCCTTTACTTTGAGTGGAAGGGGCAGGATAAAATTAAACCTAAACACTGCAACCAACCAATAAATCTTTGCTGTAATTTCTTTCTTTCTAGAAAACATGCTGCACACAACCTCAGGAGAGGTTTTGGATCTTCTAAACTTACCTAATCCAATCTAACTCCTACCTCTTTCTGAGTGATTTGATGTCCTGGTAGCCTATGGAAAGCCCCAATTAGGGCAAGATATCAATGCTTTTTGACTCCATTGATGTGGCAAATAAGCAGGCATAGCTTGAATTTCAGCTGATTACTCACAGATAGACAGTGTCAGTTCACAATGGAATAAAAGGCCAATAGGAAACCGTTAAGATATATTTTCAATAGAATAAATACAAGACAATAACATTTTTCTCACTGCATTTTCTGCACACGTAAACAGAAACAGGAATTGTTAAGCTAATTATTTATGGTGATTATGGGATGCATTTTATCTGTTGAGATACTGAATACTGTCAAAGAAAATATGTCTGCTCTTCTCTAAAAGCTCTTTACCCAAATAATACAATTTAAAGGTCTAATATTCACAGGTTATTTTACCCCTTGCTTGTACCCTTGCAGTAGGTGTAAAATTCAGGTCCTGTGTCTTATTTAACTTGCAATATTTGTTCCAAAATTCACCTGGATCTGAATCAAAAGCTATGTAAAATATACATATTTTATTGTACAGACTTGTCTGTGAACAAATTTTGCATATAAGCTGAACAATTAGGCAATGTAAATAGTAAATTGTAACTGTTGTTATAAATAATGTCAGAGTCTATATTTTCCACTTTTAAGAATGGAAGATACATTCAACATCTAAGACTGAAAAGTTCAAGAAGAGAGTTCTTGCTTAATCTGCATCTTGAGGTGTTCTTATGGCAACTTTGTAAGTTTGTGTCATGGTTTAAGCCAAATGAAAACTAAGTAAGAATTTCTTTTCCCCTTCCCCCTGCCCATTGTGTGAAAGGG
>JAWWLV010000001.1:106724536-106758032 GCA_035041135.1 Platyrinchus mystaceus
TTTTCTCAATTGGAGCCTCTCAATTCTGGATTTATGATCAATTAGAGGAGGAGTTTGGGTCTTGACTCATAACCCATCCTCAGCAATACCTTTGTGTCTCATTTAAACTTAGACAGGTAGCAATCTGCTTTTTATCAAAAAAGCAGAATCTGTATGTGCAGAATGACAAGTTACATCACAACTATTACATTTCTTCATTTCTACTTCCTTCTATTCTGTTACCATCTCTGGAGTGTCCCTTTTTTTCTCTCCAGTTTCATCCCTGCCTCCAGCTAAGAATTCACACAACCTCTTTGCTTACATTTCACCACAGCACTCACTGGCCCCAGTCAGCTCTCCAGGGCTGTTTTCACCAAACACTGACCTCACCTCTTGCTGTTTGTGTTTTACCAATCTAGTCATTGCTTGGGTTTCTTTCCCACTTGTCCCTAGACAACAGTACCACAAACTTTTCTATGGCCACCTAGTTCTTCCAGTTCAATGATATTTTTTCATCTAAAGATACCTCCTTCCTACCCTCTTTCCTTTCTCCTACGAGCATAATTGTTGATTTTCCCTGTGTTTCAGTCATGACTCCTAAGTCTTCCCAGACTCTACTTTTGTAACTCAGTTGACCACAGCTCTAGATCCTTTAATATCTTTTAACTGCCATCACACTTTTCTCTATTTCCCCCTCCATTATTTTTCCTTGATAAAAAAACTTTTGAGTACCCCAAATTAAAATTGTATTTCTACCTTTCAATTCCATGACACTATACCTTTTCTTGCTCTCACTTTAACTCTACAATTTCTTCCTCCTTTTTTAATTTGATCTCATCTGTTTGTCTCCATGGCTTTGTGTCCCCAGTATCATTTCTTTTGCATTTCTCATGAACTCTTTGCATCTTTACCTTCACAACAAAGATGTTTTATTCCCTTCTGTCTAAACAACAATAGAAAAACCCTCTAATTTTATTTGATTTCTTAACAACTTCATCTTTCACTTCTCTTTTTACCTTAAGTTTATTCTCTATGCCAGCTACAACTGGTGTCCATCAACAAACACAGGTGGCTCTTGTCCAAGTTCTCAGCTTCTGCATTCTTAAGCACTACAACATGCTTGACAAATTCAGTCCTGCTTTCCCCACCCTTCTATCAAGATCATTCTACTTCCTTGTTTTGAGCACATTATTCTTCTCTCTTCATTCCTCCTCTTCTATCCTGCTTCTAAATCATCAAAAGTGAATAAAAATAAATAGGTTTACACCTCCTCACAGCCTAGCCCTATTACATCTATCAAAAGCAAAATCAATACATTAATTAATTAATTAAAATAACAAATTATGCATGGAGGCACACTGCCTCTAAGATTATGGGATTTGGATGTCTCATGTTAGAAACTTCAGTGTAAGTCAGTGTGTCTAACACATATAGCTTCTCCCCAAGTTATGGTCACATCACTGAAGTTACTGTTCATATATTTTGGGTAATTTTTCTTTCTTTTTATTAAAGGCTTTCATCTGGTGCCCTTAAACTGAGTAATACTTTGTTTCATAACTCAGTACATTGAGCTAATGACTTGTAAAGAAAAGTGGTATTTAATTGGAGCAAAGATGATACAACTAACCCATAACAAAACTTGCCTTTTAAATATTATTTTTAAATTTGTATTTGAGAGATCACACATTTTTTCCTCTTCTTTTGCTTTACTGCTTTTTAAAATATGTCGATCACATCTTATAGTCAAGGGTCAGAGACTGAATGACTTCATTAGACAAAAGAATACGTTTCATGGATTTTTCCCATATACTGCTGTTCATGTTGTGAGCAGAATAAGAAATCAGGTCACCAGTGAACTTCATTTCATGGTACATGACAACTGGCATGCAAATTGAATGCAATCTCAAACTGGTTTATCTTCTTACAACTGCCTTTAATCTTCAAATGCAAGATCATATTTTGCATACCTCAATGGCTCAATAACTCTTATGGTGTATGTAATGACAACTGACATCATATTAATTGATTTTTACACAAGTACCTTAGAAATATGGTGAAATAATTAGTAAATAATATTGTTCCTGACTGAAAGGTAATATATTATTTTACAAAAGGATGCTTCTATTATTTTAATAATTTCAAGTTGATTGAATGAATGTTATTCTAGCAGGTACCATTCTGCTTTGCTCCAGCCTTCAAAAGTATGTTTATTAATAGACTTTCTGTTTTCCACAGGAGTCCTGTGGATTACATGTCTAGTCTGGAATTTTTTTTGCAATAGACCTTAGGCTAACAGAAATAAGAAACTGTACCACACTTGTTCTAAGAACCTTAAGTTGTTCTAATTGATTAATTTTAATTGTTTTTCCAATGACTAAACCTCTATCTTCTTTCCTAAGTTTAGCTGGTCAAGACCTGAATTTAAAGTAGGAAGAAGGAAAAAAAAACTGCCTTAGGGCTGCTCCGTATATCACCATCGATTCAGTTGTCTAACATACTTGTGATATCCTTATGTCAAAGGAGAACACATTAAAAGTTGTCTAGGCCAAAGGTATATATCCAAAGGAAAAAGTAAACGAGGAAGAAAATAACAAGGCCAGAGGAAATGAAAACAAATTGAGTAAGTGCTCAGAGATCAAGGCTGCTAAGAGAAATTGATAAAGCAAATGTTTACAAAGAGCTGGTAGACTCGCTGGATTTAAAACTATAAAATTGATGCTATGGGATTGAAGAATAGAGTTTGAAGCAAAGCAAAAGTAGTTCTGTGTATTAAAAATAAGCTCCACTAGTTCTTTCTTCTACTATTAAATATCTCTCTACTTTTCCACCCAATTCAATTTTCACATCTGTCTGTTATGAACTGTGCAGCTTTATATGACATTGAATGTCTTAGTGGCAGATTCAGTTGCATAGTTTCAAATAATTGCATATGTCCTTGAATGTACAGTGTTTGTGACATGGGCTGGAACTGGTCTGGATTGGCTACTATGAGACTGAAACTGCGGAGCTTCTCTGCAGAAACAAGGTGAAACCTTAACGTGAATGTAAGGTCAAGGAGATAGAGTAGTAGTATATGCCTGGTAAACGTGAATATTAAAGAGTAGTTGTCCTGAGCCATGGTTATGTTAAGTGTGGAAATTTATCCCTGCATTTGGAAGATATTAAGATGCCTAGAAGATGGATAAGTGTCATCTGGGAAGGGGCATGGAAGCAGGAACCTAGAATTTCTCTAAGATCATGAACTCAGTTGTAAAGACACTGGATGTCTATCCAAAAATCAGGATAATAAGAGAGTCAGGATATGCCGGAAAGAATGCAAAAGTAATGTTGACTAGGTCCATATGAGTTATTGCCTCATCAGCTGCTTGCATCTGCCAGCTTATCCTGCCTCTCAACTGCTGCCGCCTGTTCCTTCCATATTTATCATTTAACTCATCCCTTAGTTTGGGAACCATGGACAAGGAGCACGTTGTCACTCCTCAGAAATACATCATGAATCTTTTCGTGACTGATGGTGGAGTTTTTTTATAAAGGTTCAGGATTGCTGGGACTGAGAACCACAGCTGTCATTATTTCCCAACAACCGGGACTGCTCAGGCAGCAAAGCACGTGCAGGAAAGGGGCTGTGCAGGGGGCAGAGCGGCCAGGATGAAGGATGGTGCATGGGGGAAATGTGGATGGGGCAAGGGGGTCTCCACAAGAATTTCCAGTGACAAGGGAGGACAAAGAACCCTCTCTGCTAGACTGGGTTGAGTGAGCCAGTAGCACAGGGTCTAAGTGCCAAAAACTGGCTGTGGCCCTGTGAACAGCGAAGGCACAGCAGCTGCCACACACTGACAAAATAAGGAATCTTTGGATCATTTCTTAAAGGAGTTAGAAGTTAGGGATAGATGCTTCTAGATGTGCAGTTTAAAAGTTTTTGATATGTGAAGCAGCAAAAATTAATCTTTGAGGTACAGTAAGAGCTGTTATGCCCTTTACTAGCTCCTGATGAACTGTTCTTTCCCAAGAACGGACACAAAAGCAGGTGCCCTTTTTTATATTATGCTACATGAATTTTGATATTAAATAATTAGTTCACAATGATATATGACTGCCTAGGTCTTCTCAGAACGAGCTTTAGATTTATGTTAGGAAGAAATTCTTAACTCTAAGGGTGGTGGAATACAGGAATAGGTTGTCCAGAGAAGCTGTGGATGCTTCTAGAAGTGTTCCAGAAGCACTGGACATTCCTGGAAGTGTTCAGGGCCAGATTGTATGGGGCTCTGAGCAACCTGATCTAGTGGGCAGCATCCCTGCCCATGGCAGGAGAGTTGAGACTGGATGATTTTTAAGGTCCCTTCCACCCCAAATCATTCTATGATTCTGTGATCACTGGCTGGTCTTTTCTGGGCTGATATTTGGAAATATCTTTTGACGGACAAACCCATCCTTACCTGTTGGATTATGCTTTCTTAAAATAATAAATTCTGGTTACATATAATCAAATAATTAAATTTCTGCTTGATTTCTCCAGACTTTAAAGAACATGTCTATGCATTTTTAATATGACCTTATTAAAGGAAAAAATGACTGCTCAGTGTATTATTTATTTCTTTTTTAACTTAGCTGTATCTCTTTAGTCAAGCATTGGGCTTCTCAAGTGACACTTGAGCCAGCTTTTGCTAAATAGTTCAATAAAACCTTGAGATTAATTGGTTTAAAAGTGCTGGAACTGACAAAGTCTAACCTCTCCATCTTAAAACTGGTGAGTCTACCATTGCTGAGCCTATCTCTAACATGTTTAATATGTTTCTTTTTATATGGTTTCTACGTAGAAATGCATTGGAATTTGTCACCTGTGCCAAAATGGTACTGATAAAATTATTACTGGGGTTTTTTTCTGTTTCTACTCCTCCCCTCCAAACAGGATCCACTTTCAGACGAGAGAGTTTGTGCGCAAAAATAAACACTGGAGAACTGTGTCCATGGAAATACCAAAGTCAGCTCTGCCATCCATGATTTTATTCCTACAGTCCTAGCTCTTGTTACAGAAAAGTTAATCTGGAAAAAAGCCATTGCATGGCCTGTTTCTGTGACTCTTGCCTTCACCATTTCCTCTGCTTGTTCTTAGAGAGCTCTCCTATCCCACTTCGTGTTTAACAAGCAAAGCACAGCAAAGGAGAGAAATACTTGGTAGTCAGAGCTGAGAAAGCTGGTGTGAGGGGCTGAGAAAGGCAGCGTGAGGGTCTGGAGAAGGGTTCCGGCGTGTCTGGGTTGTTGCTGCTTCCAGTCCCCACTGTCACCCCCAGGGAGAAGGAGTGTGGGCTGGAACATGGCTGAACTGCACAGCTGGTAGGGCACTGCTCTGGCCAGAGGTCCCTCATGTCTCCTGCCCAGATGTGGCTGCAGAGGGAATGAAGAAAGCCCCATGTTAGATGCTACAACCCTTTATGCTTGAAAAGTGCCATGGGTGAAGCTGGTAAGATTGCTGTCTTTTAAACACAGAGGTGCTCCTTCCAGACAGGAAGTGCCTGGAAATGCTGCCACCCTTCAGGCTTATCTTCAATGGGAAAATTCTAAAACCTCTTTCCTCAGCTCCCCATCATCTCTGAGCATGATTCACAAACCCTGCTCCTAAAGGGCTTCCTCCACCTCCACTGGGGTAGTGAGGGCACTTCTACCACAGAAACTCTGCAGACATCACCAGCCTTGAAGTCTCCCCATCATCCTCCCCCTTTGCCAGTGCTTCCCTCCACATGCTCAGTATCTGCTCTGCCATCTTACTGGTCCTTTTCCTGGCTGCCAGGGGATCATCTTCTGTGAGGGGGAATTATAGGGCCAAGGGGAGCTGAGAGCACGCAGGAGTGCAGTGTGTAAAACCACCAAACACAGGGTTTCATGGCAGGAGGACACAGGCAAGCCTTAGGGCCGTGCAGGAGGCTTTGGCATGGCAGAAGTGCAGGAGCCCTCAGTGACCAGCCTTGTGGGAAGCTAAAGCAGGAGTGTAATGCTGGGGGGACAGCAGCACAGAGTTCAGTAATAATCAGATGTTAACTCACAATGAGGCACTGCTAATATTCCTCGAGGGGATTTTCGCTTCAGGCAAGGTAGTTCCTTCAATATTTGCCTTGAAAAAGATGGTCTGAGAATGAGCCTCAGGAACACTGTTCCCTTCAGCCCTTTATAAAGCCTGCTTAATATTCTGAAAAGCCACCCTAATCCTGTCAGCAGTAATGCTGGAGAGATGATAAGCCAGCTCTTCCCAGTACAGCAGAAGCAGAAGTAACGCTGCAGTGCACAGAATAATTCTGGTTTGACCTGAACTTCTGTTCCTTTACATGTTACTCATTTTTTGCTACACATTTCTAAAATGCAAATGCTCTTCTCAGTCGGTGGTGGTTTTACCCAGCACAACACTGCCTGGGGACTGGGTCCATGTTAGCTGGGATGGATCCACCAACCAGAGGCCAGCACTGGTGATCTGGATGTCAATACATTGATTTAAGTTGTTTGTTGTGTTCACGCTCTGTGTAATTAATGCCGATGGAGAAATTCGTGTCCCTTCTGAGCACCACCGACAGCTATCGCACGAGTCTGTCAGAGACTGTGAACACAGAGGTGCCAAGTGGACACACACCAGCTGTCGTGGGCATATAGGCTGCATTTAACTAGGTGTATGGTAACTTACTGACTTCTTCAGTCAGCAGAAGTGCAGCAGGCCTTTCATATCTTGATCACTGTAGTGGTGATCTCCCTAAACTGATAATTGTCCCTCCTGAATCTTGAAGAACAAGGGATGTCTCCCCTGTCCACACCAGTAACAAATTCTGATAATCAAGGTAACAAAATCTGCAGTTCCTTTTGCCCCTTCCTGCCCAAGTCCTTTATACTGGCAACTGGTTACATCCACAGCAGGTCCTATCTCTGAGAGAAACCCATGGTAGGAAGAAGTTCAGGGGAAGGACAGTCCTAAATAACTCCCCATTGCTTCAGCCTTTGAAAGGACAGTAGAAGGGAAATGAAATGGATTTTGGGGTGCTCCATCAACCCCACCAGTGCTGGGAAGTCCCAGGCTACTCCTGCCCTGCAGCAGCTTCCCCAAGGTGAAATAGGAGCAATATGCCTGGCTGGAGTCAGCGTTACAGAACTTCATTTATTTCAGTTCTCGATGCTTATCTTTTTGCCGTCATCTGAACACAACAACCAGAGCATGAAATGCTCACTGTCGCATTCAACACAAACCCCAGTCTGCACTTTATATCCCTTTTTCTCCCCCTCAGTGCTTCTCGGTATGGACAAGAAATCAGAGCCAGCAAAGGGGTTAACCCCAAATGAAAGACTTAGAAGTTCCAACAAATCTGAAAAAGTCCTTTTCCTTCTCTTCTCTCTCTCTGAAAAGGATTTTTCTTGTCATACTGCACATCCAGCCTTCCTGGAGTCCATAGGTAATGTTCATCTGCCACAGTGATGGGCTCAGACTCTTGGGGGCACAGTCACACTATCTATAAACAGTAAAATTCCTAGCTACTATAATCATGTTTTCAGCAATGTTCTGCAAAAATGTTCTGCAAAAAATGCCTAAGGAAGATGCCAGAGTATGCTGAACGTGGCTATAAACTATTCTTCTGAGATCAGTTTCTTGACAGTTGGTCAAAATATTAACCAGTTACTGAAATATTCCTTACAATTTTCTTTGCCTTTTTAAGTGATCTTAGTCATATTAAAATAACTATACTGTTAGGAAGTATTGTGAGGGAAAAATTCAAACTCTCCTCTCCAACACACACTCCACTGGGACTCCGTCACCATTTTGACAAGCTTGTGTCAAGAAATTATATGCCCCTGACTAAAAATTAGTTATTTAAGAGAGCTACTAAAAAATTAGGATCTCTCTCTTTAAACATTTGACCCTGAGGCAAAAGGGAGGGAGAGAGGAGGAGAGAGAATATGATAATCTCTTTAGATAACAACCTGACTCATGGTAATAGCAGCCTAATTGCTATCCAAGTGCTTTTAGCAGGAAAGAGGCACACATAGAGAGGCACCCGTGCAGAGGAAGATTAGTTTTAAATGGAAGAAGGACAGAGATAAAAATGTACTTTCGTCTGAGTATAGTGGAAAGTAAGAAAAAGTTGTTTGTTTACGTAAAAACTGCCTTAAATCCAGGAGCTGCTTGAGATAATGGGATGTAGCTGGTATGTCATTCGTGTGAGAAACAGGTACATTACAGGGCTCAGAATGAAATGGGCATTTGTATTTAGGCAGGGAAAAGAAAATAACCACGTGTTGGGAAGAAGTGGTTGATGCTCTCTGTCCAAAATAAATCAGCTTCTGCAACGATTATGACTCTTCTATGACTAAAATTCATAATGTCAATCTGACAATACAAAATATGACCTTTACTTGAAAGTGTGACTGTAGTAAGTGATTTGCTTGGAAGAAAGCTGCATGAGAAAGGAATGGTCTGTAGCTGATTGATAAGTATCAAACATGCCCTTTATATGCGTGAGCCATGCTTTTGTACATTTATGATTTGTTTTTCTTCTCCACTGCTCCGTTACTCTGCACTTGAGCCCCCAGCTCAGGCTGCAGCCCCTCTGACACAGCAGCTGTGGGCCCAGCAAGCAAGAGGAGGTTTCCTTGTAGGTTTAGGCAGAGTTCTCAGCCTCTGTTCTCCAGCTGCCCTCGCTATTTCCTGCAGCAGTTCTGAGAAAGGGGCTGTGGTGACCAGGTGCTGCCCACAGGTCTTGGGGGGAAATGAAGATCTGTATTTCTGAGTAAGAGACGATAAAATGCTGCTTTGTTTGCACAGGACACAGTCTGTGGAGTGGGGAGAGTTGAGTATAAGAATCGATTGTGTTCTCTGATGAAGGAGTCAGGCCTTTCAGCAAGGGTATTGATTTATGAATTCAACTCTGCAAGTTGCTTTCCACTACATCTTTTGCTACTAAAACTCGGTGATGTGAATGTCAATAGGCATGAACAAAAGCCCCATGTTTTGAAAAGCCTGGATGTGTATCTGTAGGACATAAAAGCTACTACATTTCTTTGTTTTTGCTGTTCTTTGCAAGCCATTTTCATAGATTGCTGGTAATAGATTTGGCATGCAGTACCAACGTGTGTGCCTATGCATTACCATGAATGCTATTTTGCCTTGAAAATAACCTTTTTTTCTTATTTGTAAATAGCATGTGATCACAGTCCAGAAATATTTTATGCCAGAAATTATCCATCTTGAATTACTGTCTAATAGTATTTTGGTAGGCTGCTATGGCAACAGGTGTACACTCTCCGGATTCAAGCATCAAAGGTTCTTATGGCAATTGTTTTTTGGATACCTTCACAAGCAGGAAACTATGCTGAGCTATCCCAGTAATCTCTGGAAAGACAGCAGAATAGCATAAACTGACATGTTTACCACCTTACATTTGTTTTTAAAGTATCCATAAAAGCATGCCTTACAGAAAAATAAAAAGAAAAAAAAAGGAAAAAAAAGCACACAAAGGCCAAAACAACACTGTGGAAAAAAAAAGAAACAATAACATGGGAACATTTTATGAATATTTAGTATAAATTAGTATTTTGTTATACTGATACTTAAACTTCAACCAATGATGGATTGGCATTGTCAGTATGTTATACATCATACAGACTCAGAATAAGTACCAATCCTTGCCACAAGGCATCTCTGGGTGTTGGTTTTTTTCTTCTTTTTAAGACTTGATGAAATTTTACAAAATAGGACCTCCTACTGGAAATTCATCAGGTTCAAATGACCTTGACCTCTAATACACAGCAGCAATCCTAACAAAAGAAGTGGTCAGCCATGCTGTTGAGCACCCCATTTCAGCTTCCCTTCTGCATTCCAAGCTACTGTTTGCATTAATCCAACAGACTTTATTATCACCACTGTCCCTACATGACCCTTCCACAGCTGCAGGTCTGTAAGTAGCTGGTAAAGGCAGTGTCTGCCTGGGATCACAGATCTCCAGTGTTCATTGTCAGGGTTCAGGTCAGTGCAAACCACACATGCACACTCCTGATGATGATTTCTGTTTGGAAACATAGCCTGTGCTTCACAAAAGGGATGGTAACTCTGGAACAGGAAGACGTCAGTTAAATAATTAAGGTTAGCATAGAAGAAACCATAAAGTTCCTATCCCCCCTTAATATCTTTTGGAACAAACTAAAAAAACTTGTGTGAGGGATGTCATAAGTAATGTCATTTGCAGCAGAGAGATGAATTAGATGATATCCTAAATTCAGTATTTATGTGGCTCTGTCATCACTGTGCTTGGCCTTGCTTGAGTGTAAGCCTTCACAAGCACAGACTCAGGGGTAGGCTGGCAGACACCAGAGAGAGGAATTTTGCAATGATATATCAAGCATGTGGGGAGGAAAACAAACACCTGAGCATCTGGAAGAGTGTCATATGCTCTGTCATTTTTCTATGAAACCTTTTTAAAGTCTGAGGCTTACTCATAAAACTTTTTATTAAAAAAAAATCATCTGGCCCACAATAGATACTGCACAGTACAGGTAGTTTTATTTATTTAATACATACTGGAAGATTTAATTTAAGTGGTAAATGTATTTTCATGAAGAAGAAAAGTATCTTAAGAAACTAAAAATTGACTCTGCAGAACATAACTTTCTAATGTCAGCCATTCAAACGCTAAGGGTTAATGTGGCTATATTGGGAAATATGCAGAGTGGGTGTGCTCATTTCTGAGGATATCTTCTCACTGGCTATTTGTAGGAAGCAGCTGATGACAATGTCTTTGGCCTTCATGGTCTCCATATTCCTTTCCCGTGATATCTGCATACTGATTTGATCCACGTTAGCCATGATAAGCTCTGAGGCCAGGATCTGCGTGGGGGATGCCCTGTTTGCTGTGCTATCCATGATGTACTGCTTGTACAGTTCCACCAGCTTCTTCTCGAGGTAGTCGTTCAGGGCTGAGTCAGAGAGGGGCTGCTGGTTTGGCCCCAAGCTCGTCAGTCTCCAGCACGAGGAGTAGCCTTGGCCCGGCTTTCGGATGGTGTCACTGGAGGGGGGGACCCTCACAGACTCCATGGGGGGAGGAATCTCTGAGGACTCCAAGAAGGGGCCTATGCCACTGTCACAAGCAAAATCTGTCGTGACTGAGCTGATGGGCACCACGTAGTCCCCAGCTATATGCAAATCATTGTAGTTCTTGCAAATGCTTTTGCAGGAAGGTGGAACCAGGTAGGTGACCTTTTTTGTCAGCCCTTCGTAGCCATGAGTAGCTGGAGATGGCTGCCCTGTGGGTGCAGGGTGATGTGCAGGCTGTGGGAGATTATCCTTCTGCTTTCTGCTGTGCTTGCTACCTCTAGAGCAGACTGAGGAAATGCACTTGCCAGCAGATCTGCATCTCTGAAGGAGGCTTTTTCTTTGTGCTTCATCCGTGGGAGAATAATTAATGGACCTCATTTCATATACCACTTCATCGGCCGAACTCTTGCTGTAGAGCTCAGGGTTCAGGTCTCCACAAAGGTAGGTGATTCTGTAAAGATAACCTTCTGACAGCATCCTTCTCTGAAGTCAAGGAACTACCAACAGACATAAAAATGATAGAAGAAGTTAATTACAAAAAGTTCATTATAAATTCACTGAATGGTGCTTACACTCACAAGCCTGTTATAGCTGCAGAGAGATGTTTCCAATTTGGGCATGAACAAGAGTGTCTCAGTCTTTCCAGAGGACTTGAGTCAATGAGTGATCATCCCATCTCCCTGTTGTGCTATTAACTCAGTCACGTCAAAGCGTATTCTTTTTAACATAACACATGCCATGTCCATGCATCCAATGTCAAGTGGCTTGTGGAGAGAGGGACAAGAAGTGCTTTGCTGTGGAATAGCTCCTGTAATAATTTACACTTAAATATGTCTGGTTTTGCCCTGGACTTCATTAAGAAGCCAAGGTGCTTCCCCCTTTTTATCACATGCTTTGAAGCAACTCTTGGTGTGTGTGGTTTGTCAGCTGCCTCTGAACTATACTGATTTGAGATTCATATTGAGAGTATCACCCCTTCTGTTCCAGACTAATCAACAACTGTAGGCACGGTTCCTTTTTCACTAAAAAATCTCAGACCATTATATTTGCACTGTGCAATTCTGCATTGCAATCAGGATGGAATTAATTGTCTCTCACTTTTAGACATGAAAATGTCAGTGGCAAAAGCAAAACCTTTTGGAGGCATGATACATCCATCCTGGTTTAGACACCTAAATCAAAATGAGATTAAATGTTCCCTAAATTTGCTTATCACCCTCCAGTTACTATAAAAGAATCTTAAACTGATCACCTTAGATGTAGAAATCTGCAGTGTACTTTTCTCAAAGAGACATATTTCAGTGCAATGCATAGGAAAATACACATTTCAGAAGTATTCCAGCTCTTTCACTCTGGGATTAGTCTTACCACCAGCTCTGAAATCAGTTTCCATTGCATTTCTGCCCATGCACAATCGGCTTCCAGCAGTCACTGACTCTCTCCACTCTCTGAGCAGGCAGGTCAGTTTCAAAAGCTGCTCAGACAGGTTAGTAATTAAAGACAAGACTTGCTAGCAAGGACACACATGCATCTGCACATCAGTAAATGTTCTGCCCAAGCTTTAGCAGCTCCACTACCACAAAAACTGTTCTTAAGTCCACCTCTGTGTCATTTTTTTTTCAACAGATGTCAAGGATACAATCAATGGGAAAGATGTCCTAAAGAAATTGTTTAGTCCAGCAAAGAGAAAGTAGATACAAATTGAAAATAAATTAAAATTAAAATTATTTTTTCTTTCTATGATACAAAATATCTTGTGTGATTGAGAAACACATAGCTTGTCTTTGCCTTAATTGCAAATTGTTTTCTTCATTTACAATTTAATCCAGTTATAATCCTTAACAGATACTGTCTCTGTAGATACAAAAATATGTCCCAGTTATTTGACAACTTGCCTGTCTCTTTCAAAACTCCTGCTGTGATGGAGTCCCAGAATGGGAACACCTTCCCCCAAACTGTGAATGAAGAGGTGACATCTCTCTGGCACATGCTGTACTATTCTCTGCTGCTGTCAATTGCTCAGCTTATCTTTTCCAAGGATGAATAATACTTCATAAAGTATTTTATGTGTCACAGTTACTAGTTCAGAATGCTGCATTAATAATAATTGTTGTGCACATCCTAAGCATTGATATAGACTTTGCACAGATGTTAGGTAGGAGACAGTGTGAGAAAAGACTTTTCTCGGGACAAGGAATCACTTCCACTCTAAGAAGAATAAGAAGGTTGGAAAGAAAATAACCTTCCTTCAGACAGAAATATTAATAGGAATTAGATGTGTCCAAACACTTGCTTCAGTGTTTGGACCCTGGGTCCTCTCTGATGCTGCCAGTTATGTGAGATTTCCCACAGGCAGTAGCAATTAATGAAAAGTGATCTGTTTACACAAGAGGGCAAAAAATCATGTTTGGGGGTTGGCACTCCTTGCAGTTTTAGGTTTGCTTTAGGTTTTAGCTCTGATTAAGATACCCCCTCAGAACTCTTAGCCAAATACTAGAACTACTCAGGTTATCAACTCATCCTCCTTTCTCTTCTGCTTCTGTTCCTCTCTTTTGCAGTGCAAAGGCTGTTCCCTTCCCCCAGCCATCCATAGCCCAGATGGCTTTGTTGCAAACTCACCACTAACTTTGACTGGCTTGAATCTGGAATTTCTATACATTTATTGGTATGCTATTTTTAATGTGGATTCTGAGAAATGAGTGGAAATGTAACATATGGCCTGTCCACTGCTCAAGCAACAAAGGCAAAGCAGTTGTGTTCAGGTAGCACATGACACTTCAATCTTTCCTACTCCCCAGATGTGAGTCGTTTCTTTCATAAAGTGATGCATGAGGGAAATGAAACCTTTGGTTTCATTTCTTTGCACTGCATTCTGCTATACTTATTCGAAGAGTTTTGGAGCACACTGTCTGAGACAGGAGTGGAAACAAAAGGACTGGCAAATTCAAAAATATTAGGCTCCCATTGTGCTCAGTTGTGTGTCCTGCTGAATGAGTTACAGGCTTACCCTCTGAAGTTGGCAATGGCTGTCGCAGCAATCTGGTTGTTCCCAGCTCTACAAGGAAATCTGATTGAAGTTTTCATAGGCAGTGTTGAGAGCCTGAATGCAATAGGAGGTTCATATAACTCTGGTCTCTCTTATCCTAGTTCTTAATATAATATATACCTTTGTCAAATTACTATGCCATCACTTCAGCAGTCATGCAATTGGGTCACCTTTAATTTTTGCATCTTAAATCTGATAAGGATTTCAGATTTCATTAATTCTGATTTCTCCTTCCTCTTCTCTTAATCCCCCTTCCATGCCACAGACACACATATACACCAGGATTCCAAGGGCACAGAAATTGTATCTAAAGTCTTTCAATATCTGGGTTTCATGCTCCTCAAATTCAGATTTCACTTCCCTCTGCATAACTGCATAACTGTTACAATTCTGATCTGATGCATTTTGCATGTGAGGTGAACAGAAAAATTTTTCCTTGTGTGGCTACTGTCCTGGAAATGGGAGCTGACTACATTCTGTGTAAGCCTAATGGAGATAGAGAGAGAAGACTTACTGGTTTATGCTGTCTTTTCTATCTGACATAGTCTTTATTACTGTCAGATGATCTTAAAAATTCGTACGTCTTTCATGGGGTTTTTGTTCAGTTCTCCAGCAGAAGAAAGTCTAAAGGCGGGATGAATGTTTAGAGTCACATGGAGAATCCAGTGGTATTGCCAGTGTGTGGCAGCAAATTTACCAGGTCATAATTCTTGTAGATGGTGACAATGTTTACATAAAGACCCCAGATTACAGTCTGAGAACAGGAAAGCAGAATGGGACTTCTTGGCTTAGGATAAGCAAAACGCTTAAGAATAGCCTGAGAAGTGTACACTGATACCATAAATTGTGTCTTATACAAAAACCTGATTACAACGAAAAGTTGTTATGGAAAATGGAAAGAATATGGTGCCAGTTGGGAACACACTTCAGTGGGGGAAGGGACATTCTTTTGCACTGTTAAAGGAAGGGATGGAAACTCATAGAACAGACAAGCTCGTTTGGAATATGTCTGGCTTTCAGATCTCTGTGCAAGGCTCTGAGTGACATTAAAGTTGTGCTGCTGGTGATTGGAGCTCAAGTCTTATTACAGGGTATACCTTGAGTTCTAAATGATTTATTACATGGGATCCCAGATGACAGTCTGCCTGTCTCAAGGGAACTCAAATCCTGTGGGTCCATCTGTAATATTTTTTCCCTATTTTAAGACACGCTTTCCCGGGCTGTGAAGATACAGACAGATCCCTTCAGTGAAGTTTGGGATCCACCTCGGATTGCCAAACATGGCTGCAAGAATCCCAGCAAGCAGAATAGTCTAAAGAGTAAGCTTTCATGTGTTGCAGGACCCATATCTCACCTTCCACTGGGGCTGGTGTGAAACAGCTCCCAGGAAGCCTCAGTGCAGCCAGTGTGAGGAAACCAGGATAGTGAAGGAGGGAGTATAATGAGTTGTGCATATGGATAAGCAGAGCCTCTCCTTAATGCCCGAAACCAACAGATGTTTGGAATCTGAACCTCATTTGGCTTGGGTACAGGTAATGCTGATGACACTAAACTGTATGGTGAGGTGGACACATCAGAAGGAAGAGCCATCGTACAAAGAGACCAGGACAGGCTGCAAGAGAGGGCCAGCAATAAGAGTATCAAGTTTAACAAAGACAAGTGCAAGTTCCTGAACTGTGATGACATAACCAAAGAGTCCAGCAGAGGCCAGGATCTGTGTGCCTGGGGAACAGCCTTGCTGAGAGGAGCCTGGGGGTCCCAGTGGACAACAAGCTGAACATGAGACAGCCATGAAACATGGACAACAAGCCATGAACATGAGATGGCAAATCAGATCCTGGGCTGCATCCACAGGGGCACTGCTGGCTGAGATAAAGATATGATCATCCCACTCAGCATTTGTTAGGCTGCATCTGGAGTGTCCAGTTCTGGTTCTCAAAATTCAAGAATGTGGACAGACTGGGGAGCACCCAGTGGAGGGTCATGAAGATAATCAGAGGGCTGGAAAACCTGCCTTGTGAGGAGAGATTGAAGGAGTTAGGACTCTTCTTCCTGGGGAAAATAAGACTGGGGGTAGGGGACAGCTCATCATAGTATGCAGTATTTGCAGCTGCAAAGATAGAGGCTCTCCTTTCACAAGCAGCCACATGGACAAGACAAGTGGCAAAGTACAAGTTACATTGGAATAGAGTCATAGAATCATTTAGATCAGAAAAGACATCTAAGAGGTCTTTGAGTCCAACCGTTAGCCTAGCACCACCATGTTCCCCACTAAACCATGTCCCTAAGTGCCACATTCATATGTTTTTTGAATGATTACCGGAATAAAAAGAAAGAGGTTTCATCTCAATTTAAAAATTAAATTTTTACAGTGAGAACAATGACTGGAACAACCTTCCTGGGGACATGGTGGAATCCCATTTACCAGAGGTTTTCAGGATGAGATTGGACAATCTTCTGCATAATCTCATCCTTTCCAACATGGTCTGCTTTATGGCTATGATTCCACAACAGCAGTGGCTGCTATTTGAGGTAGGAGTTGGCCCACTTTGCCCATGGCAGAAGAGAAGAGGAATAGCTAAGAGGTGGTTTTGCACCAGCATTCGAAAGCTGCCCACTGTGTGTTTCACTTCCTCTCCCCGCTGCTGCTGCTCTGGAAGATCTGGGACCTGAGGGGCTGACTGTGAGGCTCTTTCAGCAGTGGTCATGAGTCAAATTCTTCTTGTCCCTGACCACAGCTCTCTTTGCTCTGATCTTTTGGTCTTCACACAGAAAAAAATAAAAGTCCTGCTCATCTTCCTTATTTACATGTCAATAGATCAAGAGATGCAGGCAAGATAGGAGTACTTCTCCCTTTCAAGGGGAATGAGTAGGTTTGAGAGGATAATAATCCTGTATTTCAAGAGCATGAGGGAATCTCCTTGAAGGACAGGCTGAAGGAAGAAGCAAGTGAGGAAAGACATCTTCCCCAAGAACACATTATACTTTATATGTCTACTCTACTGTTGAAAGTTCTTGTTATACAAGTGTCTACCCATTTTTAATCATGCTAAATGGATGAGAGTGACCTTCTGGAGCAGCTTATTTCTTTCACTTAGAAAAACTTACATTCTTAGTGTATATTTGAGTGCTATTGTATCTTTAAGTGGAGTTTGGGGGGACATGCTTCCACAAAAATACAATGAAAACTCCATGCTGGTGAATACAACCTCTTGAGCTCTCAAATAATTTCCCAACCAAGTCTGTTTCATCAGTTCAAGTTCCTTGAAAATTCACAAGTGCAAGCTTTGTTCATAATTTTCTATGTTTTTCTTAATCATATATACCCACACAAAGTAGGTTTAGGATCACATCAATCCAGTTGGATAGCATTTTACATCTCATATCCACAGCTGTAAGCAACAGCACAAAATGTGAGGCTGGAAAGAATAAGACTCCACATTCATAAGGAGGACTTGACTACATGATATTTCTACACTGTGCTTTTTTGTTTTTCTTCCTGGTGTGGAAATCATTTCGTGTTTCTGTATCTCTGTGTTTATTTTAATCAATTGTTGTCATGACTGAACTACATGAACTACAGTATTTTGTATCTAAGCATTTGAAGTAAAGGGACAATAAATTCATGTTCACTCCTATAGAAGAGATTACACTTTCTAAAAATGAAAAGAATAAATGGGAAAGAAAGACAGAAAAGGCTAAAGATATTTCCCAGGAGTGAATGAAATGGTCCACAAACAGGCATTGAGACATTAGTCACATTTGCTGCAAAGCATAAAAATGAGGGGAGAGGGTGCATGATGTGCATGTACACTGTGTCAAACTGTGAATTTGCAGCAAACCAGGAAATTTGCTGTAAATCAGGAAAACACAACGATTAAGTTTTATTGTTTATACTTTTTAACATCATCATGTTCTCAGAGAAGTCTCAGCTTTTTCTGCTATGATTTTTTTTTTAAATATGATGCCCATATTCATCTCTTGGTGCCTATTTTTATTTCTAATCTACAAAGAGAGTACTCTGCTTTGAGGACTGTATTCATGTAGTACAGTAACGTGCAGAAAGTTCAATAACAATACCATAATCATGATAAAAGCAATACATCTGGCAAGACTCCCTTTAAAAATATTCAGAAAAACATTTTTAGTCTGAATTTGTGAAGGTCTTTAGAAATATCAGAGGAACAATGTAGGGTTTCTTCATTTTGAAGTCACATTGCAATCACTGTCAGTCATGGTCATGAATATGGCACCTTTGAAATGTTCTCATCACTTCTTAAGGCAGCAGAAACTGCGTGTGGACAGTGGCTGAAACTCTGCAAACACACATGCATTCAAAACAGAAAAAGCACATCTTCATTTTACCTTCTACCAGCTGTGGTCCCACACAGACAGAACCAAGTCACTTTGATAAGCAAGGGTAACATCGTCATACATTTACATAATGCATAATATATTTTAGTTCTTACCTCCAAAGAGACAGCAGCTGACCAGGTACAGCAAAATTGATGTCTTCTAACTAGTTTGAAGCTTCCTGTGTGTCTGTCTTACCCCAAAATGCAATGTTCTGTTTTTATTTCCTTTTTAAATACACTTCTAAGATAACATCTGTTTTACTTCTAATGCTCTATAGCAAAGAAGTATAGAAAGAAAGTCCCTTAGGAGATCAGGGGGTTTTATAACTGACTGAACTGCAACACACTGAACTTGCTTCCCCTTTTATGTCTACGTGAAACTTCATTGTGAAACTGTGTACTGTTAAAATAGCTGATTGCGACACGCTCGGTCCAGGCAGATGGACTGTTATGTGAAAAAAACCCTGGGGAGTCAAACAGCCAGAACAATCTTAGAGAAACTGCTCATCTGTTGGCAGCTTACAGTGCACCCCATTTCAGCCACTATCCATGGATCTCCTTTTAGCTGATGCAGAGAGACAACTTGACATGTCAAGATTGTCATGCCAAACAGGTTGGAAGAGTGAGGTGCCAAAGCAGAAGTGTATTCCACAGCAGGCCTACTTTGCTGTCTGCAGACCCTGGTACATATAATTTTCCATCAAACAGCACAGCACAGATGCTTCATCAAGGTTTTGCTTGGTATGGGAAAACACCTGTCAGGAGGAAAGTTAGACCTGAAAGTTAGACCTTGTCTTTTTTAGCACTCAGTGCTTGCCATACCCACGCAGGCAGCTTATCTTAGCAGTGACAGTGAATGAAAATACCTTAGGCAAGCAGGAATTCATCCTTCAAGCTTGAGGTGTACAGACAGTGAATATGGCTTTGAGGTTGGTGTTGGAGTATTCCTTAAAGGGCAGAGGACAACTGTTTGAAACATGGAAATGGACTGTTTTAATTGATCCCAATGGAACATACAAAATTTGATTAAGAAGGAATCATTAGGCATTCATACATTGCAAGAATAAGAGAAATATATTAGAAATATATTTTAATTCTCAGTAAATTTTAACTTCCTCATTGAGGACCATTTTGTTTTTTTTCTCAGAAGCCTCCAATTCTGCCAGTCAGAAACCATACTTCTTAGAACATCATTTTCCTAAATAATCACTGTGATGCAACATATGATTGAGACTAGTATCAAAGTTTTCTTCCAGAGTCTTCTAAGACATGGACATGGGAAAAGTACACGTGTCAATCTGGCCCTACCTACACATCCCTAGCTAATTCATACCACAGTTTAAAAAGTAATATTGTACCCAATCATATGCCATGCTAGGATAAACACAGCTAAAATGCATAAAAACTGGACAAAATTGGCAGTTTAATGCAAGTCTTAATAGATACCTTTGCTGAAAAAAATGATCCCTGTGGAAACAAAGCTACTACCAGACCAACTTTTTTTTGCTTAACATTAACATTAGTAATAATATTAATATTAGCTTACTTTTTTCATTTAATCCTTCATTCTTACTATGGACCAGTCTCGGGCTTGCCAGATTTATACTGGTCCAACACTTTGTTTTGATGTTCCCTTATCTGAATGAAATAGTATTGAAGGAAGCAAGAAATAAATCACTAGGAAGTTTTTAGCTCTTCTGTAGAACCAGAGAGCTCTATAGTCACAGGAGATCAATATTTCTGGTTAGACTGTTGGAAAATAAATTTGGTAGTGTAAAAAAGCATTTCTGTAAAGGTCCTTAAAGAGTTTTCAAAATATTTTTTTAATCATCTAAATCCATGTATAAACAGGAAGATACAATCAGACAGATATTTTAAGGTAAAAAGTACTTCCATGGCCAGAAAACTACATCTAGCCAGAATCACTGAAAAATCCATCTACTTTCATAGAGGTACTTAAGTATGGATTTAAGACTTACCTTCAGGCAACTAGATTTGGAAAATATAAGTGGCCTTTTTTTTTTCCCCAGTCATGCACATGGAATGTTTACTGTTCTCTAGAGAACACCATCTCTATTTCTGCACAGTAGCTTTATGTATCTATGGAAGGGAGACGTAAACCTGTAATTTCTTGTCATATAAATTGCACATTAACATCCTGACAGTCTGGGCTTTGGGGGCATTCATTTATTCTAGTGACCTTTTCCACATTCACTGCTGATCTTGGAAGACCTATCTTCATCTAAGAAGCTCTGTTCTATATGAATTTTTACCATGTGGCTTATAAACTGCTCTGAGTGTACACTCTGAGGGCCTGATCCAGAGCTGAATGAGCTGGGAGATGATACAGCACAGCAGCATCTGACCCCTTTCACAGACATCTCTGCGTGTGCTGTGCCTCCTGCGCCCAGTGGAATAGATGTAAGAGGAGAGGGAAAGCTGCAGCACCTCAGGGAGTCTTTCAGTCAGTCTCTTCATCTGTAAATGTAGCTCAAATTGTTTGAGGCCATGCCAAATTATTTTTGTCAGTGTGTTTCACCACGGCGAACCCAGTGCACCAAGGCTGTGTATCCCTATCCCCCAAAGAGAAAAGAAAAACATTTCAAGTAAACTGTTTCCTTCTCTACCACATTCTTCTATTCTCAGGGAATTCCTCAAGGAAACTGCTTTAATTTTGATCCCACATACATCTACCTTAGCTTCTTATTTCAGTTCAAGAGTTTGTTTTCAAAACAAATGTGCCAGTTGTTTGCCCTCACTGTACTTTGGTTCTCTTGAAGCATGTGAAACAGACTCATTTTGGATGAAACTCAATGGGAGGACACACACCAGGACCATACCTGAAATTTGCCATGGCCAAGTTTCCTCATGGACTTTCATGGAACCACAGTGAAGCTGATCCAAAATCACCCTCACCCCCCAGACCATGCATCAAAGGGAGGAAGGGTTTCAGCAGCTGCTGTTTCTCTGCCAACATCTGCTCCACAGGTGATGCACTATTTGCTGATGTAAGCAGAACAGAAAAATGCTGTCCAGGGACTTAACCTCTAGGACAGTACCAGACAGTCCATCATTCCCAGAGTGACCCTTGCCCACCAAGACCATTGAGCTCATGTGACTCAGAGCATTGTAACTGATAAGGTTGCACTGCCAGAAATAGAAGAGAAGGCTGAAGTTCCTCCTGTACAACTACAGACCCCAGCATAGAAGTTCAGAATAAATAAATCTCTGCTTAGCCTGTCCTATTTGGTCAAACAGTGCAATGACTCATCCCTTGCAGCCAAAATGTTTGTATTCTAGAAATTATAAATTGGGAGCTTTTGAAAGGACCAATATTCCATAGATTTTTGTTAAAATTAATAGTGGTAATAAGTGCAGAAAATAAATCTATTTTCCTGCACATATAATCAAGTAGGTATGCGCACAGTAAGCTCTCTCTCATTATCAAACAGTTTCAGCTCTATTCTCATTTGGCATGTCTATATCTTTAACCAGGAATTTTGAAATTCAAAAGGTTAATGATATCACTTTAAGATAATCACCTGGTTTATAATTACTTTGTGCAAAGGACAAAGGAGATATTTTTAAACCTTTTGATCTTTGGAAGGAATGAGTTTATTGGAAGGAGATAAGCATTATCTAGTACAGCATCATAAAGAACAATCATGAATGATTTATGTTCATTACAGCTGTAAAATCAGATATATTTCAAGCTTCCCAGTATGCCATACTTGATTAGAGCTGAAAAGTCAGTTTTCAATGCATTTATTATGCTGGTATAATTAATGATTTGAGTACTTAAGCAGGGAAGAACCTCCATCATACACAGTTTTCTTTCCTCTTCCTTCATTGCTGGTAGTAGAAAATAGATCAGCAAAAATTTCTAGGTAAAATACGAGGATTCCTGTCTTCCAAATTATTGCCAGGAAAGTCTGGTTTCAAGATATGTCAGGCTGAAAAGAGTCTTCTGTGTGAATTACTCCAGCCCTCCACCTGTTATGTGGAAAAAAGGGTGGCTACGGCATCGTTCTCTCAGCCATGCACTTCAAGGAGGAAAAAAGGTCATGGATGCACTGAGAGCCTTGTCATTCTGGAAAAGGTGAGGGAGTTTTGGTGCCCACCTGTATTTACTGTCTCCAGATTCCCATCACCAGTGATGCCCCATGCAGAAATGGTAAGTCTGACTGTCCTTGGCACCAGAGCTTTAACTCCAGGAACTCAGTGAGCACAGTACCTTCCATGTAGCTAAATACATCAAATTCTGCACTCAGAGTTCGATACTTCAAAATGAAGTAGTCATTTCATCACACAAAAACATCACTAAATCTTTTAGTTAACTACAGAGGCAAGGGCCATGAATTTCTTGATTTCTTGTTACAATAAATATATCTTTTTGTACTTCAGGTAAAATAGGGTAATTTGCTGCCTTATATGCTCCTTCTAGTCAATAAAACATACAATTTATTCCCATGTTCAATTTTGTTTCTCTTTTGTGGATGACATAAATATTTAGTTATATGCAGACATCTCTACAGATTTGATGTATGTGAAAATCAAGAAAACAAAAGCAAAGCCTTTAAGAAAATTATGAGAAAGACCATTGCACTCCCCGATAAAAATCTCTACGATCAAGGGGAGTTTCCATGGGAAAATATGGGAGTATTGGATGTAGCATATGCTGTTCTTCGTTATGTTCCCAGCACCAGTCTTTTCTGGTAATGAGTAGCCAGTTAATGAAGTCCTTTCAGTTCATGTTCTTTTCTTCTCTCATTAATTTACATGAAGTAGGAGACTGATCTTGTCACAGTTCAGAAATCTTTCCCTTCAGTCTCAGCCTCTCTTCATTCATAATCCTTTATTTACCTTTCGTGATCAAATTGTTCTGCCCATATTCTTTTCTTTTAACGATCATAAATAATGTTGCACCGATATATCCTGAACAAAGTGCTTTATTGTCCAAGTGATCCCACTAAAGGCAGAGACTATTCTGAGGTTTCCCTTCACAACCACACATGGGCACATAAGCCTATAAGCACTGTCAGTGCAGGAATCACGAGTGACCTGCAAAGCATCAGAAGGCATTGCTGGGCGGACTGCCCTCTTTCCATTGTCAACATCTGGTCTGAAGCCAAAAACTTCTCTTTTTTTTCCTCTTTTTTCTTCTTTTTTTCCTTTTTTTTTCCTTTTTTTTTCCTTTTTTTTTTTTTTTTGAGCCCTTTAACTCTTACCATGATAACTTAGAAATGGATGGTTTTTAAGGCAACAAGCAAGAATATCTAAATGCCTACTACTTTTTAGCACCCCTCAAATAATAATGAGGATAAAAGACGGTCTACAATGTGCAAACACATGGATGTATGTATTTACTGGCATCCTGATGTACACCATGGATGCTGTGTACAGCTTGCTCTCTGCTGCTGACTGAAATACCCCAGGGTATGAGGCATTTCAGTCGGCAGCAGAGAGGAGTCTGACTCTGCAGCACACTGAGTAGAGTGCAAACCACAACCACTCTTCAAGCAACGAAGCATATTCTCCCCCAGCTCACCACCCAGCTCAGCAAAAGGGTCTATCAACAGCTATAACTCTCCTTATCCTTGCACCTTCCAGATCTTTTTAGGCATTTTTTAAGCTTCTCAGAATGCAGACATCAGTTCTTCTCCTTTCTTAGAATTTGTGTTGTGGTAGACATCAGCATTCCTTTGAAAGGCGATTTCCAAAGAGGAAATTTAGCAATGATGTTTTTTTCAGGAGTGATTTTTGCTCAAGATGCATCATTCCTCTGTAAGTATTTAAATTTCAAAATATGTACATATATGCTGAAGGTTTGGTGGCTTCTCCCAGTTTTAGTTTTATTTAATGCTTTTCATACACTGAAAATTTCTTTAAATGCTTGAAATTCATATAATTTCACAGCAATGTGAAAAAATTATTATTTTTTTCATTTATAAACTTGAGTGTGTATAGCAGATAGGAGTAATCAAAATTAGTATTTCAAGTGGCAAACAAATAAAACAGCTATCCCAAGTCCCTGAATTTCAAAGCATCTCCTACAGAATAAAAAAAGTGTTTGAGGCCCCAACTATCACAGATCACTTCCTACTACAGGAGTTTCACAGGGGTGTTATACTGCATTCTTTACTCCACAAGTCTGAAACGATTGCTTGCATATGCTTAATTAAGTAGCAGCTAATTACATCCTATCAATCAGATAGAAAGGCACATCATTGGATGATTATAGATATATATTAATATATTATCTTAGTGATAAGACTAATCAGTAAGTTGGGGAGGAAATATTTTTGCTGCTTTCATCTTTTATTGAAAAGCCTTTTTACAGATCCAGTGTCTAAAGCAGAGACTCCAGCAGCCCACACCATCCCAGGAAACGGGCAGCAGAGATGTTGTTGTTTTACCAATATTGCCAGAGCTTGGCTTTCTTCCCACAAGAACCTTTTTTCTGCTTTTTTTTGCCTTTGGATGAGCTTGGAATTCCCTTCTCAGCAGGTCTTCAGGTTTAATAAAGTCTAAGCCTCAGCAAATCCCAGATGATAAGAGGAGGAGCTTGTTCTTTCACCTGCTGCACCTTGAGGACAAGGAAGAGTATTCATGTCGGCAGTACAGTACAATACTGGCAGTTTTCTTCCTGGTTTTCTGCCAGATTCCCACTGTGGCTACACAGACCCTCTGGGATAAGCCAGGATTTTCTAAAGAAAGAATTAGTTAATTACAATACAAAAGTTCCAAATGCTACTTCTAATGGTAATACAGTTGCCTGGAACACTGCCTACATATATAAAATCCTGCCATATGATACATAGTCTAATTTCAACATTTGCATTGGGTCTTTGTTAAAAATAAATCATGCATCCCACTGATAATGTACTTCTTGGTTCAGTGACAACTGGTGAGGCTTTAAGATCAGGCAAATAGCTTTTATCTGTAAAACAGGATTGAGCAATACATGAGGGGTTTTTTTAGTTTTTTTTACTATACCTCAATGTAACATAATAAAATGGAAGGCAGCCAGGCTACTAAGAAGGCATTTTTTGTTAGTGTATCAAAATACCACAAGGAAGTTGCAGAAATCCAGGAGGTATTGCAGAGGTCTGGTTACCTTGGGTGTGTTGGCACATCCGTAATTTCTAGATAGAGCCATCCCATGATAACTTGATGAATTTCATGCTTCTTTTTTCCTCCAGTACTGGCCCTTAATTTGATTCTGATTCCTACATCCATCACTTTTATTCCTTCACTTTTCCAGCAACCACCTTTTTCAGCTATCCCATATTCTCTGACAGTAACATTCATTTGAAAATTGTGCCTGAAAGCAGCAACAGAGTAAGAAGTTGATCTGCTGAGTCCTTTTAACAAAAAAATTAGAGAAAACCCTTCTCTGCTTTGGTCCATACAAACCAGATGCCAGCAAATCACTGCCCATGGTTTTGTTTGAGCTAGGTATTCCTGGGCAACCATGACATGAGTGAGGAAAAACAGGAAAAGCAGCAAATGTGAGAGTCTGCAACAAGCATGGACAAACTGTCAGATCCATCTGCTAACAAAGGATGGTTATCAGCACAGTTTGCTGCTGCTGAGCATTATCCAGGGCCCTGAGACCCAGCAACGGGAGTGAGAAGGAGGAATGGTGTCATGGGCAAGTTTCTGAAAAACAACTTGAAAGGGTCTCTGAGTTTATTTTTTTTTAAGAGATGGTTGCTGGGAAGGGGCAGAAAAACATTTAATTGAGCAATTTACAGAGGCATAGAGAACCAAGGAGGCTTTTTCAGATGGAGGCTGGAACTGAGATTTTACAAGGAAGACTGATAGGAAAAAGTTATTTAGTTACATAAATAAGAGGAAAACAATTTTAGGAAAATGGATCCAGTGTGGTTTCTGAATAAAACAAGAGTGGAACTCAGTGAATTAATGACAACTGTATGTTTGATGTGGTGCTTGGGGGATTTACTGAATATACATATCTATATTCAGGAAGACTGGGACAGAAACAATACAAAGATTTAGAACTAACGTAAAGCACTTTAAATTTAAAAGTTGAAATTATGAGCCATCAATGTGTCATTGTAGAAAGAAGGCCAATATCATCTTGTACTGCCTTAGGCAGAGCACTCTCCATGCTTTGAGAGAGCTGATCCTTCCCCTCTGCTCCACCCCTGAAGATACTCAAAACCAACTGGACACAGTCCTGAGCAACCTGCTCTCACAGACTCGTCTCTGAGCAGATATTTAGACCAGATGATCTTCACAGGTGCCTTCCTGCCTCAGCTGTGTTTTTAAATAGGAAGGAGGTAACAAATAAAGCATTTGGCAAAGAATTTAACAAATATTTCTCTGTAAATGTTTGTTGCCACTGCCACATAAAATAACAGTGATGTGTGAATACAGTACAATACACAAATATGTGTGACTGCAAGCACAATGACACAATAGACAAAAGCTGGATATAAAACTAGACAAAGAGGGAGCAGAATAACCACATAGGAGGAAAACAGAGACTAAAGGTAAAGAGAGATTTGACTTTCATGCTCAAAGCAACTTTGATATTTAATAATTGGGGCTATATTGCCAACAGTGCCAGCATCCTTTATGTTCCTGAATAAGATCTGTAAGTATTACACGGATAATTTTCTCAGCTTGTAAAATCACTTAATAGCAAGTGTGAGTTTACAAACACTTTCAGGTAAACAAGACAATCCCATGGATTTAATCACACAAAAGGGAAGAAAATTCAAATTATTTCAGTAACCACTAAGGCAAACTGGAAATAAACCACCAAATTAAGCACCCAAGGTGGTGGCTACAGGCCAAATAACTACATTTTCATAGTAAAATATAAGAATGCTGGCATCAAGAATCCCAAAAGAGCAGAGAGGTTTCTGAAAACCAATAAGAAGCAGGAAACTTAAAACCAGTAAGAGCCAGGAAACTTAAAATTCAGGATAATGCAAATGACTAAGTCAGTATTAAGGAATTTTTGTATCTTTCTTGGCATTCTAGAAATGTTGAGAAACTGTAGGCCTGTGCCGTCAAGTAAAATAGGCTATGTCCTTTTGTTTTCTTTAAATTGTTTATCTTTTGTGTTAGGAAGTTGGCATCTTTATTGACTTGGTAAAGCTACTTATTAGGGAAGAACTAGATAAATCATCAGAAATTAGAGATGTTTAGTGTCTATGCCATATATTTTTTTTTTATTATCTTTCATCACACCGAGCTGCACAAACATCATTGTGTACAACACAGAAACTGCAACTTGAAAATTACAGTGACCCTACCGACATCTGTATCATCATCAAACTGAGGAGCCATTCATGCTAAGCCACACAGGGCAAAATTAAATAATCAAAAACGTTTGTAAAATAATTATACATAGCAGGTGTCATAAGAAGAAGCACTTAGCACCAGCACATAACTTACATTCTGCTATGGATTTACTGTTACCCGTAACTGGGAAATATTTCACAACATCTCTGACTCACCCATGTCTAATATGTGATGAAATCAATGTTCACAGAAATTCATATCCAGCCTAGCACGAGAACACAGTACTTTCAACCCCATGCTATTATGCCTGGGCAAAATTCAGGATTAAGGCTGCTTGCTGTCCTCAAAGCAGGTTGTTTAACGCTCACAAACTGCAAAGAAAAGCGGGCATATTATCAACAGCATTCTCTGGTAGCCCTGAGGAGCTCCAAAGTTTGACTGCTGAGGTCAAATGTATAAACAGAAGTCCTGGTCTCTGGTGACTATCCTGAAGGGTTGGACTTTTCCTTTTAACTGAAGTCTTTGAATCACTTAAATCACTCCAAAGAGAAGACTGGGAGGGCACAATATCTCCATATATCCCCAGTTACATCCCACATCTTCTCTGCACACCCCACATCTCTGCAGACCCAACTGCACATTCAGTATGAAGAACGAGCTCTCCTGGAGAGCAGGAGGTGTTTTGTTATTGCCTTGCTGCCTTTCAGCTGTGGCTGAGGAGAGGACAGAGAAGTGACAACTTTAGCCATTCTGTTGCTTGCTTTGCTGCCAAGCAATGTGACTTCTGGGATGAACTGAGCAGGTGAGACCAGCACTCATAGCAATGGACAGGCACTTCCCATCAACCGTGTGGGCCTTAGAGCAGCCCAGGAAGAAGGAAAACTACCAGTACTCTGACTCACAATCCTGGCAGCTATGGAGAGCACGGGAGGGAAGGAGAATCAAAGTTATCCTTTTTGCTGTTTAAAACGCTAAATTGAATTCCTTATGATTAGGATGTAACTCTTAAATGGTGGAATGATTTTAATGCAATAAATACCAACCTGACATGAGGAACAGTAAGTGTCTTTGTAGTGCAGGAGGGATGAAGCTTTGTCCTGTCCTCTAAACAAATATATTCTTATGAGACCATTTGGGAATTGAGAAGTTCTTTTACCTGCAGACTGGAAAGAATCATCCTTTTAACTTTTATTTTTTTAATTCTCCAGTCCTTAGGCCCACAGCCATGTAATATTATTGGACTCACCTGCTCCAGGCACATGTTTAGAGGAACAAAGGTGAGAGAGTTTGGGCCTCTTAAGATTTGCATTACTAAGACATAATTTCTAAGATTTGCTAAAAGTGGACTTTCCACCTCTGAAGAGCTTCTGTGACAGAACACAGCCCAGTTCCTCATTCTTTGCCTTCAAAGGTAAACAAACTGAGCATTGCTCATAAGAGTGTAGAATGAACTTTGCACAATAGGTGAAATTTGTTATAATCAAGACAACCTCTGAACTTGAAGCAATAAATGGGGCAGAGCAATTGTGTAATAGGTTCAGTATCCACACACCAGTCACTCTGTGTAGAAGGCCACACCACATTCAGGGTGTCTCACCTTTCTTCCACAAGTCCTCTTCTTCAAAGAGTGATTACGTATCAGATTTCTTCTGGAGGCTGGTTGTTTAAAGTTTACCTGATGAGGGTTTTTTGCAAAGCCAAAAGACAGTGTGTCATACTGAAACCTACACTCTCCTGCCCAGAAAACTCTCACAAGAAATATGCTTTGTTAGCTGGGATCACCTGTTTTACATACGCTGTCTCAGTTGTCAGAATTATAAAAAAGTTAATCCTTCTGCTGACGTGTATAAGGAAAACAGCATTTCAGCCACAAAAGAGCTCTTTGTTTTATCTCAGGCTTCCAATTATTACAAAATTTTAAAGAGCAAGAGGCAAAAAGAGAACAAGAATCAGTCTTTTCAGGAGAAGGTACAGAAAAAAATCCTTTTACTTGGATGTTGTGTCCTCTGGGAACTTAAGGGATAATGTAACTGAATGTCTAGGGGAAAAAAGTTGGTATTTCTAACTGTAGAAGAGAATGATGAGGTAACTTTCTAAGTTCTCTCCCAAACTAAATTATTTTATGAAAATTAATGGCATTGAACTATTAGGAAACAACTTAGTAGTTCGTGTTATTTGATGTATGTTGTGATGTTATTTTAGTATCTGGAAATATTCTATTCTATTTTGTTATATTATGAAAACTTTGTATATATTTATATTACATATATATAAGAAGACATTTACTCAATCATATATATTATGTACTTCTGTATTAAATTTAATTGTTCAGTGTTCTTACCATTTATTGTCAAAGTTCATGTCATGCATTTAACCAGAATTAATTAAAACTGTATTTCTCTACATTTCAAATGCCTCCAAGATTTCTAATGGTCTCTGCCCTTTGTTTTAGCAGACTCATGTGCTGCACCACTAATCATCTGAGAACACTGTACAAAATACAGCATGAACATAGTTTTTTTTTCTGTTCACTCACTGCTTATCTTGTTTACAGAAGTACAGCAAACAAAATTGTAAGCAAAAAAAAATTTTATATTAAAATTTTAATCTTGTTTCTTTCTTAAGTAAGCAGTGACAAAGCAAAGCAAACACACACACACACACAACAAGTACATTTTAGAGCATCCACAGGAGAAAGGCACATCTTCTTTCCTTCTTAAATTCACTGCAAAATCTTCCTTTGACTGCAGGGGGAGCAAGAATTTTCCTAAAGTATTTTGAAACATTCAGCTGTAGTGCACTCAGTGAGCAGTGTCTTTTTCATTAGCCAGATAATTATTTCTGCATAGAACAGAAAGAATAAAGTACACCCATAGCATATGAAATCAAACTGAGCAGAGTGTTGCCTCAGGCTGACTCCCTGTCTCAAACAATATGGTAGAAACAAATGTATAAAAGAGGCTAAAGTTAGTAATTTAATTTTTTGTATTGCTATACCAAAAATATAATTTCATACAGAATGAACAGCCAGCTATAAATTTATCTTAGAATAACAGAAAACATATGTCATTAGAAAGGTTATTTTTCTATTTCTGCAATAAGTAGATGAATTTTACCACTGCTACACTGATGTTTGTCACCTGAATGTCCAGCCTTATGATTTTATCTGCATCCCTATTATCTTTTGGCCTAATATCCCCAATAAGGAACATATACAGACAAATCACTCTTTTTTAGTCATTAGAATCTTATTAAACTCCATAGAAGAATCAATGCAGCTTCTAATGTCCTCAAAGGGATGACTCACAAATAAGGAAGCTGGAGCAGTTTCCACCCCAGCTCTCAACTCTGCCCCTAAGGAGCTTCTGCTGCTGCAGAAGAGCCGTGTAACCTGGAGAGACCCAAACGCCATGAGTAAGCTGTTCTGACAATGGACCAAGAGCATTACTGCAATTAGAAGTTGATAACAAGTAGATGCAATATGAATACATAAGCACATTCTGCTAATGAACCACTGCTGGGTAGACTGAAATGTCAAAGGCCCTGAAATATGAGGAGATAACATGACTGCAGTGTGCTGCAGTTATCAGGAACTCACCTTGGGAAACCTGAGCAGGAAACTGTGTTTTGAGGTATATTAAATAAAAACAGGAACCTGCTGTTGGGAGGCCATTCAGCCAGTGTATAAGCTTCACATAATTCACCATGTGCAGAACTGCCCAATAACCTATTGAAGCAGCCATAACTGAAAGCAGAGGTGGAACCATCTTTACATTGCACATATAAGGCTATCACAAATACCTGCTGCTGCACAAGTGTCTGTGCTTTAGAACCCAGTATGCAAATCTGAGCACTCTGCTTGCCTGCAGTGCTACCTACAAAGGTGTTACTTTACGGTCACCCCAGGGAAACACACCCCTTGTGTTTCCTCTGCTCCAGCATCCTGCCCAGCAGGCTTGGCTGCAGTCCAGCTGGCTCTGACAGAGGCAGGTATTAACACCAGCATTGTCCTGGGTTTCCAGGACTTCGACAGGTCTGGTGTCTGTGCTGGGTCAGGACAGTGTGGTTAGCAGTTCATCCTTGCCTTCCAGGATTGGAGAAGGAATAGCTGAACTGCTCAGTGTTTTGGACAAGCAATTTTCTTCATTCTGCATGTTGTGCTCCTCCACCAGTGCACCAGGGAAGTACATTCTTTAGATTAGCAGTCCTAAGTAATGCTTAGGATATGTGGCCTCAGCAGATGCTCAGAAAACATACAATACATTGTTAAAATGTCAAATTCGGTCTTTGAAGATTAGTCCACATATCCACTTTCTCTTTGGGTGACAGGGCTTTTTGCCTGAGTGATATCTACTAGACATGTCTCAACTCTCTCATGCTCTCCTCAGAATACTCTAGAGGGTTTTTTACCTCACAAACTCAGTTATTCTTCAGTACTGGAGAGCCCTTTTCTCTTGGGCAGCTTCACTGATAGCTTCATTGATAGTTTGGTCACCTTCCTCCCTGTGTTTTTCTTGTAGTTTATTTCAATTCAGTATATCTGACAGTATCTGAACATACCTTTCAAGTTCTGCTTTGGCAATCACAGAAAGAAATACATGCAATATCTTCCAGATTCATTTCAAATCTAATTCAATTTCCAATACAAACACATCAAGGCATCTTTTATGAAGTTTGGAAAGACTGGTGCTCATTTTGGTGTCCCCAGCGAGGTATAATTGCCAGCTCACAGAGCAAATGAGTTTTCTGACTCAAGAGGAAACTTGTGCATTATATGTGTCTATCTCTACTCCTTTGAACCTAAAACACTCCAAAATAGAGAGCACAAGCTCAGGAATAGCTCCTGCTGGTGTGTGCCATCACATCAGTGCCAGAAAGGATCTGTTACTTTGGATTAAGTCCTTTCAAACCCTGGTCCCTGGAAGCATCATTCTAACTGAGACCTCCTCATCTGACATCCAGAATGTCTTTACCTAGAAACCAGGCTTTGCTGGACTCTTCTCACCTACTCAGTGATCTTCCACAGAATTAGTGGACTGTAAATATCAAGTCCTCACTGGGACTGCAGAGTTTTCTTTTAAATGCCTGTCCTTTTATTTAGGGAAATATCTAGAAAACTCAAAAATACATTAAAAAATATTAGAACCATAAAAACAGGGAAAAATTTTTAATCCGGCAGCAACTCCTCAATCTGGGTTATCCAACTACCATATCAAGATTTTCTCCTAGGTCTTCCTACCTTTAATTTGAACCATCTGTGTAGGTTATATATCTGTTAACTATTAATCTAGGAGCAATTTCTCTCTATTCCTCAACTGCTAAAAACTGACACGAAGTTAAAAACTGAAGCAAAGGCATGTCCCATGCTCCTGTTCTGGCAGGAAATTCGTTGGCACTGAAATCAAAGATTAGGATTTGCATTACTTCTGAGTCCTCAATAACCTGGGTGTGGAAGTAACCACGGCTGTCATCAGCAGTTCCACTTGCAGTGTAGGTGACATTTAGGTACTTACAGAAGACCATTCTAACGTGCCCATTTTTCTGACAGGGTATCCATACCCAGGTTTCATGTTTCTGGGTAACAGTGTAGCCACATTAGCTAGCAGATTAGCTGAAATTGTATGCTTTCCTAGCAGTGTACTCCTTGGTTGTCCATAGGGCTCTGCCTTTTTGTATTTCAGAACGCTCAGATGCTCTCTGATACCCTTCTTCCCTATGGCTGACACCCAGCCCTACAGAGATATTTTTGCTTTGAGTATTTAGGGCAAAGGTGACTGA
>JAWWLV010000001.1:106758132-106840931 GCA_035041135.1 Platyrinchus mystaceus
TACCCTTCTTCCCTATGGCTGACACCCAGCCCTACAGAGATATTTTTGCTTTGAGTATTTAGGGCAAAGGTGACTGACATCAATGAATGACTGTCTCAGAATGACCTCGGGACTGTTTCCATCTTCAAAATCTGTAGGATGACTCCTTACAGATGCTTTATTAAACCACTACAGACTATGAAGCACTACAAAACTGATACAGCATTCGGAAACCATGCAGATTGTAACAGCAGTCTTGAGGTCATTCTTTGCTTGAAGCACTTTTATTGTTTCAGATTCTGCTTGGAGACACGCCACATGGAAACCGGTATGCCATACTTCCGAAGGAAAGCTGGAGTTTTTTAGCTGCAGCTTACACTTCTTGAGAAATATCAACCACTAGTACACTATCTTCATGCTCCCTCTGTCTCTGTCTAGATTACAAATGCAGAGGAACTGAAAGCATGTGCCTGATGTCAACCTACAGACTTGTCATGGAGTTGAAAGGAGTAGGGCTGGAGCATGGCTACAGGTACTCCCGACCAAGTGCTTGTTGCAAGAAAAGTCACAGACCCACAGAATCGTACAGGCTTGAAGGAACCCCAGGAGGCCAACTGGCCCTACCTCCTGTCCAAACAGACACAGCTAGAGTAGGTTGGTCAGACCTTGTCCGGTTGCATTTTGAGTACCTGAAGGATGGAGATTTTACAGCCTCTCTGGGCATCTGCTCCACTGTTTGACAGCTCTGACTGTGAGGGGAAAAGAAAAAGTTTAAAAAAAAAAAAAAGGTTCCTTATTTCTAGCCATCCCTTACATCTAAACAGAATACATGTCTTCCCTCCTGTCATATCACCACACATCTTCAAGAGATTGGATCCATCCATCTCCTCTATACTTTCCCAGTAGGTAAAGTTATAGGCAGCACTAAGATGTCCCCTAGGCTTTCTCTTCCTAGGGCTGAGCAAACACAGCTCTCTCAGATGCTCTTTGTACATTATCTACTAAAACCAAGAAAATCCAGCTGCTGGTAACTAACATAATTTTGCTTTACAATATAACCAGAGCATAAAGAATCTCCAGAAGACCACAGTGTAGCTGAGCTCTCCCCTCAGTTTTATGAGAGATACACTAGTTTTGTGATCTAAAATTGAAAATGTTTTAAAGTTAGACATAGCAAAGTCTCAAAGTTATTCTCAAAAGGAGAGAGTATAGTCCAGTCTTCATGATAATAATGTCCATTAACACCTCCATTTTTTCCCAATTTGATTTGATGATATGGAGGCTGAAGGTCTGTGAGCAACTGAGGAAATCTGCAGCTGCTAAATAGTTCATGCTGTCTCTAGTCTCCTCCACGTTATCTCCTATTTATTCTTAACCTTTCCCATGCTCCTTGCTGTGGAAAGCTCTGCTTTTGCATCAGCTCTGGCACTTATTAGAGCAAGTGAGTCAATTCAGCTTCTTGGCAGAGAACAATCTGCTTTTATTTTGTCTGGGTATGTTTTCTGCCATATTAATGAGCTCAGACGACTCAAGAAAGGATCCAATAAAAACCAGATCCATTGCACAGTAAGCAGAAACTCTGCATGGCCAGGATCGTGATGGTAGTGGTAAAAATGTCATCTTTTAGGACCTATGGGTGGCTATCCACTTAGCCTGTGGAATCCTGGCTCTGTCAGTTATTATCACTTTGTTCAGTCCTGTGCTCTCTGAGGGCAACTGGAATGCAGTTACTGATTCCTGGGGAAGGCAGTAGCCAGCGAAAACAGTGCCTTTGGACCTGAGAGAAACTTGTACTTTACCTCTGCTCTCCTAAGGACTTTCTACGTGACAACTGGCCTGTAATTTAGCTGCTCTGAGCCTTTCTCTGTATCTGAAAAAAAGTGCCAGAGCCATTACACTTTCACAAGAGGTTTTGCAGAGATAATACATCAAAAACTTTTGAAGTTCACAGACAAAGTATGGATCCTGGGAGCATCTGATTACCTAGAGTAAATAACTAGAGCACCATATAATAATCAATACTAAATTCTCAATGCCCTTTCTGAGGATGTTGCACAGTAATTCAGCATGCAATAACCAAAGTGAAACAGAAAACTAAAAAGATGGGAAATATTTTCTTTACTAAATATGTATTTTCCTTAATATACTTAAAGATATTTCTACATATAGGATATATATTTGATGGTATGTTTTAATACACACTATCCTTCTGTACTCTCTGTGGACATATGGAACCTGTCACTTGAAGTTTTATTTTCTCCTGCTCTGTTTTAGTTCTTCTGCATGATGTAAGACCACAGGTTAGTGCAGGATTAACAGATTTTTTTTTTAAACCCAGTTTAGCAACAGTCCCATGGTTTTCATATAGTTCCACTGCTGCATCTTGGTTTTAATATCTATACCACATATGAAAACCATCCTGGAGTGTATATCAGTAAATTTCCAATCCTGAGCTAGGATTTAGAGGCAAAAGTGTCAAATATCAGGATTTAGAGCAATTCATATTTTTTCTAATCTTACTATCACACATAGCAATTTCACTTAAGCTTATTTTTTGAAATATCTACCATTCAGTGCAAAAAAAAAAAAAAAGATGCACATGAAAAGATGCCCTGTATGAGCAGCAGTTGCATTGCCTCTGCTACTTGAAGGCTAAAGTAAAGAACAGAATGATCCTATGAGAACTGGCCCTACCATCAGTTTATGGAGCACAAATTAGGTTAACTCCTTTGATAAAAATAAGTAAAAAAACCAACCAACCAACTAACCAAACAAAAAAACCTAGTAAAATACAGTTATTATGAAACAAGTAGAAAACTAACTCATTTTTAATGTATCCCTTCAGTCATAGAATCATAAAATATGCGGAGTTGGAAGGGATCCATCAGGATGATTGAGTCCAACTCCTGGCCCTGCACAGGACATCCCAAGAATCACATCATGTGCCTGAGAACATTGTCTAAATGCTTCTTGAATGAAGAGTAAAGTTTCTGCAGTAAATTTTGCAGTAAGTTGTCACAATTTTTTATGGAGGGTAAATGTATCTCAGAGTTAAGGATTTTAAAACACAGAGTATCTACAATACCACTAATGAAAATTTATATTTCTCTGAATTATTCATTTTAATTCCCAAGAACATTTATTTTTATCTATACATTCTTGGATTTTTTTCCTAATTTCCCCATGTTGATTGGAATAATAGGGCTTCGAGTAATCTGGTCTAGTGAAAGGTGTCCCTGCCCATGGAAGGGAGGTTGGAACGAGATGATCTTTGATGTCCCTTCCAACCCAATCCATTCTGTGATTCTATGATTCATGTAAAGACTTATTGGCTTAATAACTACTTTTGAAAGGACTTAGTATCAGTTGTCTTCAAAGCATGAATTTATTTTATCTAAATTTTATTTTTGTCCACCAGAAAGACAGCAACTGTCTCAGGGTTCAAACTGTGAGAGTGATTCTAAATATAAAGTGACATTCAAGGAAAACTATTGTCTAATATCAGGTCAGAAGTAAAAGGCATCCTGCAAGACATTCATTGCATCACTGCAGTCGTGGCTTCACAATAAAGCCATTCTTGCCAAATGGTAACAGAGTACTGCCTGTGGACACCTTCCAACACAAATGCAGGAGACAGAACATAGAATTGTTCACTCTAATTGCCCCACCCTCCTCTGGATGTATAAAAAGGCTCCCTCCATACAGTGCTGCGAACAGTCTAAATAACTGTGAGGGCACTGGCAGCCAAGGTCACGACCTGTTGGTGCTGAGCCAGGGAAATGGAGTTTACCCACATGTGCCGGACACACACCCTCACACACAGCATCCAACCTCCCAGCAGGCAAAAGGGTGCATGTGACAGCATGACTCATTACCCTGACACACTGTACAATTTACAACTACACCTGCTCCAGGCTAGTTCCAAATATTTGCCTTCCACTTTTCCTGAGGGAACACAAAGATCAGACATCTGTAGGGAAGAGCAGGATTTATGCCGAGTCCCCTCTGTCACTACGAGGCAGAAAGGGAAAGACATGGACTTCTGGCATCCACTCCTTAATTCACACTGTATCACATGCTTGGAGTAGCCTGACACAGTCACACTCTGTCCTTAACCTGAGGTCAGTAAAGAAGAATCAGCCAAAAAGAGCAGAATGTAATTGCCAACTTCCCTTCATTCTGCTGAGATTACAGAAGAAAATCAAACCAAAACTAAAAAACCCAAACCAAAAGCAAATAACTGTGTTTATGTGCTATTGAAACCAGTTCTTTAGGAACTAAATTCTGCTGCTTCTTAAAAATGCACTGCAAATATTTATGTGCTTCATGAATGTGTTTCAAGTGTATGCACTACCTTAAAAATATTTTAAAAAAATCAAACCAGTGGGGCTGTATTCAGAGGTGGAAAAACCTTCCATTTGAGTTCAGTTTAGAGAACAAGAGGTCAAAAACCTGTGTGTTCAGCAAAAGTACCATTTGCAGGAACCTGCATTGCGTGGGCAGTTGAAAACAAGCAACCTCTTCATAAATGTAACATTTTGGGGAATTGAATTCAACTTTCTTATAATTAAGTCCTCCAAAATCAATAGGAGTCTCCATTACTTCTGCCAGGTGGAAATCATTATAGCAGGTATATCTAACTTCCAAAATCACTCTTTCTGTCATGAATAATATATACAAGGCTCCCAACTAGCACTTAAGCTTTGTTTTCCTTTTTTTCCTCCTATTTCATACGTTCTTCAGCAGGAGAATAGAATAATTAACAACTTAATATGTATTGTGTAGACTTGCCTCAGTGAAATCTGAGCCAGAAGCTGAAGAAATTAGTCCACACAGATTATCCACGCTCCTTCCTTTAAAGGAAGCTAATTCCTTTAAAACTGTCTCAGCTGAGTGTGGCCTCACACTGTCTTACTGTAAAGGTACAGCCACAGCTCCACCCTTCCTTCCCCTGCAGGCAGCTTCCCTAGGACAGCGCCCACTATCCATACCCTGCAAATAATAATGCTCAGGTATTGTACAATAAATACCACAGGAAAAAAATGTTCTATTCAAACACTGAGTAGGAATGTGAAAGAAGAGAGAGCACACTGTTGAATGACCTAGGAAGAATAAGCTATTCTCCCTGACTCTGTATTTTCTAGTTTCAGATTAAATAATTTCCCCCTTCTGTCTGATTTACTTGCATGTCTCTGGCAGGTTAAAGAAATATCATAGGTTATTGCTGCCCACCCTTCTCTTCCCTGTCTATGAACATACACAGGCATTGCTAAAGAACACATAAGGAAATGGTAGATCTGCACCTCCTAGAAAATCTCTCAGTGATCCTTATAAACTGTACATAGGTGCAGTAGTATTTCATGTTTTGCATAAATATCAGTCACATTCCTTCCTCCCTTTCTGGATCCTTAAAGAGTTCAACCTTTGTGGAAAATAATCACATCTTATCTGGAGTTAAAATACACTCAGAACACAATACTGCAGTTTTTAAAAGAGACAAAAGAAATAACACAAACCCCACACCTTTCCTAGGAATTATACTGATTAATTCAGATTTAAGTAAGATTCCATGGGATACATTCCTTGAATTGCTAATCTACGTGGAGATGCTGTAGCCTTTCATGAGCTTTCCTAATGACCTGCATCTGTTGCCAGTGGCTTTAGAGTAGAGGTTTCATGTAGCATACACCATGAGAAGTGGGGAAATTGAGGGGGGATATCTGACAAAGCCAGGCAGGATCACTGTAATCTTCTGGTAAAACTGCTGTGGATCCTTCTCTAAGGTTTGCAGCACATTTCTGAGCAAATTTATTTCTGAACTATAGTTAAGTTCTAAGGAAAAATGACAGTCTTGGCTATAAAATTTGAGAATAATAGAGAATCCTTCATAATATTTGGTAAGTGGTTCCAGTGTTTCATTACTCTCAGTCTTGAAAATGTGAATCTTACCACTAAACTGTACTTGTCTCATTTCAGATTTTGTAATTATGGGCTGCAGTGAAATCCCCTGCTATTACACATTAGTGGTTAGTGCTGTTCACATCCCTGCCAAGGCTTTTAAGTGCCAGCTGAAGCACTAACAAACAAAACAAGGAAACGTCGGGAGAGCTGGGTAAGATGTCATGCAAAGCGTTCCGAAGTGGCAGCAACCAGATTTTGGTTATCAGGGAGTAACAGCGGCACAACACCCTGAGTTTTGACACAGACCAGTAATGGGCAGTCACAGCACAGGCAAATCAGTTTAATGGTGTCTGTGGGGGCTGATTTGATGGTGTCTGTGGGGGCTGATTTACTGGCACCCTGTGTCACTGGCACCTTTTCGGGTGCTCCAGTCAACGTTGTTGCTTTCGCAATTCCATCACGGGTCTTGCAACACCAGAGGTTTTTCCTGAAGCACGAGTTACCAGCAGGTAGGTAAGGAAGGGAGGCCGAGATTCCATTTTATTAAGCCAATGAATATTTCTGCGCAACGCAGGGCAAAGCTTCAAGAGATGAAAAGCCGCTTTGGGGCTGTATCACAGATATAAATATCATATCTCGGCCATTGCTGTGGTCACTCAGTTTTGCAGGAATACAATACTCGCTCTGAACATAAAGATTCCCAGCGGACGTCCAGGCTCGGCGTTTCTCGAGGGGGATTCCGCCTCAGAGAGCGAGGGGGTTATTCCGATTACGAGAGAAACAGGTTTCGCTCCGGGGAACGGCGCCTCAGGACACAGCTGACCCCAGGCGGGTGCCCGGGACCTGGTTCAGCGGGATCCCCGGGACTCACACCGCCCCCGCTCCCGAGCCGTTCCCTCCCTCCCGCCTCCCCCCTCACGCCAAGGGGCGCCGGGGCGGGGCGAGGGGAGGGTGGTGAGGGCGTGACGCGCACGGTACGTCACGTGACACACCCCCTCGCGCGCCTCCCGCCCCGCCCCTCCCGCCCCGCCCCCGCCGCGCCCCGGGCGCTGATTGGCCGCGGGCCGACAATGCGCGCGGCAGCGCCCCCCGCCCCGCCCCCGCCGCCGGCTTCACCCGCCAGCCACGCGCCGCCGGCCGCGAGCTGCCCGCGCGGCGCCGGCGCGGCCGTTACGGGCGTTGAGGGACCGGCCCGGGGGAGCCGAGCGGGCACCGAGCGGGGCGGGAGCGCTCATGGCCGCGACCGACCGGACAGCGCTGGGGCCGCTGGTGGGAGCCATCGATCAGGGCACCAGCTCCAGCCGCTTCCTGGTGAGCACAGCGCGGGGAGATCGGGGCGGCGCCGGAGGCAGGCGGCACCCCCTACACGGCCTGAGAGGGGGGACCCTCGGCTCCTGCGCCTTCTCCCCCCCTCCGCCCCGGCGGGGTCCTTGGCCGTGCCCTTGGGGAAGGGCGGGGGGAGCGGGCCCGCAGGGCCGGGCTGCGCTGACCCGGCTCCTGCCTCCGTGCCGCCGGTGGCCCGGGGGTGCCGGAGCCGCCGGTGTCCCCGCCGCTGTCCCTGTGCCGCGTTCCCGCCGGGAGCAGCGCCCGTCCCGTGGAGAGCGGCCGGGAGTGGTCCCAGGGCGAGCCCCGGACCGGCGTCTCTGGCTTCTGCTCCAGGGGACCGCGAAATCCCGCTGGTCCGAGCAGGCTGCGCTTTAAATCTCTGCCGTTTGAAATCTGTCGGTTTTTAACTGTGTCGGGTGTCTCGCCCTGAACGGAATCAAACGGACGTGGTCCTCAGGCACTAGGGAGGTAGATCCGTGCGAGTGCAGGGACTGCGATTAGCTGCTGTTCAAACAATGCCGTGAGTCCGCTGCGCTCCCCTCTAAAACCTACCCGGGCCTGCTGAGTGACTGCTGCGGTTCCAGCCCTCCTGTCAATGCATCCTTTGCACTGCAGGTGTTCAGGTGGCTGAACCTGCACACCTTGTGAAACACCGACTTGTTTAAACGCTGGAGGAAGAGAAGTTTGTTTAAGGACGGAACAATTAATATATTAACCGTATATATAAACCCTTTACTTGAAGGATCTAGTTATTTGTATATTATGCAATAGACTGTAACTAATGTTATTATATATGAAATGTACTATATAAACTTCCTGCTTGCAAATCTCTGCAGATGTCCTGTCCCTTAGTCTGTAAGTCATAGTAATTTGACTTACTTGAATCCCACTAATAAATTCCTCCAAGAAAATGATAGAGATAATGACTAGATATAAAATGTTGTCTGATGTGCACAGTAGTGATTAATTGGGAAGTTCAATGTTTTGATTTGCCTTCTTTTTCTTTTTTTTTTTTTTTTGTGAAATGTTCTTTCATGAAGCAGGAGACTAGAATATCTTCTTGACCTGTGTTACTGTTATTACTCAATATCACGACCTTCATGAGATTGTCAAATGACAAAACACAGATCTAGGGGTGGAGAGAAACTCCAAACTGACAAATGACACCACCAGGCTGTCCTGAATGCCAGTCAGGAGTCCCTTCTGGGAACAAGTCTAAAGAAGTTCCCTGTAACGCATGAAGATAAATTCTAACTGCTCTTACGTACACGCCTAGTTAACTTTTTTCTTAGCCTGAAAGGATAGCACAATTAGAACTGAAAGAGACACTGCAAACTTTAAATGTATATGCATGTGGAATTTCTTACACTAGACACATTCTTTGATGCCTTGTACATAGTCAGGGGGGATTTTTTCTCTCTGCATGAGGTATGTTTCCTCTGTTGGAGGACTCAGGTGCTCCCTAATTTTTTCAAAAAGTGTAGTGTGAATGTCACTCTTCAATTCTTCTTGTATCTGTCCCAGTTTCTCTCAACTCATGTCAAAATACAGCATTGTCTTAAACTTGGCAGTGTGATTGTACTATTATGATAATGAAGTTGCATGGAGTAGAGCAAATAAGAGATGTGATCACTGAGTTAAATCAGAACGTGGGGGAGAGGGAAAGAAGAGGTCAAAGTGTGCAGGGATCTGCTACAAGCCACGTCGGTCATGCAGATAACAAGTGTATCTGGAGAATTCTGTGCTGGAAAAGGACTGCTGCAGTTAGAAGAGATTCACTCTGAAATATTTTAAGCCAAAATGTAATGTAGTGTTGTTTGTGCCTGAGTTGTTTCCTTGGCTCTCTTGTTGCCTTTCGATCTTTTACCATTAGTTGTTTTGCTTGCCTTTCTCACTGGTCTCTCTACATTTTTTTCTATAATGCTTTCACCAGTTTTTGTCTTCACCAAGTCACAAGCCAAAATCAAGTTGTTGTTTACTTTGCGTATCTAGTTTTTTTAAGGTGGAAGACAGATGATTTTGATCAGCTTGAAGAGCTCTGGGTGAAAAACTGTCTGGTCCTATGAGGCCAAAGAGTAGTGTCAACAATTCAGAGTCTAAATTTACAATTACTGGTGGCAGATTTACCAGTGTGTTCCACAGCAGTCAGCAGTGAGGGCTGATACCCCACAGTATTTTCAACAGCTGCAGGGATGGGTTCGAGTGCCCTCTCAGATGGAGGCGACCAGTTGACTGGAATTCCATTTGGAGAAGGGGCCTGGCAGAATCTTCGTAAAGTTCAGCAAAGTTTAGCACTTGGCCCAGAAGGCTAAGGGGCTCCTTAGTGAAAAAGGACATGGATTCCTGCTGGACAGCAAGTTGAATATAAGTGAGCAGTGAATCCTTGTGGTGGTGAAGATTAACCACAGTAAGAAAAGTGCAGAAAGTAATTATTGCCATCTATGTGGCACCGTGTCTGCTGTTGGACCCCGGTAGAGGACAAGAGGGTTTGAAGAACTGGATTTCATCCAGGCAGAGGGTCACTAACATGATCACTGTGCTGCAGCTTTCTTCACACAAGAGGCTAAGGGATTGTCTGCAGCTCTCTAACCACAGTTTGCGGAGAACACAGAACCAGCCTGTTCTCAGACACTCGTAGAAAAAGACACCAGGCAGTGAACACAAGTTGCAGCAAGTGAAGTTTCAAATAGAAGTAAAGAAGAGATGTTTTACTATAAGGGCCCAGAAAGTCTGTGGAATTTCCAGCCTTGCAGATACTCAACACCTGACTAGAAAAGGCCCAGAACAACCTGGTCTTAAGTTTAGTGAGCAGTGAGTTAATTGAGATTACTGAGGTGAGTTAGGTTAGTTTCAGAACAAATTATCCTATGTAGGGACACAAATTTTCAGTCTCTTGCATGAATGAGGAGTCTGTGTGAGCACAGGTGCTAAAGAAGCACCAGACCTCAGGTGCATTTCTGTTACTGTCACTACTTATTTATCTTTGCTTCTAACACAAAGCACACATGCAGTTTTAGTTTCTGCTGTAGCTGTACCCTCCAGGAACCCTCTTTTGTATCTCTACTTTGATAATCTACTTTTGCAAAATTAACTATGTAACTATTTTTGAGCTTGCAACTTTTCTGTTAAGTTGGGGTGAACCTGGATAACAGATTCAGAGTTACCAGGGAGAGTGCAGTGCTTCAAGTACAAGTGGAATTACTTAAGGCTCATTTTCTTAAACAACGAAGCAGGAAAATAAATTGAGTTGGCTAAACAAGTGTACATAAATAACTAAATTCTGGCCAAGATGTTTTGTCAAATGTTTTCATTAAATACTTGCATTTCTTATGTTCCATTTTACATTATTCATTAATCATATAAAAATCCACTATAACTTGTTTTGCAAAAGTCTAAGGCTCAGGAGATAATGGTGAGCTGAACCACTGTTTGATGTCTTGAAAGGTATTTGCCAGATAAAGTCCAGGAACAGCAAGAATTGAAATATACAGTGAAGTACCTATACAGTACTAAGTTCTAGGTTTGTCAGGCAGACACAGAAATTTTTTTCTCACGTCTGTGAAATATTTCTTTCTTCTTTCACTTCATCTCCAGAAGAAACATTCATATAAAGTTATATCACACTGCAACCATTCTTTTCAATAAACAAAAACTGATTTTAGGTAAGGAAGAGATTAGCAATCATTGAGCTTACCCTTCAGAGGGGAATCCATTTCCCCTCTCTACTGAAGTAACACGACCTTTCAGGAAAAAAGCAAAACTTGATGGCATAGCTAGCCAAGAAGGGTTAAAAATATTGCAAATACATTTTTTGCGTAGCTCCTGTCACTTAAAATACAGTACAGTTTTGCTCTTTAATCCCATAATAATAAGCATCTCCTAGATGGGAGAGGGATATCTGTTCAGGAGTCTTCCAAGAAAGATGATTTCCAGAAGACTCATTAAACTGTACTTATTCATAAATTCTGACTGTCTGCATTGCTGGTTAAATGCTAAAGAGAGAATTATTGTATGTCTGTCATCTTTACCCCAGCTGGGTTGATTTCAGTGCAATTGCAGAACTCCAGTTCTGAGCTTGTTTGCCTGCAAAGCCATGGCTGTTCCAGCTTAATAGAAACTCCTGAGGATACAGCACAGACTAACAAAAATAGCTTTTCAGCAGGCAGAGTTAGTTTACAAAGCTTGAGAGTCACAGAAAGTTACTTCTACAATCTGTTTTCCCTATTGTCTTTTCAGATGAGTGGCTTCTTGCATCACTTCTTTGAGCCTCATATTTCTTTTCATTCTTTGAAAATTGTTACAGTGGACTGATATTAATTCTTTTCCACTAAGATAATAAAAACTGAATGTAATACATGATAATATGTAATATGAGTAACTGCACCCCTTCATGTGATGTATTATATTAAAGATCCTATAAAGAGCTTGAATAAAGTGATCAGCCCTTGTGCTTGTCTGCCTGCTCACATACAGCATGGCTAAGTAGGTCTTTCTTCTCTCCAGTCTTGAGACTCAAGGCTCAAGCTCTAATTCTTTTCTGGGAGTAGAGGGAGGGTGTTATTTATGCCTTTTCTTTAATCTCTCACAGATAATTTAACACATATCTGGTGACTTTCACTTTCATCTCTGTTCAAGACAGCTCTATGTGTCCAAACAGCATAGACAATTATTTCGTGACTACTGCTGATAAAATAAGGACAAAACTGAGTTTTCCCCCCACCCTACAGAAAGCAAGAGATCAGTATCATAAACTTAAACCAGTTCTTAATCGATATGAAAGGAATGAAAGCCTCTACTCCCAACAAATTACAGAAATACACTTCAAACCTGTTCCAAGAGGAATATATTTACCTTATCTGAATTATTCACAGGGTCACAGAATATGCTGAGTTGGAAGGGACAAAGATTACCAAGTCCAACCCTTAGCCCTGCACAGGACCATCCCCAGGAGTCACACCATGGGCCTGAGAGTATTTTCCAGATGCTTCTTGAACTCTGTCAGGTTTGGTGCTGTGACCACTTCCCTGGGGAGCCTGTTCCAGTGCCCAACCATCCTGTGGGTGAAGAACTTTTTTCTAATACCCAACCTAAACCTCCCCTGACACAACTTCAGGCCATTCCCTTGGGTCCTGTCATGGGTCACCACAGAGCAGAGATCAGTGCCTGCCCCTCCTCTTCCTCTCACAAGGAAGCTGTAACTGCCATGAGGTCTCTCCTCAGTCTCCTCCAGGCTGAACAGACCAAGTGACCTCATGTGTTCCTGGTACACCTTCCCCTCAAGGCCCTTCACCATCTTTTTTGCCCTTCTTTGGACACTCTCTAACAGCTTAATATCTTTCTTATATTGTGGTGACCAAATCTGCACACAATATCATACTGTTGCTAACTTCTCTATCTCACCAGTCAGAGAAAAACAGGGAGATATGGGAGATTTTTTTGGACAACAGTTGTGGGTTTTTGGAGGGAGTGGGCAAGGACAGCTGTGAGGTCCCATTTGCTATATTTATTCCCTACTTTATTTATCATCTTGTAGGTTTAAATTTAATGACTCTTTCATATTTTGCATCTTTTCACACATCAGAATTCTATTTATCAGTGTAGAATCATAGAATCATAGAATGATTTGGGTCAAAAGGGACCCTAAAGATCACCTAGTTCCACGCTACGCCATGGGCAGGAACAGCTTCCACTAGACCAAGTTGCTCAGGGCCCCATCCAACCTGGCCCTGAGCATGGATTGATTGTTCCCAGCAAAACCTTTTAATCCCTTATCCTGAGGGAGTGTCTGCTGCTTTTGTTGAGAATGTCAGAAGGTTGTGGATTTGTTTGTAATGTATTAAGAAAGTGTGTTTACCTAGTTCTTCTCCATAGACATGAAAAAATCTGTGCATTGATAGTGTTGTTGTTTCTGTTGAGAATTTATTGCTGTCACAACTTATTGCTGTGTCTGTGTGTCTCACATTCCTGGTTTGCTCAATGACTTTTTCTAATTGACTCTGTGTTTCCTGCTACCAGTAGGAATCCCTTGCAGTGCCTTCTTTTTCAAGGAATACTGAATGATTAATGGTGAATGATCAGTGAATGATATTTAACATTGTTAGGAGGTCAGATACAGATTCAATACAAAGTCCTCTATCTTTCTTTATTCTCAAAACTTAGTAAATGTGAATATGCTTTTCATAGAAAGGAAATTTTAAGTAAAAACATCTTGCTTTGCGCATGCAAAACTTAACCTCTCCCATTAGATATGTTGTGTAGCATTTTAAGACCCATATCCCATTTTGCAAGTTCCTTTCAAAAGTGCAGCACTGACAGAGCTTTCCCTTTTTTTCAGATAGCTTCATGTCAAGCCTGAGCTGGTAGATGAAACATAGATAAGTAAATATAACAAAAACAATACACTGGTGCTCCTTCTGTGTAATCTTTCAAACTGGTAGGAGAAAATAACAATCATGTACATTTTTAAGACTTCTCTTCTAGGCAGTGGAGAGTGAAAATTAGCTTTCAGCATTTTCCAGAGGTTGTGCTGTTTTCATCATCAGAGGTTTTCAAGACTTGCCTAGGGAAAAAACCCTTGAGCAACCTGGACTAATCTCATAGTTGATCCTGCTTGGAGCAGGAGGTTGTACTAGAGATCTCTTGAGGTCCCTTTCGTCCTGAATTATTCTGTGATTCTACTGTGTAAGTAGAATGTTTCTAAACTTCAAAGTTTTACTCGGAAGATACACTTCAATGTTCCAAAGAAACTGGAGAATCAGAACTTCATGTCCTTTTTGTCAGAATTGTTCTAATAGTTTCAGAGTAAAGCATACTGTCTAAATGTAATCAAGAGCTTATGGATTAAAAGCTTTAAGAGAAATTCCTAAAATTTGTGGAATGAGAAGGGAGCATTAACAAGGAAGTCCAGAAGAGATTAAGTTGTATCCTAGAGGGTGGATGGGTATAACTGAATTTTGTTTCTTTAGCATGTGAGTGGTTTCTAAATCTGGCTCACCTCTGCATGTCGTAAAAATTAGGATGATGTCCTTCTGACATGTTCTGCAGTTCACCTGAACCTGCTGTTAGATTTTACTTTCCAGGTCCCTGAACATTCTTCAAGCAAAAAGTTCTGCCTGATGCTCATGAGAAAGAAACCTTTACACAGGAATGTCATCATTGCCCACTCAGTTACTCTGGTTTACTCATTGTACAGTTGAGTTGGATATTTTACCAGGTGTCATCTTAGCTTGGCCACAGCAGAGATTCCTTTTGGAAACAGGCCACTGATGGTTAATGAAGACTGTTGAGCATTCCACCTGACCTTCTACTGCAAGGCAGAACCTCTAACTTGTGATTCCTTAAGAACACCTGTTAATATCATCCTCATGATTCTCCACTCTGCTGGTTTTGTTGTAGTATATCCACATTCCAGTTACTTTTCTGCATGTTCTTCTCTTTTTTAAAGTATTCTGTTGCTGCAGTGGCATTCTTTTCTTATCAGGTTGTTCATAAGCTCTGTATTTGTAGATTTTTTTGAGGCAAACTGGGTTCTGCCTGGGTGCTTTTTCTCTCTTCACAGTTTGGTCCCTTCTGTGAATTCTCACAGATTCTCACTCTTCTTAAAAGTGAGCTAACCCAAGAAAACACATAGCTCTGGCATTAGAGTGTCACAGCAGGAACTAAAGGTATTTACTGGGAGATATTCTAAAATGCATCATTAATTTAATTTCTACAATCACCACAAGAAAAAATGTGGTTCTTTCCCAATCCATTGAGAAAAAAAAAAAAAAAAAAAACAAAAAAAACCCAAAAGAACAGTTATAATTGACAGACTGACAGCAAAGTTTACCAAAATACTTTGCCTATCTTAATTACAAAAATGCATGTATCTGAACCCATGTTTTATGGATATCGGGGTTGCTGATAGAAAATTACTATCCATTATCACAGGACTGTATTTGTTCAAAAGAATAAATGATATTAATTGATTGTTGGTTAAACTTCTGTGTTCACAGAAAATTACATTGTGTAATTTATTTTGCAGGTTTTTAATGCAAAAACAGCAGAGCTCCTGAGTCACCATCAAGTTGAAATAAAGCAAAAATTCCCTAAAGAAGGGTATGAATTTTTTTTTATTTATGTAGAGCTTATGTATTTTTATCTGTCAGTGATCAAAACTCAAGTTGATTAATAATTACTTAGAGCATAGTATCGGCCAAAAAAGACTGTATTGTAGGAAAAATGGCATAAAGTAGCTCACACTGGGTGTTCAGTATATGTTCTGAGTTACAAAAAATTAAAAAATACTTAGTGTTTTGCTCTCATCACTCATTACTATATTTAATGTCTAAATTTCAAAGTTGAAAACTAAAATTTACATGAGACGTAACATCTCATTTAAGGTGGTAAAGCTGTTCATTTTTACAGTCTAATCATAGTCTTCAGTTTATTCCATAAAAATATCTTAGTTTGTTCTCTGAGTAGTTTTTGTTTTATTTGTTCCTAAATGACCTACCATTTGCTGTCAATGCCCCCCATATGGAATAAAACACAACTAAATTCTTTGTTTTGTCCAGATGCTTTTTTGTGAAAATACAGCTTACAGTTTGAAATTCCTTACACTTTTCCTAGATATATAAAACATTTTTTGTAGTTATAATTGTATCAAAATGTTCAGCTTATTTTTCAGACTACAATTTCTTTTTTTGTATAATTTTTCTCTAACCAGTGTTTACTGTTTGTTAAAGATGGGTGGAACAAGATCCAAAGGAAATATTAAACTCTGTCTATGAATGTGTGGAGAAGACCTGTGAAAAACTGAAACAACTGAATATCAACATCTCTAACATAAAAGGTACTTAGGGGTAACTGAGGACTTTAACATACTCATGGTTGAGCAATTCAGATTCTCTAATTTTTAAGTTAATAAATAGAAAGGTGGCAGCATGTGTAGCCTCAAATAAAATGTTATATCAGAGTTAAAAACAGGTTTTTTGGGGGAGGAATAAGAAGCAAATAAGTCCCTTGTGTATATTGGCAATACAGAATCTACAAAGTAGTCTTAACCTAATCTTGTAAAATCACAGAAAAGTGATAAATGAAATTGTGAAGTTTAATTTAGAACTTATTGAGAAAAGCTAGTTTTGCTGTCAGTGTTGTTGCTGTCTCAGTTTGTGACCAAAAAAAGAGAGATTTAGAGCATATCGTTTAAGCAGCAGAAGTTGAAAAATGAGTTTTTAGAAGTAACATTTCTAGATTATAACATAAAAAAGTTGGAAGCTTTTTATTTCCCATTTACTTTCCTCTTCTCCTTACCTGTCCCTCCCCCCTCTCCACCTCTCCTTTCCCTCCCTCACTTCCCTAAAAGAGGAAAACAAACCTTCTGAAAAGGATACTTCTTTCTATTTTGTCCTGAAGCCATTGGAGTCACCAATCAGAGAGAAACGACAGTGGTTTGGGACAAGACAACTGGAGAACCTCTGCATAATGCTATTGGTAACTACTCTCTTTCTGAATATGTAATATCATATTACAAGCGTGTTGTGGAAAAAATACTTTCCCAGTTTCCTGTGCAGATCTCATTATGGCCTAGTCTACTAATTTCTTTGATTTTTTGGATATCTGTGTCATAAGATGTGTGTTTGTATACATACCAGTGCAGTTAAAAAATGCTGTTCCATAAAAATTCTAACTTAATAAATATCTTTATGGGTTTTCAAAAAACCCCCAATGTTCCTGAGGGGCTCCTTGGCTCCTTGCATGTAATGAAGTTCTGATTGTGCCCAATCACTTCCTTTGAAATTTTCAGAATGCTATTGATTTAACTTTAAGGAAAATCATGGTAAGTGGGTTTAAAGAATCCTATTGATAAGATTTTGCCAGCTGAAAAGTAGTAATTGTCTGGAATTACTCTTATAGGCCATGTCAAGTGCCAGGTACAGTTTAGAATGGTATCACTGAAAAAACAGAACTCTTCTATATTCAAATATGTATAGTTAACAACTTTATCTTAAGTCCAGATATACCTTAATAACTGACATGGTCCTTTAGTTCAAAGTTTATATAGGAATAGTAAATAATCAACCTGCTATTTGTTTTTTAACCTCTTAGTTTAATCACAGTCATCTGTTGCAAAGTAGTGTTAGTCATTTGCTTATACGCTGATCAAGTATATATCCTATTATGTGGAAAATTCTGTTTGATTTCTCAAATCATTTATTCTTCTGAATCAAATGAGTTTACCTAACCATTTTTACAACAATGCATTTAAAATACCCTGGCAATACAATATTCTTTCAACTACATGAAAAGATAAAAATAGACAGAAACAGCCTGTACATATCACTTTTTTGTGTATTAAATCTCTTGATCAATTAATTTTATTCATGTTTTTAGTGTGGCTTGACCTGAGAACCCAGTCAACAGTTGAACGTCTTCTTAAAAGAATTCCAGGAAAAAACAAATCCTTTTCTAAGGTAAGAGATATTCCAGAACATTTAGCTGCCTCAGTATATGATGTTTTGGATATATATATTTAAAATTCCCCACAACAAAGTAAGTCAGTTGTAGTTTCTAGTCCCTTCTTAGCTTGCCAAGTGATAAAAAATGTGCATAATACATGGATCTCAGACTAGAAAATGTTTCAATTCTTCAAAATAAGTAATTACACATCTCACTAGAGAAGTTGAAGGAGTAATAGTGAGACTTAATCATATGCTATCTAGCCAATGATAAGTAAACATCACACACAAAAATTAAGATCATGTATAAAAAAGCTGTTTGGGAAATAATTTATTGATGTGAAATTAATTATCCATTCTCATCTTATGCCTTAATATTGAAATTAATTGCAGCCAATCTGATAACTAGGAAGATATAGTTCACAAAGAGCAAATTCATATTTGTATATATGAGTGTATATATATAAGAATTTGGAAAAAATGCTTGCAAAAAGGTGTCACAATTCTTTGATTAATATTGTCCTTGACTGATTGTATAAATATTATGTATTATATATATTTTAAGTTCCTTGTAGGCAGGAAATGGATGTCAAAAAGCATATAAATTTTCTTCATTTTGAAGTTCTAGTAGAATACAAATTTCACCTTTCCTGTGTCGTGCCGCTCATTTTTGCTGCTGTGACTTGTTGTCAAGTCATATGGAGATGTCTTAGATAAGACAGGACTTCTGCAAACAACTTTTTTCCACGTAAATGATCTTTGAACTGCATTTAGATCAGCTTTGATCTTTGTCCATTAATGCACTGGTTATTTGGTTTTGATGTTTTCAGAACTTGTGTGTTGTATGCTTAGTACTTATTTAAATAACAGGTTTGTGTATTTTCTCTTGAGTTTTGCATCTTTGCTTTTTCACTTACTATCACCATTTTTAAATATAACTACAGCATTTATGGAAAAGATACTTTCATGGCGTTAAAATGTTTTTTTTTTTAACTTTACAGTTTAAGACTGGCCTTCCACTTAGCACTTATTTTAGTGCAGTGAAACTTCGATGGCTTTTGGATCATGTGGAAGAGATTAGGAAAGCAGTTGCTGATGGAAGAGCTATGTTTGGGACTATTGATTCATGGCTTATATGGGTATGTATTTGTGAGTTTATTATCACTCTTCATAAAACTAAGTTCTATATCATGCAAATTTCAGTGTAAAGTATTGTAATACAGTACTGTCACAAAGTACAGTGATCACTCAGTGATATTAATTCAACCCACTAAAATTCCATTAAAGTTCCTTGCAAGAGGAACTTTTACTGTCCCTGTACCACTATATTTTTTATAGATGTTTATATGTAGTTTGCCATTACAGGTTGCTGTAAATTTTTATTCATACTTTCAGAAGAATCTTGGGCTCTAGGAAATTGTATTAGGTCTGCCTCTTCAGTTGTTGCAGAAATATCAGAGTTCCCAGTCCCAAGCTAAAAGCTTTATGGCTTAGAATTTTTTTTGTAATTTGTTGAAGGAAGCCTATATCTTTCCTTGACAAATAGTGTTATTTTTTTGTTCAGAGTTTGACAGGTGGAAAGAATGGAGGCATTCACTGTACAGATGTAACCAATGCCAGTAGAACGATGTTGTTCAACATTCATTCCTTGGAGTGGGATCCTGAACTCTGCCAGTAAGATTATTTTTTCAGTAATGCTGTTATTTAGATAGTTTCTAACTCATTTAATAGTAAGAATCTCTTATGTAGACTAAAATCAGCAGTTACTTTTGTATTTACTGTTGACATTACTGACTAAGATTCATTGTTCTCCAGATGTCCAGTTTACAATGGTCTTGATTAACTAAAAGTAGCAGAATCGTTCTGTAGGTGGAGAACTGGTTCATGTAAACAATGACATTTAGTAGTTTATTACTTAATCAAATTTGTGAGGCACTTACAATCATGATGTCTCTATTTTAAACTTACATATATTACCAACAGTGCAATCTTCCCATGTGAAAGAGTTGCATATATCCTCAAAATATTGAAATGTATGCTAGTTTACTCCAAAAATCAATGTCATATGCTGTAACAAGTGGAAAAACACATAACTATGGATTAAACCCTAGAAATTAAAGTTCATTTTATAAGTTTGGGGTTTTTTTTATTTCTAGCTTAATCTTATTTAAGAAAACAAAAGCAAGATGCTTTCTGATTTAACACTGACCATATATATACATTCTTTTGTATTGTGTTCAGGTTCTTTGAAATTCCTATGGAAATACTTCCAAAAGTACGAAGCTCCTCTGAGATATATGGCCTGATGGTATGCTTTCTAGTATTTGTGTGAAGTTAATCTTGTAAAAATATAACTGTATCAATATGGATTTGATGGAATTTCTATAGATTAAGACTGATGGCTTTTTGTAGACCCGTATTGTCTGATTTCTGATTAGTATGTTGATATCTACTGTTGTATAATATTATATGAAGTTGAAAACTTGTTTACTTTGATGCAGCACCAACTCTTCTGATACTGTGGTGTCTAATTTATTAGCTTCAAAACTGGATAAACTGTATGTTTGATTTTGCATTCTTTTTCCTCGTAGATTGCGCTATTTTTAATTAAGAACATAGAGGCATTTTGTAATTAAGACAAGTTATGAGATTTTTATTTCAAATATAACTCTAACTTTCCTGAAATGTAAATTTTTTTGCTAATGTGTTAATGGAAGTGCCACTAGAAGTCATTGCTGACTTATTTGCGTGAAGGTTGTATGGGAATGAGTTGTATTAAGCTGAATGAGTGAGGTAAATGGAAAAAGATGCTACCTGACCACTACAAGAGAATTGCTCATCACTTTAAATGTGAACTTCTGTTTCTCTTCCCCTTTCCTTCCATTTTTTTTCTTTTTCTTCCTTTTGCTGGCTGTAGAAAATCTGTCCTAGCCTGGTGAGTAGAGGCTTCCATTAGGCTGACCACCTATATCTTACCCATTCTGCTCAGATGCTGTGCATTTCCATTGGTTTAAGGATTAGTAAAAGTGCACTTTCCAGACCAATAAATTCGCCATGTATTTCCAAATCTGAGATATTACAATTAAAGTTCATGCCAAAGTTATTTCTAAAATGTGATCTCAATGTATGTGTTTGTCTTAACTTGCAGACTGTTGAATATTTCTCTTTATAGTGAAATAAAAAATACAGTTACTGGCTAATAGATATTGGCTGTATCATTTTATAAATGAGAAAAGAAGGCCATTCTGTCTAAAAATATTAATTCTATTATAGTTAAACATCAGATTCATGCAGAGTTTTTTAGTGAATTTATAAATGCAGTTACCATAAATCCATTTAGTTAAAATGAGAATTAAGGAAAAAGATATTCAGATTGGAAATACACTTGCATGGCTTTATTGAAAATGCATTTTCATCATTGCATAAAGAAACAATTTAAAGAAAGAAGTTAAAATTGTCAGGAAATAGTTAAATAATTAAATAAAATTCTCAGGATACCCTCACTAAGTTTGCAGATGACACTGAGTTGGGCAGAAGTGTTGATCTGCTGGAGGGTAGGAAGGCTCTGCAGAGGGATCTGAGCAGGCTGGAGCGATGGGCCAAGGCCAATTGTGTGAGGTTCAACAAGTGCTTTATCCTGCACTTGGGTCACAACAACCCCAGGCAGCACTACAGGATGGGGGAGGAGTGGCTGGAAAGCTGCCTGGAGGAAAAGGACCTGGGGGTGCTGGTTGACAGCAACTGAACATGAGCCAGCATGTGCCAGGGTGGATAAAGAGGCCAATGGCATCGTGGCTTGCGTCAGCAAGTGTGGCCAGCAACACCAAGGAAGTGATGATCCCTCTGTACTCAGCACTGGTGAGGCTGCACCTCAAATCCCGCATTCAGTTTCGGGCTCCTTGCTGCAAGAAAGACATTTAAGGTGCTGGAACATCTCCAGAGAAAGGCAGTGGAGCTGGTGAAGGGTCTGGAAGAGAAGTGAGGAGCTATGAGGAGCAGCTGAGGGAGCTGGGGGTGTTCAGTTTGGAGAAAAGCAAACTCAGGGGAGACCTTACTACTCTCTAAAACTACCTGAAAGGAGCTTGTGTTGGGGTGGAGATCAGTCTCTTCTTCCAAGTAGCAAGTGATAAGACAAGAGCCTTCACAGCAATGGTTGTCAAGCATTGGAACAGGCTGCCCAGGGAGGTGGTGGAGTCACCACATCTGGCCTGGAGGTACTTAAAAGACATGTTGATGTGGCCCTTAGGGACATACTCTAGTGATGGAGTTGTCAGTGCTGTGTTAACAGTTGGACTTGATGATCTTAGAGGTCTTCTCCAACATAAATGTGGTAGTATTTGGAAGAAAGTCTGTATGAGGAGCAAAATGCTGTGTTGTAAAATCATCTCTCTTCACTTAGAGTGTCACCACAGTCACGATTTTTTCTAGTCACCTAACCATTTTGCACTTTTGCATTTTACACTTGGCATTTACTGCACAGATTACACTGAACCTAATTTTCTGTATAGTATGGTAAGACCTTTTGAGGTGACATAAAGTATATCTCTAAAATTCCCTGCTCTCTGTTTCTTAGTGTTTTAGACATGAGCTGCATTAAGCTGAATTTGAATGTACACCTGAACTGAATGGTTGTTTTCCTTTGAGCATTAGAAGTTTAGCTTCTTTTTCATTGCCTTCAATTATAGTCATGGAAAGCTAACTGAGAGCTTTTTTTCTCTTCTTGCAAAACAGAAATCTGGAGCTTTGACAGGAGTACCAATTTCTGGGGTAAGTCCTACTTCAACTCAAATTCTAGCATGACAACCTGAAACTGCATGAACAAAGCTTCACAGGAAAAAGCTTTAAGATGAATGAGTTCTGCTATGAATTAAGGTGGTGGGTTTTTACTTCAGATTAAACATGAAGTAAAATTTTGAAGATGAATTATTGATTGGCTTGATTCATCATTATTAAGGCCTGGCTGTGGAAATACAGCTGACAGCTTTAATGCATGTGTGTAGTGCTGTTGGAAACTTAGGATCTCTAAGTAAAGGAGTAACATTACAAAATGGAAGCAAGCTCTGCTTCATATATATAAAACAAGTTCTGTATATATGTAGTCCAGAAATGCTGGGCAGATTCTCAGCCTTTTCCAATACAACATACATAAAGACAGTAAATTTTATTTTATTTCTTTAAATTGTTCACCATAAGTAGCACAGCACATTTCATTTTTAGTTCTTACAAAAGGAAAAGTAATAAAAAGCATAGCTTGTCTTTATAGGTTTTTCCTCACTTTCAGTTACCTGTGTGGTAAAAATAGATTCAAGTTACAGTGATATATATCTGTTCGTGGTCCTTGTGCAGACATTTGCTAAAAGAAAATGTCTCTCCCTTTCAGTGCTTGGGTGACCAGTCTGCTGCACTTGTTGGGCAAATGTGTTTTCAAGATGGGCAAGCAAAAAATACGTAAGTTATTGTAAGATAAACACTGCTCTGTTTCGAATTTAGTGTTATGTTATTTTTCAAGCTCACTGCCAAATGCTTTTGTAGTTAGCAGATCTACTTTTTGACTGTACTGACCTACAAAGTAAACCATGTCCTGACTTTTATATAAAGTAGTGAAGGTGTTGAAGTTACGTGGCTTGTGAGGTATGTTTTGGAACACAGCCACTGTGAAAAAAGCATCACTGTGTGACAGGAGGTTTTTAATTTTAAAATTTTCCAAAAGAGAGATTAAAACAGTTGCAGGTATCATTTAAATTGTGACCTAAAGTTAAATGAATAGAGGCCTGTGAGTTAAATTGCATAAACTTGAATGGCACAGCATTGCTGGATGGGAGAGGTTCATTTCAGTTCAGTACTTAGTTTTGCTTCTCTGTCTAGCCCAGCATGGAGAAAATTGCATTTGTTTTTTTCCTATTTCTCAGCCTCTTCGTGTCCCCTGTTTAAAATAACTGATCAGTTAAATCAGGCAAGTGATGTAATCAAACACTCATTTGAGGAAAAGCTCTCTGTTTAAATGACTTACTGTTCCATTTACAACCATGTGCTTTATTGAGCATGTAGGTACATGAACTTTCACAGGTATAATTACACATTCATCTGTACTTGTGGCTAATTGATCTCCACTTTTTATTTTATATTTATGCACAAATTGAATGGCTAGTGGCCTAGTGTTTTAGTAAAAAAACATAGTTCTAAGTTATATTATCATAAAGTATTTTTATAAGAAATGTTTCTATAACACAAGAGACCTTTTGAAAAAAAGTGAACAGTGCTAAACTAAAAGGTAAAAAGTAAGATTTTTAACTTATTTCTGTTATTGCTTTACTCTTTTTCACTCCAAGTATAACTGAAGACTATCTCAGTAGTGTTTTAAGCTATTAATTTTCAGGGATTTAGAAAGGTAGGGAACTCAAAATTTCTCAGAATAAATTAGAGTGGATTGCAGGATTTTATACTCCTTTTATTAAACTGTGTCCATATGCACATGTACATGCATATGGACACAACATCAACTGTGTTGATATGCGTGCAAAATATGTGTCACATGCATGACACATATGTGAAGTGGTCTTCAAATGAGAAACATGCCATTTTTAGAAGTTTTTGAGTAGAATATATTTAAAGAAGACCTCTTCTTTGTGACAGGGGCAATGTTTCTTAAATTTCCCCTTTAATATTGTGAAATATTTATTTTATAAAGTAGCTTTCATAATCAGCTTAAATTGAAGTAGGTAAACACTGCCACCAAAGAGGAATTCACACTTAGTTTTCAGCCATATCTGCTCCCTGATGAAGTGTTATACAAGAAATAGCCAGAGAGAGGGGAATGTGACTAGGTTTTTCAGCTTCAGGTTGCATTTAAATCAACCTTTTTGAGGATAGTTTTATCATCGGTTAATGCTAAAATAACCTTCAAGGGTCAAAATGTGGTGTCTTGATTCTCCACAGGGGACTCATGGATTGATGAATTACAGTAACAGGTTAACCTTTAAACATTTTGGTCTAACTTTGCTTTGCTTTCATGCTAGGTACGGAACAGGCTGTTTCTTGCTGTGCAATACAGGTCAGAAGGTCAGTTGAGTTTTTAGTTGTTCCCTTTTATTTTTTTGCAATCTTTATTTAAGTTCTCAAACACAACTGTATGTTAGGCTTTCTTGGACTTACTAACAACAACTATGTTGCCAGACATAAGGAAAAGCACAGACTGAAATCTGAAAGAATAGAAAGTAATAGTTTGTTGAGGGTGTTTCAGTAAGACTCCATTTCCTAGCTCCTTAGGTTTCCAAACAGAACTTTTCATAGCAAGTTTCTTGCTCTTTCCCTGTTGTTCCTCTGTGTACATGTTTCTTAATGTCACACAGAGAGGCTTAAGTGTTGTGTTACTTAACCACAGGACTTCTTCCTTCTCTTGGCTATTTTATTTCTTCTCTTTATTTTCTCTCATTATTTCTTTGTGGTTGGAGTTGAATAAATAACTCAAAGCTTTGGCTTCCTTCTCATTTCCATCTCCTTCTAAAGATCCCCAATTCTTTGCTATATGGAGGCTGGAAAGATCTGTGGCAGCTTGTGGAAAAGAGAATTAGCACCAGCAATCTAAGAGTTCTATGACAGGTGTTTATTTAGGGTGACTGATAATTTACTTTGTTTAAACATTCCATATTTCATTTGAAGGTTTGATTCCTTGTTTATTATAATTTGAATGTTTTAATTTAAATATTTCCTGCCTCTGTTCATGCTTTACCCTTTCTTTCCCATTTCCTCATTTAGTCTGTGTTTTCTGAGCATGGTCTTCTAACCACAATAGCTTACAAACTGGGCAGAGACAAACCTGTTTGTTATGCACTAGAGGTAAGTTCAGTAGTTTCTTCCTTTTTGTAGTGATACGTGTTCTTGTTTACTTCTGTTTTCTGGTATTTTTATGTTACCTTGAGCTGCATAGAAATGAAAATAGCTCTGTGTTTTAGCCTGTGTGCCTCAAGGCCTATGTGTGGTTTTGGTTATCCCTATCTACAATCTAAATCGTGTAATCTAATAACATATTTCTTCATTGCATCATTTATATTTTCAGGGCAAGATGGTGAAAACTTTTTTTTGTTATTCCGTCTCTTAAATCCTTAATAAATGTTATAAATAAATAAAAAGACTTCTATATTAAATCTGGTTTAAGAAAAGAGGGGAGGAAGTACTAGTGTTTCAGTTATCCTCTCATAATAAAAGTCATAGCTAAATGTTTTTTATTTCATTGTAATGGATTTTACTTCTACCTTTAAAAATCTGAATCAAATTTCTGGGAAAAAAATCCTCTAACAATTTAGCTTTTTTTTACATACCCAGATTTAGGTGCCTACTTACAGAATTTGGTTCCTTGGTTCTCTACACAAGTCTGAGGGCATCCAAATTCTGTAGAAAATTGTATTTTTACTTAAACTTCAGGGTTCATTATTTTATAGCTCTGCTTCTGAAGCACAGATCAGCTGAGCACCTATTTGGCACCAAAGCTTTATTGGGAACAGCAAAATATTTACTCTTCCACCTGTGCTGTTAAGTGGGCTAACTATTTTAATCTAATAGTTATTCTCAAAACACATATACTTAATTCTCTGCTGATATTGAGCTTTTGCAGACACCCTATGTTTTCCATGTGAAACAAAGACAACACACCGAATTTTTTTCACTGGGAGAATAGTTTGTGGCTTATAGTACTTTACTAGGATGTGGGAGGCTGTGTTGATTTCCTTCCCTAAGGAAAATGAATCTTGCATTTGCCATGTTCTGTCAAGCTTGGGGATTTTTATTTTGTGTGGGTGTGTGAAAGGTTTGTTTTCTTTTTTAAGCCGTGTTCTTGAATCAAGAACTGGAACTGTCTTGAGTGATTTTTATTTCTGCATACTGAAACACGTGCACATGTGCTTTGCTTCTTCACTTCCAAGTCTTTAACGATATTGTCTGAAAACATGGCTTCAACAGAAGACGTTAAGTGTCTTTTATCCTATATCCATGCTAGAAGCATCTACAGTCTGCTGGTTAAGACACTCCCCAGAAAGGCAAAAAATATGGATTCAGCCTTTTCTTTTAAATCAAACTGGTATCTTGTAACAGTAATAGCCAACTGCTTAAAAACACCCCTGCCTTTTCTAGCAATGGCTTTGAATGAAAATACAATGCTGCTCCTGTTTTACTTGAATCTTGGTCTAGTAAACTTGAAATTGTCTTGTGGAGAAGTCCATTTGCACTTTGCAGTGAGATGCAGGGCCAAATTCAAAAATTCAGAGCAATTTTGCTGGCAAATGCACCAGTGCCTAAATTTTCTGCCTTTCTGAGCATTTGTATATAGACTGGATGTAATCAGTCTTGTTTCTTTAAATCAAAGCATAAAAATCTTAATTTGTCAGAAAAAGAAGTCTGAGGCTACTGGACCTCTTAACTGTATATTCAGGAGAAGACATGAACTAGAAAGACAAGAAGACTGCTTAGGAAATGTCACTGTAACTTCCCCTCATGGAGAAAAGCACACAATATGTACCTTTTCTGCATGGAGCCTGTGTAACAGGCTGCCCTTTTTACACAGCAGTTTCCAGGTCCCAAGAAACTTGTGGTTTAGTTGTGAGCATTCTTGGGAGTGCTTCAAGCTGTGACTGTAAGCCTGAAGTTGGAGGCCACAGCTACCCCTCCTCTCCAGTCATTTAAAAAGGAACACAAAGCTACCAGTTGTTGTCTCCTAATGTGGTGATTTTGTTTCCTTCAGGGATCTGTTGCAATAGCTGGTGCCGTTGTTCGTTGGCTGAGGGACAATCTGGGTATCGTTAAGTCTGCAGAGGACGTTGGTGAGTATTCACAATTTGGAACTGTTCAGTTTTCTAAGTTTTCCAGTGTCATAATGTCTCTATTGGTGGATGAAAACTCAAAATATTAAAGAAAAGATGGAAGGTGCATGTATTTTGCTGCGTTTAAATAATTCGCTTTGCATCCATGAACTCCCTGTTATTGATACATGTATTTCACAGAACCTCTCAATACAGCCTTGGAAACTTTGTTCTTTTGCAATCTGTACTTTTTAGTAGTTTCCCAGCAAACAGATATTCAGGTGGTTACTATATCTACACTGTATCTCCTGGTTTCCTGAGGAGTTGCATTTTCCAGAGTCAAGAGTATTTAAGTCTGTATTACAGAAACCAGCTCATATTTGATCCTAAACCTACATATTCTTGTCATAAACATGAGAACCTGAGACCCTACATGTGCAATAATTTATGTAGAAGGCTTCATATCCATTGAGTTAGAGACCTCAGTTTGCAAAGTTACCTCTTAAAGGAGTTGTGGAGGAGGGTAATCTGTCTTGGCTAAGAATACAGTAATCCTTTAGCAGTTGTGCAGCTGATGTTTTCTGATTGAGCTGAACTGAAACAAACTGGTGTGGGACATTATAGAAACTAGGAACATAGCAAACATTGGAAAAGGAAAAAATGTCAGAAGCATGCAAGGGCAAAAGTTTGAAAGTGACTGATATAATTAGATTTAAGACTAAAAAGAGATTCCTTGCATATTTTTAATAATTTGTTATCTTATTCAAAGGTGGGAAAATTTAGAATTAAAATTTTATGTAAAACTTTAAGCAAAAACTTTAAACATTAGTCTGTTTTTCTGAAAGAAAACTTTGCAGATCATACAGCAGAGTATATCACATGAATTAGTCAGTTGTTGAGACACTACAGTAGCTCTTCACAAGTTTGACTAGACCTTTGGAAGGTTTGAGTTTCAAGAACTTTAACCTTGTCAGTGTTTGTAAAGTCATGTAGGACTTCATCATCTCTTCCTGTTACCCTGAACATGTCCTTCCTTCTCCCTTCACTCCTTTTTTGAGTCTGTATGAAATTACCATTTTAGAAAGACTTTTTGAAGACATTTTCCTGCTATTTTTGTCTAGTGCTGTGCTCCTCTGATCAATGCCAACAAAAAAATTACAAAAGCAGAAAAAAAGCACTTTTCTTTCTTGTTCTAGGAATGAGCTGCACTTTGGCATTCTTTCCTTTGCAATTCTAGATGTCTTAATATAATTTTTTAATTGCAGATATTTTGGTATTGAGTTCATATATACACAGTTATTACTCAGATATTAAGAAACTTCAGATTTCCTTGCAGGTGGCCTTGTGATTTATATACGCAAGCTGAGAATTTGGAACTCTAAATCCATTTGAAGTTAATGGGAATTTAGTTCTTAACTCCCTTTGGTCTTGATCCAGTTTCACTTGCTTATCTTGACTTAAATGTAAGAAAAGTGTGACCTTTTGGACTGCTTTGAAGATTGCATTCTTTACCCACAGGATAACCTTTGGAAACCTTACAGAATCTAGGTCAGAATATTGAGCACATAATTTGGGGGTTTGGTTTTGATTTTTTATTTTACATTTTACATTTCCCACAACTCCCTGTGTCCCATATTCCATTCATACTGTTACAAACAGAAAATTAGTTAACAAGGAGCAGAGTGCCAGCACTAGCTGTGTTGTTTAATTGTATACGTGGTTTGATTATTTTTGTAGCTACCTAATATATTCTGAATATTTTTCCAATTTAAATAATAACACTTTTAAGTGTTGTATTTAAGTGTTGGTGCAGTTGTGAAAAGCTAACTGAAGCCTGTTTGTGTGTGTGCACATTAGAAAAACTGGCTGCAGAAGCGGGGACTTCTTACGGCGTCTACTTTGTGCCAGCATTTTCAGGACTGTATGCACCATACTGGGAACCCAGTGCCAGGGGGTAAGGATCTGACTGAACACTGCATTTGCAGAGGGTTTTAATCATTTTACAAATCTAACACGCTTGTCTTTCCAGGCACATGAAATTGTTCCTTTTGTTCCTTTGATGTGTCCAGATACATCATTCTCTGTGGTATCTTCAAGGAACTACTGGGTTTCTGTTTTGTATTTAAGCTGTTCAAAACAGCAGCTGCTACTGGAAGGAAGGATTAACCAGCTCATCTACTCATTCTCCTCTCCCCTTCTTGCCCCACTCTGAAAAAAAAAAAAAAATAGAAAAAATAGGGGGGGAAGCACGGCAGGGAAAACAATTTTTGGTCCTGAAAGGATTTTCATCTCACTAAAGTAGAAGAGGAGGTCAGCATTCCTGTGAGCTGTCAGGCAACAAAAGTAGGAAAGGAAGAACATAGTGCTGATTGTTTTTGAGTTCAGTTTCAGGCTACTTAAATCCTTCCCACTTTTTCTCCTTCCCTTATATCCAGCTTCCTTTCCAGTCTATTGAAAACTCTTTTCTACTACTTTTTCCAGTCCCTTTCTGGGTAGTTCAGCTGGTAGTGGTTCAAACAGTAGCCTTTCATTTGTCTTTTCTGCTGTCTTACCTGCTGTTCCTGGAATCACACATACCATGGGAATCACAGAAGCATATAAATTTATGTATAAAAACCCTTCCCTAAAGTGAGAAAAGAAGTCCTAAAGGATACCTAGTTCCCAAGCTTTCAAGTAGCTTCATCTTTAGAATTTAGATGCTTCTTGTATGTAAGGAAAAAGAAGAATCTTTGAGATAGTTTTGGTTTTTACCATTTTTCAGATCACAGTGCTTAACTTTTTATCTGTTAGAAGCTGCTCTTTGGAATGGTAACAACTAAAAATGTCCTATAATATCTTTGAACTTGAATGTATCCATATATACCAAATACAGCAGCTTTTCTGTGTAGTATGCTGCTGTTCCTTGAATCTTGAAATAGGATAAAAGGATGATTATTTGCTCTGCAGTTGAGAGTACGTTGACAGAATTCAGCTTACTTATGGTTAGATTTAGCAGAATTTCCATATTCAAAAACCTCTTTGAAAGCTCAGAAGCAACAAATGGCCAGAAAAATCTGAAAACAATTTCAAGCATTTAGAGCACAGCACTGACCCAAACTGTGTTTTTCCATAAGAACTGAAAGCAATAGAGAATTTATTAAGATTTTAGTGATAATTGTCATTATTTTTAAAGAGAAATCGGCCTCAATCATGCTTTTTTTTTTTTTTTTTTAAGGCAGACTAGGATTTGTGGGGATGTTTGTGTGTGTGTATGAGTGAATATACATGCATCTACATGCAGATTGGCAAAAACAAAGTAATTTATGGCAACTGTATTGATTGGACCCAGAAAACACCTTCGTAAGGAAAATGAGAGAGTTTAGATTAAAGAAAACCAAGCTTTTTAATATTAAAAAGGAGTCCTCATACAGTGGACTGTATGAGCTTTGAATTAGAAGACCTAAGTCTGAAGTAACAGTGTATGTCTGCTAAGAAGTGTGTCCTAACTTTGGGTTTTTTTCTCTCTCAACAGTATTATCTGTGGCCTTACTCAGTTTACAAATAAAAACCACATCGCCTTTGCTGCACTAGAAGCTGTCTGCTTTCAAACACGAGAGGTAAAGGCAAATTGGGTCCAAAATTCATTGTAAATTAGTATGATAACAGGAACTGTAGCTCTTCAGGAAAAGAAAGGATTTAAAAGGTGTAATAGAGTTTAATTATATGCTTTATATTGTACCTCAGTGCTACTCTTGTCTTTGCTTATTGCTAACGTTGAAAAATTTTTCCTGTGGATTTATATAAGATTGACTGGTACATTACTGTGGAGTGGCAATGCTGCTCTTTATCAGCACTTAAGATAAGGTAAACATATCTTGTGAATACTTTGAGAGGCAGAACATAGAAATATTAAAATGACAAGGCCAGTACCATGACTAAAAGTTTCATTCGTGTAGAAGACTACATTTTACACTGTCTGCTGTGATAGAGGTGGCTTAAGTTAACAAAAAGAAGTTAAAGTGAGACAACAGCAAACATATCAAGGGAAATCTGGGTTCACTTCCTGCCCATTACATCCTTCACTGCCTTAGCTAGAATTCTGCAAGAGCAAACCAAAATTCTCACAGAGGAAATTAATCGCCCAACCAAATCAAAGGGATTGATATCAGTGTGAGCATTTGAATCTTTATATCACCATCTGCTCCTCCCTGTGTTGTGTGCAAATACAGGAGAAAATGCAGTCCCTCGACCTCACAAGATAACATTCAAACCTTCATTTGATTGCATGGTTTAGACTGCTGTTATTTAAACACACTGATTTTTAAAATAGCACCCAGCTCAAACTGTGTAAGATGAGGAAAGCAGTGTGCTGTCCCTGTAGTGAGAGAATAAAGTGCTGGTGGAAAAAGACAGACAGAAATTTCACCCAAGCTTCTGCTTTTGAAGCTGTGCTGACAGCCTCTGAGTCCTCAGAAGGTTGTGAAGGAGATTGGAAGCAGCATTCTAATTCTCTAATTCTTGTACTAGAATTCAGGGTAAAGTTACAGGGAACTGAACTGACAGTCTGGTTTGTTGTCTGCTTCTCTTTCCTTGTCTGTCCTCCTATCCATTCCCTCTCATGTGACAGCTCAATGAACTTTCCAGCAGAAAATTATCCCTCTTTTTGCTGGGCTATTTTTCCACTGGATTAATGACCTCTGCTGCCTTGCAGAGGAGTGCAGCAAATGTCAGAATGTGAAACAGGGCATGTGGCTGGGAGTAGGAGAGAGGAGAATAAAACTCTTACACTGATTGAGGGTGAAGTTTACTGTTTGAGAAGATCTAATACTCCCCCATACTTTAGTCAATGTGTTTTTATCACAATGACAGGAGTGCCTGATCAGGACACACTTAAATGAACAGATTAAGTCCTATTGGCACAGATAAAATAATGTACATTTTTCAAAGATACATTGTTAGTTCTGTCTTGTCAAAAACAAAGTTCTTTTAATAATATGTTAAAATGGAAGTCTTCAGGAAAACCTCAAATTTCACATCCACTGGAGTTCTTGCCTGTTTTATTGTGATATTCTGAGTACCTTATAATTCAAAAAGCTCCTTCCTTATGCAGACAGATGACACATGTTATGTTTTTTTTCCTGAAGTCATTTTGAAAAAATAAGCAATTTTTCAGTTCTAAGAGGTGTACAATGCTGTCATTAGACAAAAGTTGTATATTTGGATACCACGTTCTCCATCCAACCTCCATACAATAGAGATAGCAGCAGCCTGGTTATGATTTGTTCCTTCATCTTGCTAGTTTGTAGCATTATTTTCATTTCTTTTAATCTCTACTGAGTGCACAATGATCCAACATGCTCTTTCACAGTGACAGTCAAAACCAGAGTCTCCAACACTGCGTAAGTTCTGAATGGTAAAAAAGGCAGATAATATGGATTTAAACAAATATAAAATGATATATATGAAGGAAATAAGTGGTGGAGAGCAGAACTAATGTAGCACTGCTAGCAAACTTTGCTGCTGTGCTATGAGGCCTGTTTTCCTTGTTCTTTCTAGTGTGCTGAAATTTCTAGTGCAGGCCCACGGACAGATGCTGCCACCATGAAAACTGGCCTTACTCTTACCTTGTTATTTCTAACCTCTATTTATCCAGTTCTTTTAGTTCCTTTAAAGATTTTGTGGTAAAGGACCTTGCTGACTTACTTTCTCTGGGAATGGGGAGAATCTACTGGACAATTTGTCTCTGTGTAGTTTTTACTACCTTGCAAGCCTACAATATTTTTGTTCTTTTTAAATAGCATGTTGACTTTTCCCAGTGAGGATTGTATAACTGGGTACTTTGTGAGCTACAGAACAGGGCAGAATGCATTGTAGTTTTGGTCTTTTTTATGGTTTGTGTTGCTTTGTCATTTAAAGCTGAGAAAAGCACACCTTTTTATTCAAATAAATTGAAAAAATTACAGAGAGAAAATCATTCTGCACTTGTTAATGCCTAACTTGTCAACAAAAATTATGCACTAACCTTACAAAGAGCATATGAGACATTTAACTGACTGTTTTTACAAAACCCTAGAAAACCCACTATTCTGTATTTAATGGTGCTTGTAGGGTAATGCTGTCATGTTACCGGTAGCTAAGGATTGAGGCAAACCTTATGTTCTTAGGAAATCATCTAAAAAACATATTGATAAGTATCAGTAAATTAAATACTTCATAGTTAATTAGCCTTTTTTCAACTATCTGCTGTGCAAAAAAGGAGTCGTAGTTTTATTAAAGTTACACTTACAGTTTATTTCTGCAGTCTATCTTGTTTAATGTAAAATTCTCAGTTTTCAATCACTAAATCAAAATATTTGAAGAGGCTTCCCTTGCAAAAGAGTTCAATATTCAGTTCCTATTGAGGTGTCTTGTAGATTGCCAGTTCAATGTTTCAATCTTTCAATTCTTTAATACATCAAATTAGAGAAAGTATCTAGACAACCTAAATCAGCTAAAGGACTCCATTTAGTATTGCTTCTTCCTTTGTTATCTTTGATAAATGTTGTAGTTATCATCAGTTTTTCTTCAGAATTCTTCTTCTCAGGCCACATGAGCAGCACATAGGCTACATCAGAGGAGAAAGATTTCTACACTAGGTTTTCTGTAATGAATAGATGCATGTGCCATATATTAAACAAAACTGTATTGTTACTTTTGTTTTGATCTTTTGATATATAGGAGAGGAGAATGATCTCCTTAATGCTCTTCAGCAAATGCTGAAGTATCAGTATTTTAATCTTAGAGGGTATCATGTATTTCTCTGCATTTAAGTTGTAATGTATATCTTACTTAAGATTTTAGATGCCATGAACAAGGACTGTGGGATACCACTAAGTCAGTTACAAGTAGATGGAGGAATGACCAATAACAAAATCCTCATGCAACTCCAAGCAGACATTCTTTGTATTCCAGTAGGTAAGATGAAATTGCAACTCCTATTTTCTTTTAAAGCTGCAGAGAGCAGATTGGATGGCTTGTTTAGTTGTTGTTTTTAGATAGATACGCAAATCTTTAATTCTAATGCCATCAAGGCGACTTTCATTACAAATCATCATGATCTTCTCTGTGATTTACTTTAGTAAAGCCATCAATGCCTGAAACAACAGCTTTAGGAGCTGCTATGGCAGCAGGAGCTGCAGAAGGAGTTGGAGTTTGGAGCCTGAATCCTGGAGATTTGACAGCAGTGACATGTGAACGATTTGAACCACAGATCAACCCAGAGGGTAAAACCCTTTTATGTTATCTGAGTTGCAAACTTATCTTTTGACCAACAGGTCAGGTTTTTTCTTTATTTCAGTCTGACATAGTGATATAAAATGAATATTCTGTGAATATCCTCACAAATGTTGAAGATCAAGTTGGTAGTGTTTGGCTTAGAGAAAAGTGCATTTCGCTTGCTCTTTTGTGCCCGTAATGACCAGTAAGATTGGAGGATGGTTAAAACAATGGAATATGTTGGGGAGATTTTTCTATCCTCTCTTTCAGAGTAGCTTAGCACTGGGCATTGCAGTCAGTAGCTTTGGATTCATAGCAAGTAAAATCAAAGAAATCTTGAAAAGTTTTTGATGTGAAAGATGTTTTCTAAGCTCCTGTGCATTTGTGAGTTTTCACAGATGCAGAAAGGACAGACTGACTGTTTTGGGGAGACTCTTGGCTTTAAAAAGCCTACATTAATTAATGGGGTTTAGCTAACTATCTTTTTCATCACTTGTTAAGTGCTTATAGAGATGGAAAGTATGTACTTGACATAATTAATCCCTTTGCAAGACAAATGCTTTTTTGTCTTTTCAATTATTTCTTAATTTTTGGTACATAATTTTGTCTTAAAATTTGATTATAATTACTTCTACAATCCCTAGTTCAAGACAGCATTTTCAACATTGAAGGGTTTCTACATGAATATCAATTACTTCATTTTGTCCTGCTTGTAAATCTTCTTTATGGTGAACATGCAGAAAATTGATTTGATTTCTTCTTACTGTGCATAACTGTGGGCTTTGTGGTGGAGATTTTTTTAATTCAAAAAAGGGTTTTATAATACTTTTTCTGCAAAAAAGTGATACTCTGCTGAAGAGTGGAAAGTTAATATTGTAGTGTTTGGTTCTTAAATATTTGTGGTTGTGTTCCTATGCATTGAGAGGCTTTTCTGTTTGCTGGTTTCTCAATTTCAGAAAGTGAGTTTCGGTACGCCAGATGGAAGAAAGCTGTGATGAAATCTATGGGCTGGGAGACATCTGAAGCTCCTTCAAATGGTAAACCAAAAATTAATGCAGGGCAAGTATTAATAATTAGCCAGTTCTGTTCCTGCCATCTCTGGACTATTACAGCGATTTAAAGATCATTTCTTAACACCACTGTGGAAACAAAGCAGGAAAATATGTAGTTCTTGCTCTTGAAAGGAGGGCACAAGTGATATCTTGTAGGGCTCTAAAAACAGAAAATATGAAATCAAGACTAACTGCAGGTTTTGCAGAATGGCATTGGCTTACAAAAGAAAAAAAATCTTACGTAGAAGAGATACAGCACAATTCTAAGACACTGCAGGGATTTTGTAAACTTTCTTATACTGTAGCCTCATGTTGCAAAGGAGAAAAGTTCTATCCTGTGATTTTTCTTGCCATATCTTGCCTTTGTCATTTGCTGTATATTATAGAGGGATTGATATCCACATCAACATCTATTTGACCCATAAGGGTTAAGAGCAAGAAGTCATCATAAAGTGAAGAATTACATAAACCTATTGTTCACACACAGAGAATATAAAAACACTCTTGAGGGACTGAACAAGATCTTTCTTTAAAAGTAGAGGGCTTTCTCATCTGTCAGGTTTGATTTAAATTAAAGCTGCAGTCTTCTATGATCTATAATTTGAATTTATATTTGAACACTATTTCAGGATAAGTTTTTAGTCCTTAATCATCCTATAACACATCATTTGTGGGCTTTATCTCCATTTCATTTCCCTTTTGTTGGAAAACCTGTTTTAATGAAATGCATTAAGTAAAGAATCCTCAAGATGTATACTCCCCCCACAATCCAAAATCTACAGTTGGAACCCTCCAGCTTCATGAAGTCTCTTTATTCTTGAAAGCTAAAATTTTCTTTTTGCCATCCTATATGTTGGTTTAAGTATTTTATTTAACATTAGGTTTTGCAAACAATTCTTCTAAGGCTACTGGGAAGGGAAACAGGTAATTTAGCATGAGCAACATGGTTCACTTCAGCATTGTCCATTATGATTTAATACTCTGATGCTTTTTCTACTTATATATCTCTATTTCCTTTCAAAGAATAAAAAATTCTGCCTTGAAGAAAGTAAAACTTTCTTTTCCTTCAGTTCATGTGAAAAGAGACATGTTTATCAAAATTTATCTCAGTGATTATCTGGTTTAATACCTGGGGGGGAAATGTTATTTTCCTTAGTTCTTGCTTTGAAACTTTGTCTTCTGCCTGCTAGGGATAGTTAAGAGTGAAGAATATTAGAAATGGGCTCAACCTAGATAGTGCTGACAGTAGAATTTACATTTGAACTCTTACACTGAGAGTCTGTTTTGAATTGTTGTGGGGTTTATGCGTAATTTTTTCAGTTTTTCTGCGAATGTCACTACATTTGTTATCTTTTGCTGTTCATTTATCTTTAACACATATATTGCAATTTATATATATATTTCTCTTTTGATTTGCTTGACTGGAAACACCCTCCCCTGGATGACATCAGGTGACACTAGTATCTTCTCTAGTCTGCCTTTGGGTCTTTTTATTATGAGTAGCATGGTAATGTTAATCGGAGCAAAGTACGTCTCAGGTTAGTTATTATTTGAACTAGATCACTTTAAAAGCTATCTGCACTAGTTTAAGTGTTGGGTTTGGGGTTTTTTGTATTTCCTCTGTTTGTTTCCAGCAAAAATGACTGATGCTTTTTGTTGTTCATGCACACGAATGTTTGAGGGTGTGAATCAGACATAATGCACCTAAGGGAGCCAAGTGAAGGCCATCTCGAATTCATCCTCATGTGCCATGAAATTTGTAGTTGTTAGATGCACATGAAACCTTGAACTCTCCCCTCCCTTTGTATCTATGCAGATTGCACGTTCTATAAAAGGGATATAGGTTTGAGCAGCCTAGCAGAGTTTTGCATTGCCTGCATTACAGTGTGCATTGCAGTTAGAATAAGGTTCCATCCTTTATCCTGTATTTCTTCTTTTAATTTCTCTAATTATTTTGAGGATCTTTGTTAAATGAAGACTTTTCCTTCTGTGCCTGAAAGGCTTCATGCACCTCTTTGGTTTTTTTTGGTCTCCTTGGAACTATTGTATTGCTAGAAATCTTCATCTACTAAATCTATAAAATATTCTTTTTGTACTTTGCTCTTGATGGATAAGTGAATTAATCTTGTCTAGAAGAGAAGAGACCCTAAAAGGCTTATCTGCAAAACTGGGGAAGGGACTGTGTGCATATGCAATGAAGACGCATCTTCAACTTATTAATATATGATTTATTTTTTAAAAAATTCTTAATATGGATGACATTGTTAGTTGCTTATGCCAGAAGTAACACATTATATTAAAATATTCTTAGGGCAAGAAAAAGAAGTTTGTATGGTGCTGTCATTTGTTCTTTGTTGTTTCAGAATTTAATTCCAAAGAAAATATTTTACAGTATAGGCATTGTTGCTGCTTAGTAAGCTGTTTGGGGTGGTTGTTTCGTTTTCTTTCTTTGTTTTGGTGTTGGTGAGATAGGCAGGGGGTGTTAATTAAACAGACAATTGAGGACTCTAGCATGCTCCTATGATGATGTGTTTGTATTTTGTTTCTACTCATTCATCCTGAATTAACTGTTCAGTTGTAATTTTCCTTGCATGGAATAGACTGTCAGAGCTTGTAGGAGAACTAAAATCAAACTAAACAAGTGCTAGGCAAAAATCAAACTGAACAAATGGATTCACATTAATTTACTAACTCTGGAATGTGTCTGTGAATGAGAAAAATCTAAAAATCTTGATTATGAAGAATAAAACAAAACCAGCTGTGAATAAGTGGGTAAATTTTTAACAAGCTGAACAAGGGAACTTGAATATTAATTCAGGGTCAGGATCTTCACCACATGGAGGATACCTAAAATAATATGAAAATCAATGATAAGTGGGAAGATAAGCAACTTAAATTCTGGATTTATTGCTTTTGAAAAACAACTAATCACTAACCTGCATATAAATATCTAAACTTGCACTGCTGGAGCTCATAAGAAAAGATTTCTTTTTCTCTCTTCCTTAAGCTTGTCAGTGACCTTCTGACCCACAAGTGGGAAACATACTTATCCCAGCTCACTGTGGCCTTCAGAAACCATTTTGTCCTTGTTTTCAGATAGCAGTGACTATCGATATGGTTAGTGTTACTATGTATATATAGTTGCTATATATATACACCAATATAATTACTTTATGTAATAACATAATGGTTTATTATTTACATGGTAAGCTTTGGGATGGGAGAAGTTGCAAGAAACTTCCTGCTCATATTTGTTTTAAAAGTGATGATGTCTCAAAAGAAATAGCGACAGTGGTTATTTGTACAGGTTGTAGTTTTGCCCAGCTGTGCTAGGGTAGAACATGATATATAGAATTTGTGTGGCTGACTGGAGCAGGGCTGCTTCCCCCTTAGATGATATCGTAAATATTGTTTTGCTTTTAAAAGCCAGAACTTGCTGAGCAGACTTTCCTCCTAATTCAGTACAGAAACTCCATTTAATTAATTTGTTACATTTTATCTTTTAATGAAAGACTGGAACTCCAACACAGTCATCAGTGTGTTGGAGGATTGAATTTAGTGAGGACTGAATCAGGTTTGAGGACTGAATTTAGTGAGGACTGAATTCATCCTTCACGTGCTGAAACAGCAGTAAGTCTTGCATGGCAACAGTCCTGTTGTTGAACATGTCTCACTAGGGCAGGGCCATGATTTTACAGCTACTGAAACACGAAGGAAAAATCTGCTGTGCCAGAATAGAGAACACTAACGTGGCAAAACCCCATCTATGGAACTGCTAAGCTGCCTTTTCATGTGGCACCCAATGACTGAATTTGAACAACACTGTATTCCATTATATCATTTCATAATTCCATCAAAATCCAGTCAATTACTTGTACCTTATTTTATGATCTTCATTCTTCTCTCCCAGGGGAGAAAGGGTCATTATTTTGTTTTATTTCACTATTGAAGCAAGCTGTGTATAGCAACTGGAGTCCTTATGCTAAAATTTTGCTAAGTTTTTCACACTAGTTTTGTAAGTGGACACCTGAGAGATTTCAATATATTTTATAGCTGTAGTTTTTTTTTTTGGTGGGGTGGGAGTAGAGTTAACTAAAATGATCCTATATTTTATTAGTCTCAAGTTTAAATAAATGCCTTTTCATGCTTAAATTGGCATCTCAAGTGAAATATAGTGGGGATTGGCTATATATGGGATCTTATGTGACATCTGGGGTATAAAGTCCTTTGACTTTATTCTCACAGAATGAAATGTCAGTGCTGATAGTAATACTGTATTCTTCCTGCTTAAGTACCCTGTGGGGGTATTTTTAAGATTCTGTTTGTCCTTTTTAGTTTCTTGTGTTGTGATAGTTACTGTCAAAGTGCATACTAATTTACATATAGGGATAACTATGCAGTTCTGCAAGATAGTTGCAATGATATTCCCCAAATTTCTGGAAGCTGAGCTCATATTCAGAAGAAAATATACTTAGATTCCCTTTCTTCAATTCTTCTACTTGTTAAAAATTTACCCATCTTAATCGTGTGGTCTCTGCTCTCCTACTGTGTTCACATCCCACACACAAGTGCTGGCTTATCTGGTGTCACAAGACACATCTAATTTCTAATTGCAGTAATTGAAAACAAAAGTTGGTTTTACTGAATTCCTCTTACAGCTCAGCTGTGTTATATTGTTAATTTTTTAGAGTAAATTCTATGTTCCTAATGCATGCTTTTTCTTTTTTAAGGTAAATGAGACTACTTAGTGGACTTGATGGATGCAGCTGATGTTTTTGTCGCGGTTTGTTTTGTTGTCGGAAGAGATCCTACCATCAACGTGATTATGCTACTTGTGTGGTTCAATATACTCATGAATCCACCTGTCACCAGTCTCTGAGTAACCTTCCAATGGTGCACTGAAAATTCAGTCTTCAGCCCTTCATTACTCTGTTCCCTTCCCCATCAACTCCAACTGCACTGGAGGCCTTTGCGTGGACTATCTCACGTCATCCTCTAAAATTTGACAAGCCCAAGGTTTGTTTGAGAAAGTGGTAAAACAAAAACCTGCAACCTCTGAGGTAGTGATGGCAGATGTTTAGCTGTCCTTTTCAGGGGTTTGGTACTTTATGCAACACATTGCAGAAAGTTAATGATGCACTATAGGACTTTGTAAACATCTTACAATTCTTCCAGCTGCTCTGAATTTTCATAGGTCTATGGTTGCCAAAGGTGTTTTATTGTAGTGGCCACTGGTCTAAAACAACTTCAATGGTACAAACCTGTGAAACACTAGCTCAGAATGGATTACCAGTAGCAAACGGTGCCACTGGTTTGGCAATTAATAGGTTGCTGATATGGCCCACAGAGTACTGTTGAAGTGTTCAATCACGAAGTTTAAAAGTTCTGCTTAGCCTCTGGCACATTTACCCATTATAAGTATTTAAGACACCAAGTCATGTAGTTGTACCTTTAAAGAGATGGGAGTAAAGAGATGTTTTGGTTAAGGCCATGTTTCATCTTCATCTAGTTTAGAAAGACCAGTTTGACTCAGCATGATACTGACAGGACAGCTGCTTGGTCCTCAGCAACTGGTAACTCTTAAAGCTACTCTGTACAATGCACTTTTCTTGACCAATACTGCACATATTCTGTCATCCTGCTTAAGGATATTTTAGTGACTATTTGTTATACTTTTGCAAGTTGAAACTAACTTAGTTTTCCTTAAAGAGGGTCCACTCCAAACTAAATATCAGCGCTTTAGTTCTTGATTTCATTTAGTATATCTCAGGGACCACAATCTCCCTTTCAGTTTCCACCTCCATAGTTTTAACAGCAAGTTGTTGCAAAGTATGCTGGGACAATCCAAACCCCTGGCTCAGAGGAGTAAGTACTTGGCACCTGAAATGGGCCACTGGAATTCACAATGTGCGTGACTTCTGACTCACATCCACTTTAAAACCCTTTGTTTTCCACATGTAAAGGAGTGAGGCAATAAATAATCTTACCTTCAGCTTTCCTGTTTGTACCAACAACATCCCAAATGCCAGCCTTATTGGTTAGGTCAGAGAAAAGGTGTTCTTGTACAGTGCCATTAGATGGGTATGGAATGGTAGCGAGGCTAAATGTGGGAACAACATGGAGAATTTCAAAGGTGTGTTTAAATGCACTAGGAGTTAAAGGGAGCATTTTTGTGTACATTTGTTCTTAAAGATTTTTGTTTTTAACAAAGTTTGTTTTTCTTTGTTAAACTAGGATTAGAGGCTTAGTTTTTAAAAAGATGTTAAATATATGTGTCTGAAGCAATGGATTGCACAGAAGTTCAGGTCTGTACAATATATTTAATATCAAGTGCATATTAATTGCCTTTTTATTGTCAAGTGCAATGACCTTTGAAAATGTGACTTTTAATTTAGAAGTTAGAGAAGGAACATTTTCGTCCTGTGGTTGCATGTATGACTTCAGCAGAGAGGGGGGATTTTTGTGCACAGGTGAAAAGAGAACAAAATCATTCAAATCCCGTCTCTCCTGTAAATACTCATATGTGAGGTGTGACAGCTAAAATTTCTGGTGTTTCCAGTTTGTATTGGAGAGGTGAGGAGTGAAAAAAGAACATGATCCCATAGAAAAATCTTCATACTTCTTACCTTTACTCTGAGCTGTTGCTGACCCCACCGTACCCCAAGGAAGAGGAGGAACAGCAGCCTGTGGAGCACAGGGGGCAGGGGCAGCACACACCTCAAGCACTGGACTCCTGAGTGTGACATCTTGCCAAACCCACTGAAGTGCTGAACCTGGGAACGATTAACGCTGACGTGTTGCCTTTGCCCTTGACACATGAGGCAGGCGAGAAGCTCGTACGTAACGATTAGGAGAGGGATTTTTTGCTGCTTTTCTGACTTATCTTTTACTGGGAAACATAATTCCTATTAATTTTTCACTAAGTAAAAATCATTATTTTATTTTAAATTGCTGTTGCAAATGTTTTTTAAGAGTTTCACACCACTGTAAACTTTCTACCAACATAGTTGAAATATATTTTAAACTGCCTGTTGGCGGGGAGGGGACAAACTGTTCGAGTTAGCTTTTTGTGAAGCTGTGATTTATTTTTTTCTATAAATTACGAGTTTATAAATTCTTAATTGAGAAATGCATTAACTTGGTATTAAAGTACCATAAATTAATTGATATAAAGTGTTGGTTTACTCTTGTGCATTCAGACACATTACCATTATTGTTTTGTACATGGGGCAGTAGAGCAACTTCTCACAAACGTGCTTTAACTTGCTTGGATGTACAGATCAATTATATGCAGTACTGCCTTCTGTTTCAGAGACACATTTAGTCTCAAGGACTGGATCAGAAATCACATTTCCTCAAGTCCCTCCATGTTCAGGAAAAAGCAGGAAAATACAGATAAAGCAGCAGGTAGGAACATGGTCATAGTACAGGTTTAATCCAAAGGGATGGTGGGGCCAATACACCAAACGCTTTTTGGTCTTATCATAATCTGGTGATTGCTACAGATTATGAACTGGAGGGGGAAATGTCCATGAAATAGAAGACATTGCTGGGGGCACAGCCATAAGGTGCATAAGCTGTTTCTCTTATTTTAAGAAAGAGGCATGGGGGTGTATGTGGTGGGTACACTGACGGAGTGTGCCTGCCAGATTCTTATTTCTTCTGTCTGTCTGTGGCTTCCAGCTGCCTTCCACACATGTAGTGCTCCATGATCAAACAAGGATATAGCCTTCACTTGTAGTCTGTACAAATCTTTAGTACTCTATATCGAAATCAGTTGTGTGAGTCAGAAACAACACACACACGCACCCTGAAAACAAAAAGGAACTTAAATTTCACATCAGCACCCCAACTTTAAGTAACATGTTATTACTCTTACTCAATATAAGGCTTCTCCCTTGGCTCGTGAGACTCCAATGTTTTCCTTTCACACGGCAAAGTTGCAGCCTTGCCCTTAGCTGCCCTGCACCAGTGTACTCAAATTCCATGACTCATCAAGCTGGATTATTATATGATTAGAACTTTATTAATTTAATTAGTATTAGAAGTTTATAAATAAGTTTTGTTCAGTGAAATCTTGTTTAGTGTATTAGTGGAACTCTATACAGTATAAACAAGCTTCTTAATATCCATGTCTGCATGCAAGGTATAATCTTTCCCTCTAAAGAACCCTAGATCTGTATCAGGTATTGGAATGCTGTCCCATTACGAGCTGCAGCCTGGGCCCAGGATGATTTTCTTTTTCTTAATTATTATAATTGACTGGAATTTATGGAAGTAGTACTCATCAGTCCTGGAGATATAGACAGGCAAATGAGTATCAGTCCTTTAAAGCTTGGAAGTGACACAGGAACACTGCTGGAATGATTTGTCCAGATGTATCTATGCTGTCCTGAGGAATCTCGCCAGGCTGGAGAAATGGGCTGGCAGGAACCTGACAGAGGGAAGTGTCAAGTCCCACTCCTGGGAGGGACAAACCCAGGCCCTGGGACATGCTGGGGACCAACCTGCTGGGAAGCAGCTTTGCAGAAAAACTCCTGGAAGTCCTGGTGGACACCACGTGGAACCATTGTTTGCAGCAACTGCGATGAAGAAAGCAAACAGCACCTTGGGCTGGATCATCACCAGCAGGTCAAAGGAGGTGATCCTTCCTCTCTACTCAGCCCTGGTCAGACATACCTGTTGCACAGAGAAGTTGTTGTGCCCCATCCCTGGAAGCATTCGGCACCATGTTGGATGGGGCTCTGAGCAACCTGGTCTAGTGGAAGGTGTCCCTGCCCGTGGCAGAGGGGTTGGAACTGGATCATCCCTAAGGTCCCTTCCAGCCCAAACCATTCTATGATTCTGTGATACCTGGAGTGCTGGATCCAGCTCTGGGATTGCCAGTGTGAGAGAGACACAGGCATACCTGAGGGATACCTGTGACAGGCCACAAAGATGGATAAAGTATTGGAGAATGTGTCATGCGGGAGAAGCTGAGACAACTGGGACCACTCAGCTTGGAGAGAGCTCAGATATAAATTCCTGCCACAGACTAAAGGCCGTGGAGCCAGACCCTTCTCAGTGGTGCCCAGTGACAGGACAAGAGGCAAAGGGCACAAGGAAACTCAGGAAACCTCATTCAAACAAAGGAAAGAAATGTTTTACTCTGATGGTGATCACACAAGGGAGGAGGTTGCTTTGAAAGGTTGTGGAGTCTCCATCCTCCAAGATACTCCAAAGCTGACGGGTCATGGCCCTGGTCTCACTGACCCCGCTCTGAGCAGGGTGTTGGCCCAGACAATCAGAGATGCCCTCCTGCCTTAGCCCATCTGTGGGCCTGGTTAGGTCAGCACAGCTCGTCTCCAGCAAAGGCTGAAGGCTTGAGCCAGCTCAGAATAAATGCCAGGGAAAAGTATATCCTAGTTTACTTGGACAAAACCAGTTCACTTTGTATGAACCAGTTGTCACTCACTGTTGTATTTCAACATTATTCAGCTGGCATTATTATTCTGTTACCCTGTGTACCTATTTGCTTTGGAAGCATCAGACCTATTGTGTGGGCTGATTATCTTGCTTGGTTTAGTCCTGAGAGACATTCTTTCAAGCAGCTGTAGTGTGAGTTCAAGTAGAATGATTGCTTTAGTCCAGTACTCTATTTTTCATAGGGAATTATACCACCAGGTGGTTCAAAGTAGTCCAAAAGGCAAGCATGGGATAATGTGTTTCCAGAGATATCACAGCTAAACTGCCATTAGCGAAACCTAAAAATACTGGTTCCTTAAGTTTTTGTAATAGAAAGACATCAGTTTGGGAGTAATTTTTTCTCTCTGTAGTGTTTATTCTTTAAATCTGTGGGCTGCTGCTGTGGGGGTTCCTTCTCTGACTGTTGTTAAAAATACATCCACTTCAGCTGGAAGACCTCCTGGATTTTCAGCTCTTCGGGAACGAAACATGCCGAGAACTGAAGATCCAGCAGCTCTCACTTCTCGATCACCTGACACACTTCTTGGGTCTTGTGCAATTAGCAAATCTCTTGCAGACAGGATGGCACTGGCCATCAGTTGTCACTGTCTAGAACAAGCGTTTTCCCTCCCATCACTAAAGCCATTGCAGTTGTATTCTGTTTGTTTTGAAAACAGGAGGGGTTAGTCAGTGTGCTCAACAGCACCCACATTTCCTATGCTATTTCATAAACAGCTTCAGGAGTTTTGAGTATATAATTTCAGCTATTTATTTTTCTGCTAAGTTTTCTAACTGTGTCTTCATTTTGAAGAACTGACTCTTCAGCAGAAGAAACTGCTTTAACAAGGTAAAATGCTTTTAGAGATCTCACAGTATAAGTACTGGAGGCATCAGATACTTCCCAAGTTTTTGTAGTTTTGTTTTAAGGAAAAGGAGGAAAGGAGTGGAATCTGGAATGTGCAAGAGCCACGTCTTCATTGTGAAGCAAAATACAAGATAATAACTTTATTATTGTTCTCAGGTAAACTTCAAGACATGTATTAAGTCTCTTTAAGACACTCTCCCTCAGGAAATAGGTTTGAATCACCAACACAAACTAATCTTATTTGGACCTTAGTCTCCTACAAGGTGCAAACCACTTCATGTGCAACATGATGCCTCTGTTCTGTGACTCTATAATACATAAGTCTTAAAAAGACAAACTGCACCTTGCCTTGCTTTGGATTTCAGCTCATTGACAAACTTCTGACCTGAGTTCGTCAGGAGCTGTCATAACCCAGTGACACATTTCAGACCATTTCTTTGACTGTGCCAGTCTTTTTGTTTGGCTGCTCATTTCACACCAACAAATGAGTGCCTACAATGCAAGGTTTGCCAAATTTTGAAGTGTTAAGAAATGTTAAGTAATGCTAAGCACAATTCATATTAGTATAATTAATAATTAAATTAAATGAAACATAATCGTGCTGAAAGATTTTATTTGCTAATCTTGAAATAGGTTATTTGCTTATTCATGAGGATGTGAAATACTGGGTCTCAACTGATGTGCAAATGAGCTATGTTGTATACTGGAACATGCAGGTATGGTTTTATTTTTCAGTGTGTGAGGTAAGCCCTGAGGAAAGGCAGAAAAAAAAACCCCACCAAATTTTAGCAGTTCAGAACACTGTAACACAATAGTAGATCAATATAACAAGCAAAAGGAGGGTTAAAGGTCATAACAGTAGGATGACACTGGTTTACAGAATATCTTTAAACATCTGAAATTGTTGAAAGATTTCATTATAACTTTTTTTAAAAAAGGTAAATCAGCTATTCTGACTTGCTTTTCAAAATCTGATGAAACTATCACAGCAGCATTTGGCACGGTATTGTCAAAATGAAAATGTTGAAATCATAATTTAAATATTTATGCAAAACATGAGTCATAGCTGTACTACCTTACAATAGAAACAAAGATAACATCAGCATGCAAGCAGCTCACTTACACACTGTAGATCAGTACTGCCAAAGTAGTTTGCAGTTAATGTGGTACTAAACAGATATGAAGAAAGGCAGCCAGCTCTTTCATAATAAAAAAAAAGTGGTGTGGTAACTCTTGTTTACAGATATTCCCCTAAGATTGTTAATGTTACAGATTTTCACCTAAAAGTCAGGAAGTTCCAGCACCAAGGTTACACACAGACCTAGTAGTCTATATCCATTTAAGTATAATTAGGTAATTTTTTTCTCTCAATGGATAATTCATCTTGGACACTGCCTAGACTTTGAAATGAACTGATGTTCCATAGTGGGGATAATGGATGCAAGTAAGATCTGTGCATCTTTTCTTTCTGTTTTGTTTTGAAGTTAAAGGTTTTGTAGGGCATAAGACATGAGAGCTCATTATTGTGATGCTTGAAATTACACTGAGCTACAATTGTTGCACAGACACCTCCAGGGTACCTCTCACTCTCTTCTCTGGCCCTGTAAACAACACAAACGTTTCATATCCATATTTATATGCTCAGAAGGCTGCTAACAGTGGTTTATTTTGGGGGGTTTGCTTATCTATTCCCTCACTCTGAGTCTAGACTTGGTGTCAGTTAAAGCATTCCTGTCTCAGAATGGGAACAAAGAACTGGGGTTTCTCCATCTGTCCCCTCACCCTGCTATTGGAGCAAGATAATATCTTGCAGTCTTGGGGCATATGTAATCATGCATCTGGATGACAGGCAGTGTCATACTTTAAAAATGCATTTTTCAAACCATATACTCCTTATCCACTTCTATAGTACTACATCCTGCCTCTTGACAGCCATGTAGTTGCAGCCAAAATGAAACACTAATACAGAGAGATGAGCTAAATAAGAGTTCTGCTGAAATCCGCACATTGGATGTTTGTTGGGGTTTAGTGTAGCACCTTATGGGAGTTCTGATGGGTCTGGCTTACATCATGTCAAGAAGAGAGTACTGCTACTGGAAAACAGTGTTCAGGAGAGGAAAAAATGTGTCTGATGCACTGGATACTTGCATTTGTATAAGCTGAAATACCCCCTCTCTGTCTGAGCTTCATGCTGAAGCCAAGCCCACACTACAGGCCTTTGCCAGAGCTGTGCTGCCTGTGGCCATAAGGGCACTTTGCTGGGTTGATGACTTCCTGCCTGCACACACCAGACATAGTGGCAGTGCTGTCATGGGCGTTTAGGTGAGGACTGATCTAAATTTCTGTATTTGCACAGCAAAATTGCTTTGCTGCTTTCTTGTTTCTCTGCATTAAGAAAGGCTTTGGCAATGCTCACCTTGGCATCTTGGGCTTGAACTAAACCAGGCTGTTATCAAAACAATTTCAACAGCTCGTTTTTCAGGGCAAGTCACATAATGCTTCTAACAAATTAGAACAAATACAGTCTATTCAAAAGTAATCTTTCTTCAGCAAAGACAATCATACGAGAAAAGAATTAAGTGTTACAAAAAAAAGCCCCCAGTGACAGTATCACTTCATTTGGGTCTGTGCACAGGTAAGATCAATTGATTCCTAAAGACTCCTTTGTCCTTGGATTGAGCTTTAGTAACATCCCATATGGTGAAAATTTTCCTAAGAACAAAAATTAAATCTGTCGCTGCTGGCATTTTCTTACCAGAGCAGATGTTAAGGAAATGTGGTCTTGACTGTAAAAATGAAGCTCCTGTTTAATCAGTCAAGTAACTAGACATTCCTAGCCCTATGTCTCATCATTTAGCAAGGCATATTTCATACACAACAGCCATTTGCATATATATTTATTATGTTATTATGTTCATTTTCAACAAGCATACATTTGTCTTCCTTCTTTGACATTTTCATCATTTGCTAGTGCCACCTAGGTTAACATTAAGTAAATGCCACAAGTGACTTGAGAGAAAATAGTGAATGATGGTGCAGTTTATAAACAACTGCAATATAAACAAACCAAAACATGTCTATATGACTATGGTAAGTTCTGCTTTAAATCTGAAGCTTTTGATTGATTAAAAGTTTAAAGGATAAATTGCATTTGCTGAACAGAGGAGCTTTCTTAATCATATTTTCCCTTTATTGAAAAGTACCATCTGTTTATAATTTAAAAAAAGACACTTGTTGACTGTGTTAATTTCTCAAGGAATCTCAATTCATTTATAATTAAAGGCACTCACTTGGCAGTTTGACAAACAGAAGCCCTTTCTTTATTCAGGAAACAAGCCATGCACAGGCAGCACACTGAGTCTTGCTCTCTTCCCTTCGTGCATCACATTCACAAGCAGATTCTTGCTGCCAATTAAACCTGGGCCATCTTTTTGGACATTAGGATGTCTGCTGAGATTAGACTTTGTCCTTGTGTATCTCCTTGTTGGATACACACCAAAGGAGTGTTTAACACCATCATCAGTGGGTGGGCAAACAATACAGGCCTCTGTCAGGAACTTGTGACTGGGTCAGTCAGGTAACAACCTGGCATTGTTCTGGATCCCATTCAGTTGCCTTCTTTCCTTCATTTTTCTTCATTCACTGTCTGTTTTGATATGGGCATACCCTGTGTGTTTAAAGGGCTCAAAATAAGACTAATCATTTCTTGCTTGACCATTGCTGTGTGGGAAATGTCACTCATTCATTATTCTGCTGTATTTGCTTTTTTAAAAGTGCCTCGTTTTTTATCCTACCAGAGATGAAAAGGGCAGAGTCCCTCAACCCTGGTCAGCTGTGAGTCTAAACATCCTGTTTGCTGTGCTTACAGTTGCATGGAAATGTAAGCCTAACTTTGTACCCATCAAGACCAGTAAGCCTCCTGGTCTTCATCCCATCACCCCTGTGAGTGCGTCTGGAAGTCCCTTAGGAGCACAGAGCCAGCCCTGGGAAGCAAAATCATACTTTCCCCCATGTGGTAACATGACAAGCCACACACACCAGCTCCAGTGACTCCCTCCAGACACAAGGCAATAAAAACATTCTCGCCTCCTTTGCTCGTTTTATCCAATGGTTTGGCGTTCTCTTTGCTTCCCCTAAAAACTGAGCACACAAGCTGAACCCATGTGGTTCCAATGCCCCAGCAGAGATGACAGGCTATGAATGCCCCTCTCTCTTTCCATTGTCTGAAACCTGACCTTCCAGAGTACAGCAGGAGGAGTCAGATGCCCTGAGGAGCAGCTGGAAGGGAGGCATGAACTGTCCCTCAGCACCTCCTCACCTGGGGGGGATGCCCTCCCTTCCCCTGGTGTTTGGGATCTCAGCAGCGGGACAAGCAGCTGGCCCTAAGCTCGTGCACAACATGCAGCACAAGGTGGTACTTTTGTGGGGACTTCAGGGACTTTGAGGAATAATTTTGCACCATACTCGCAATAGGACTAAGGAATTCACCTGGGTCACACCAGGAATCTGGGATGCTTTTGCTCAGAGCTGTCACCACAGGACCTAGACAGATACATGCAGTTTGATCAAATTCCAACTCCTTATCCAAGACGATAGTTGTGGTCACCTCTCACTCAGCCATTCACTTCATGTCAGCTTTGCCCAGGGGACATTTAGAAACCTGACAGGACTCTTGAAAAAAAACCCCAAAACACTAGTTAAAAATCCAGAATATTGCAATTGCACATTTAACAAGTTTCTCAATTAAATTGTGTAAAGGAAGTGGACTTAAAACACTACAAAAGTTTTAATTAAAATTTATTTCAATATGTAGAAGGAAACCACCAACTTTTATAATTAAATCCTGGCAAAAGGGTTTTAATGGAAAATGCCAGTGAGCAAATTGCATTAATTGTGTAAAGCTACTCAATATGGCTTTCTCTGCTGCTGTCCTGATGGAGTAGGAAAGAGAATAAAAAAACCATGCCAAAACCTCTCTGCACAAGAGTGGATATTAGTCACTTCAAATTCTTTCCTTTTTAATAGACTGCATTAGCTTAACTTTCAGAGGGAGAAAAGCAATATTCTCAGTGGTGAAAAACAGCTGGGTATCATTAACAGATTCAAAGTGGAGGTGGTGCTTTCATCAGTTCCATTTCCCTTCCCTCCCTCCTCCCTTCTTCCCCCTTTTCAGAGCCATAGCGTTCTTTTCCCTGTTCCCCCTTAACTGACTCCAAATAACAGGTTTCTGGGAAAATGTAGCTGGATATTTTGAGATTTCCTTCTGTATTTTGACAAGCAAGGCACTGGTGCGCAATGTTCAACAACTTTTCCTTTGGATTATGTTCCTTTCCTTTGTCTGAACCACCCGTGCAAAAAACAAGACAGCAAGAGAAGCCACCCTACACCGTGTGTGCCTGATCCCCCTTTCTCCTGGCTCCTCCGCAAGTGGAGCTGCAGCTTTGATATCAAAAGGACGTACAACTTTCATTATGTTCCCTCCTTTTTCCATACACAGCTCCCTGTCTCCACAACCGTGGCTGCAGCACTCTGTGCATTCCGTTCCGGAGAGCCCCTGTTCTCCCCTTGCCCTGCTGGAGCAGAAGGCAGGCTGTGTGCTGGCCTGGCTGTCGGAGCTGCACGATTTGAAAAATAATCTGATTTTTAGGGTTCCTGTGAGAAGGTGGTGGTGGCCAAGCACATTAAAATTTCACAGAAGGCTCGTTTTTCTGCAAGTGCACTCTGACCTCTGCCCAGACTGAACATCAGTGGTCACTCTGTGCAGGTTTCTCCATCGGTCTCATCCCTTGGCGTAACGTGGCAGAAGTTGTCTGGCACTGCTCGGGGAAGCACACACGCTGCCACCTGACTAAGGGCCTCGAGCACATATTTATTAGGCTTAAACCCCTGCTGGTCTGTGATATGTCACTGACAGGGCAGGCAGAAACTGGGGATCAGGGTGCTCTGAGGATAATGCCCTCTGCAGTGACGGCCCCTCTCGGGCTCATGGGGTCACAGATGAAATGTTGCGCTGGGTTTATTTACAGACACAGCAGGGAAAGGGAAGAAGTGGCTCCCCACTGGGTTTAACAATCCACCTCTAATGCTTCCTTTTTAATGGACACTTCATACAAGACTGGTATCATTTCTTTCTAGGCAAAGAACCTGACAATGCAATTAGTTCTGTGTTGAGTGGAGAGGGCAGGTGTGATGAGGTGGAGGCCACCCACATCCAGCTTCTGCAGGGACTGTGGCACACTGAGAGCTGCCCTCCAGTCCAGACCCTTCTTCCTTGCTTTTTCACTCAGCAATGGACAAAGAAACCCCAGCAAATCCAAGGGGACATTTTCCTCCTCTTAGCCCAAATCTGTCCATCTTCCCCTCTGTGCCCTGTCGGCAGAAGGAAGGACAAATAGAAATGGTTTTTATGTGGTCTAGCTTTTCTCTGTACTGCTTTTCTGTTGTTGTCTTTGCAGATAGAGAAATTTTGGTGGTTTCTGAGAAATAAGAAAGGCTCTGCCTTTTGCAACTGCTGCTGCCTGTTGCTCTCCCCAGGAAAGAGATGCTGTCAAGCCAAGAGGAATCTATTTGGGGCACTCCAGTAGATGAAGACCAGATTTTGCAGGATTAGCTCCAGTCAAAGTGCCATCATTGAGGATACGTCTGGAAAAGGTCACTAAACAGAATTGTTAGCCTGTTTCTATTTCTTCCCTCATATGGTCAGGATCCAGTGTTATCTGGATATTACTGTACCCAGTGTTATATTGAAGATGAAACTCCCTGTTCTCCCATACTCCATCACCCAATGCACATATTTTTCTCCTGATCACTGCTTATCCATTTGGCATTATGAGACCCTGCTCTTTATTCATGCCTTAGGAAAAGCCCCAGTGGCACTTCTAGATGGTCAATAAAAGAGTTACAGCCAGTGGCATTTGATTACTCACATTACCAAACAGGTTTCAGTGATTCAGCTGTGATTCTGTGGTGGAAGGTAAAGCTCTTCATTAGTAAATTGCTCTTTCCAGAGGGTCAGGGGTGGATGTTCTTCACTGCCACCAGCCCCTCTTTTACTCCCAGCATTTTAACTGGTAAGGAAAGCCATGACATCTCACCACTGCCCTAGGGATGGTGTGCTTACCAAATGAGGTAGGTACACATCCTAGGGAGCACAAGCAATAATCAGGATTTATCCCCTTCCTGCAGGGGACTACAGCTGGTTTCACAGCCACTGGTTTTTTGCTTTTCCACTTTCTCCCTCCCTAGGGACCACTTTTCCACCTAATGGGATTGCCATTGTTAACTTTAATTATTTTAATACAAGTTTTTTAATTATTTTAATACAAATTTCTCTGTGCATAATCCATACAAGATCTGGATTAAAAATATTAATTGCAGGTATGGTTGTGTATATATATGTATCTTTTAAAGCACCTAGTTTTCATCTCTTCTTAAGCTCAAGAAGAAGATAAAAATAATTATATTTTTTTTGAATCATGTACTGTTTGAGTTGTTGGACTTGGCAGTATGTTTATGTTCCCTAACTGGAGTTTGGAAGACAGCTCTCATATAGGTCTGTTGGGTCTGCTAGAGATTATCTTCTCTTTATGCATCTTTTTTTTATTCTGTGGAGTAGTGTGAGTACATCAGGATTATTCCACTTGAAGTTAATTATTTTTCCCTTATCTCCCTTTGTGAAGTGTTAAAAGAGAAACTTACATTATAGGGCTTCACATATTTTTAATATGTCAAATAGCTGATTCTTATTTTTGACTCCCTTTTTAAAATTAAATTTTATTTTCTGCTTTTTAGGATTTGATCTGTTACATGATGAATCATTGCCTTAATTGTAGTTTGATATTTTTTTCTGATGGGTGCACAGAAAAGTGAATACGGCAGTTTCATTATTAGAATGTAGGAAGGTCACAGACTATTCTAAAATCAAAATGTGAGTAGGTGGATGAATATATAAAATCCTTGTAATTATTGTGCTTTCCAGACTGCATGGTGGGACTTGTATTATTTATATTCTGTCACAGATCTATTACATATTAACTGTGATGAGCCATCAGCTCCAGATTAAGTTTTGAGCCAGTGTCTTTGTTTCCTTGCGTGATCATTTTAGTTTCAAAATAACCTTTATTCTCTTTTTGCTGTTCCTAATGGGGCTAATGAGCAGAGCTTGTATGAAATACCCCAAAGGCAGTTAAAACCCCAGAATTTAATTGCTGATGAAAAACGACTTTTGCTAGGAACATTTCTATTCCAAGCCCTGATTAATCATTGAAAATCACCCAAGTGATGTTTATGTAGCTCCTCAGGATAAATATTTTGTAGTGGGCTGTTCACTGAGTCTCTAAATGTCTTTGGGGCTTGCTCAGGTCTTCTTTGCTCATTAATAATGTTTTCAAATACTGAAACTTCATTGGAGAGAGCAGGAATAAGTGAAGAAGTTTCGGGGCTGTGGGCACATGCCTAGATGTTGACTGGACCATGACTAGTTATAGTGAGATGTTTACTCCAGCAGTTACCAAGACTATGAATTGGGATTGAGCAAGGACAGGATGCTTTCTCCTCATTTTCCTCAATAGTAGGACCAGTTTGGCACTGCCCAAGGACATCTCTTTTATCCTTCCCATAACTGAACAATAGACAGCTGAGTGCAAACAACGGAAATAGAAGGGACAAGACTATCCATTGGGGGATTTAGTAGCTCAAGGGAAGCTGTTGCCAGAAAATCCTGTGCAGTGGCCACAGGCACAAGACCTGCTGTGTGGCTTTTGCCCAGCACAGGGGTCACTCCTGAGCTGCTGGGACCTGGCATGGCTGATTCTATTGGCACTTCCCACTGCCTGGCGTCCTACAGGCTCCACCAGGCTGAGGAGAGCAGGCTGTGGGGGTGCCACTGGTGTGTGTGCACACCCTGTTTCACCATTTGCTTCAGAAGTCTTGGCAAAGCAGAGTTAAGAGCTAATGGTGAGAATAAGGTGATGGTTTGATGACTATGACATGAAGAAGCCATCAGTCCCTCTCTCCATTCACCGTTTCTGCCTGACATAGACCTCTCCCAACAGCAGTGCACACAGGATTTACCCTGACCCTGCCCAAGCACAAACCTCACACAATTGCTACAAATTCTCCACGTATTGGGCAATACTTTTATTCTTGTACTAACTTGCACAGGGAAAATTTTTGCTTGCTGTGTTCCTAGCAAACGTGAATGTTTGGTACTTCGATTTTAAGAAGAGGAAAGGCACTGGTATTTCATCATGGAGAAGGATCGGGGAGACCTCTGTGTGGCCTTCCAGTGCCTCCAATGGGCTTTGAAAATGGAGGAAAAGGGATTTTTTTTTTATACAGGCAGTAGTGACAGGACAAGGAGCAGTGGTTTTAAACTGAAAGAGGGCAGGTTTAGGTTAGATATTAGGAATAAACTCTTTACTCAGAGAGTGGCGACGCACTGGAACAAGTTGCCCAGGGGAGTTACGGATAACCCATCCCTGGCAGTGTTCAAGGCCAGGTTGGATGGGACTCTGAGCAACCTGCTCCTAGTGAGTGACATCCCTGCCCATGGCAGGGGGAGTTGGAACAGGATGATCTTTAAGGTCCCTTCTAACACAAATCATTCTATGATTTTATTTCTTTAAATTCTACAAGATACACCAACACTTTCCTGACAATATTTAGGCTCCTTTCACCCAGCACTGAAACATGGCTGAGTCTTTTCTGTGGGGTGAAGTTGGAGTTTAAAAACAAATGAATCAATTTTCTGATATCTGCTACTGAATCTCTATTTGAAATTGAAAGGAGAGTATAGGTCAGTGTGCTGGGACATCAGCAAATGTGGGACCTCTCACTTGTAATCGGTACAGAACTTTGACATAAACTTTCGGAACTTTCATATAAACCCAAAAATGTGTGTGGAGTGCAAAATACAGCCTGTGCTTTGACTTGCTTTTTGTCTACTTAAGCTGGATTTTGTGTAAGTATTTAAAAGGTGAAGTGTCAAAACTAGAGCAGATACCATAATATGTCTTTCTGAGTTGTGAATCCCTGGCACCTTGATTTTGCAACTCAACAAACTATTGCTGCCATTTGGTAGCTTAAGAGCCTTATAAAGAAACAAAGAAATAGTTTATCACTATTTTATTTATAGCTGAACCATGATTTAAGATACATAAATATTGTAAACCAAAAAATGTCTAGTCATTACTTTTGCTGCATTTCCTCTTGTGCTTTTCTCATCTTTTAGTTGAAGGACAGGAAAGGATTTTAAAATCCCCTGATGGTAAATTTTTTCTTTGTCTTTCAGGACAGGCAAATGAAAAAAATGGTACCCAGTTCAAAGTGCTGGATGCAATAACTCTGATCCAGGGAAATGTCTTCGCTCAGAGAAGCTTTTTAACTGTATTTTAGTGAGAAAGAAGTAGGTGTGTTCTGTGTTTCCAGAATAAAAAATCAGCTTTGACCGATTTGCAGCCTTAGTCCTTCTCCCCAGGAGGGAGAGGAGGTCTGTGTTCCTTGATGAATGAGAACAATGAATATGCAGATCCAGTACAGCAGTCTCTTAAAGGATTCTCCTTTTAGGAAACTTAGTAAAATGAACAGAACAAACTGAAGTAGGGAAAATCTTGGTTTGTGTCTCACATCACAGACTTTGAAATACAGGGTGCCTGAAGCAAAGTGAAACCACCAAATGTAGGGACAGGATGGAGTAAGAATTTTTTAGGGAAAAAAAGAAGTTAGAAAAAGTAATAAATGTTTCATTGTCTTTAATTCTAAAAGGAGACGAATCAATAATGGGAAAGGTACCAAAAATTTCTGTATCTCAGTATTGATTTTTATGTTATATTTATCCTTTGAAAGTCACTAGCAGGTCATTACTGAATTGAAGAGTCCTGGAAAGTTAAGGACTTTTACCAGCCTCAAAAGCTACATATTTGTCACGCAAGGTTACAGTGACCTTTTATTTTTGGAAAACCATTAGTTCTACATAGTATGTAAGGAAGAACAGTCCCAGCTGTCTCTGTTGCTGTCTGTGAGGGTTCATACATCATCCTTTATGTTTGGAAAGAAGGAGTTTATTTTTCTAGCCTAACAAATAATTTATTAATTTTGGCTTTTCAGTTAATCATTACCCAGCACTGCACCATTAGCTGATTTGTGACCCTCATTATTACTATTTTATGTTAAGTCTGTGGCATTTACAGGTTGGACCTCTGTATAAATAAATTCTGGACTAACCAAGGTTCTATAAAAGAAAACAAATACCAGATCAATGCCTAAAAATTTCCCCCTCCCCTGAGGACATTTGATAACCTCTGCATTTGTGTATGTGTTTTCAGGGCTTGGGCTGTTCACTCCTGGCTTTTCCACACAGACCCTCCAGCCAAAGGACAATGTACAGCACTGTTGTAGCAGCAGTAGCCAAAATTCCCATTGTGCAATGCTTATTTTACAACTTATCTATATGAGATTGCCAGTCAGCCTTCTGTTTAATTGCAGTTGAAATTTAAATGCATGCTTTTTCAGTCAGAAAAAAAATTTCTCTACACTTTTTCTCTTTCAATATCTCATTTCAGTGCCAGTTTTTCATTTCCCCCTCTGCTTGATGACTACAGTTTTTCTTATAGTTAGCTCTTTTTTTTTCTTCTGTTGCTTCATGAAGAAGATATCTTCTTTGAATATTAAACATACAGTGGGACATAAAGAACCAGAAAATCCCCAAATTAATCCTTCTATCTAGTTATGCTTTACAGCTTCATTTCAGTTTTTCCTTTAATAGAGTATCAGCATCATAATAAACTGCTCCAGGTAACCCTTTTTCCTCAATAGCAATTAAATGCTTTTGTTGGGGTAAAAAAAAGGGAATTGTTCAGGGAATTTTAAATTAAAGACTTGACATTTCGTAATAAATTTACTAGAAATGCTAACTGTGAATGAGATTAGGGGGAATGTGCCAGGAAGGGCTGTGCAAACCCTGACACTGCTTGGCTTCATCTGGTGAGGTACCAGTAAATGGCTCCACCTGGATCCTGTGAATAAAGCAAGACTAAATTGGCTAAATTAATTCTGTGTTATTTGGGAGAGTTGTGAAGATTAGGGGGGGAGAGGGGGAAAAAGCAACCCCAAACCCCCCTGCCACCAGTGGTTTATTCCTCACTGGTTCTTCTTTTTAGCAGGTAAAAGATGATCAGGATGTTAAAAATAGCATGGTATTTATAATTTATTCAGTTGTTTTTCTTTCAGGTTTTGGTGCCCCAGTTAATAGAAGTGGTGTTCAGGCTTTCTTTGAAGAAAAATAATTTCAAACTTTCCCTGCAGTTAGGGATTTTTTTGACAAGGGCTTTGTACCGAGTGTCTGCTTTAATAATTCCGTAAACTGCAGTAAAAGAGAGAGAATTACACTGAACCTGAAACTCAACTGCAGCATCTTTTATATTCTTCCAGTGTCTAATGTCTGTAATTTACATAGAATCTGCTGTGAAGTTTTTTTTTCCTCTTTGCAAAAAAAAATATGCTTCTTTTGCTCTTTTAATCAGAGAACTCTTTGCTGTTTCTTATGGAATTGACGGGTTTTGCCTGACAGAATGGGAAAAATTTAATTTGTACAGTTTCATTTCTTCTCAATTTTGAAGGTTGTGATTATTTCTGTTTCTCTTTTCTGAAGATTGTAGGTGTTCAGGTAGGGATCTCTAAACAGTAATTACTGCTGTCAGGAGAAAAGGGAGAATAAATAGACTGCTAGGTATTTGCTATTAACTTTGATGATATTCAGCCTTGTTCTAAATGCCTTGTCATTATGTTTACAAGATAAAGTAACCTCTGTGTTTTGGCACCAAATTCTGCTGCCTTTCTTAATATACATAGTCCGAGCTGTCAAAACAAGTAACAAATAGATTGAAAAGGATGCACTGAAATCTGTGGAATATGTGGACATAAAACTATTTTCTTATTGAAAAGAGAACTGAGCACATGAACCAAAGAGACTTTTTCTATTAATACTCTTCACTGAGTTCCCATTATTGCAAAGGTGTTTTAGTGCTGAAAATCAGAAATTGTACTAATATTAGAGCTGCTTTATTCCATATTTTTCTGTGAAATAAAATTGCCTTCTATAAATAGATAAAACTGCATGTTCCAGGCTAATACGTTTTTACTCTACGTTGTAATCTCTGTAAGTACTACAGTTCAGGTGTTCCAAGAATCCACATCAAACACTGAACAATGGACATCACAGTTATTGAATTCTCCTAAATATTCCTGTAAAGTATGTTAAGAGAGGGTGCACAAGTATGGGGTGAGCAGTAACACTTATCTGCTGGCAGAGGATATTGGCTTCAATGCTTCCTCTTGGGAAGAAATTCATTATTGAGAGGGAGCTGAGACGCTGGAACGGGTGACAGAGAAGTTGTGGATTCCCCATCCCTGGAAGTGTTCAAGGCCGGGCTCAATGAGGCTTTGAGCAACCTGGTCCTAGTGAAAAGTGTCCCTGCCCACAGCAGGGTGGTTGGAACCAGATGATTTTTAAAGTCCCTTCCAACCCATAGAATCATCCTGTGATTCTGTGATTCCCCAGTCACAAAGCTTGGAGTGTTAATAGGGAAAAGCCCAGCTTTGGCTACATTTTTGTATAGTTCATAAGATGCTTTTTCAGTATAACTGAGAAAGATATTATAATGTTCAGTAATTTTGGAGTTTGTTAATATGAGAAAAAAAACAAATTAGCATAACTGGAACAAAATAGAAAGCCAAAAACAGTGAGGCTGAGACTGATAAACCTTGGTTAGGCCTTCCAAAAAAAAGGGTAAGAAAATGTTTTTGTAACTGTGCTGTTGTATAACTGTTGTGCATGATCAGTATTGCACCTCTCTAATGTTGTCAGGTTGAGAGGAAGATGCTTGTATTTCGAATTTCCCCACTCTCTTCTTTTTGAGAGGAGTGGCTTGAACCATGAAGGATAACCACTACCAGCAAAATGTTAGTTGCAATGGCTTGAATACAGTATTTCATGTAAATAACAAAGGTAAGAGCATTTCTTTCTCTTGTATTCCTCACTATCATCTCACTCTTCTCACACCTGAATACTGAATATTGTAAATTAAAAAAAGCAACTGGTTGCAGTTTCTCACAAGTTCTGTCACTAAAATCTTAATCTGCCAAAACACTCTTACTGAAGCAGACACACATAAAGGATCCTCTTTGCTTCAGCAGTGCACAGCTGTAGAACTGAGCTCCCAAATACTGCCTTCTGACCAGGCATGGAAAAGAGGCAGCCATCAGCTACACAGCACTCACAGGCACTACCTGACACTCAGAATCTTTAGTGAGAACACGCTGATTGCCCTAAAATCAGAGACAGAGGAGGTGACCAAGATCACGAGAGGACCCTGTGTCTGAGGATTTCTGAATCCTAGCAGAACAGCACAAGTGGGGATGTCTTTCCCTAGGAAAGTGGCATGACAGGTGTATCAAACACATCCAGATCACACATGTCCATGTGTCTGTCACACACCGAGTCTGCAGCATCAGTGACCTGCAGGAGCCCAGCGAGGCCTTTGCCTGCAACTGCCAAAGGCAGGTGGAAAAACGTGACAGCTCAAGTGCATGACCTGAAAACAACCTGGATGTCTGCAGAAGTTAAAAAAACACAAACAAACAAACACTGACAAAACAAAATTTATCTCTGGGAGACAGTAAGTTATTCCTCTGGATATGGAACAGGTCCCTCATTTGTCAGGGCAGAGAATTTCTTTCAAAGCAGTTTCTCTTGTAGAACAAATCTGATGTCAGTAGAATTTGTGAGCTGGAAAAATAGCGAAGTGGTTATCTTTCACTTCTCTTTCACTTCCAGTTTTAAGGAACAGCTTTGAAAACTACTGGGAAACATTTACACACTCCAAATTTATTGCTGTAATAAACATGCTTTCCTTTTTAAAGCCAGGTTTCACCATGTGGGAATTCCACACACTTGGTGATTTTTAAAGCTCATGAAGACATCTCTATTTCCCTCCATGGTGGAAACCAGTCACAATCAGAACACAGTGTAGCCATGTTTAGCACAACACCCTGCCATTACCCTGTTGTCATTGGTGTCATTCTGGCTCCTTGCTGGGTTTACGTGTTCTGTTCTGAACAACTGCACCCTCCCAAGTGCCTTTCTGTGGCTACAGACACCAGTGGTGTGGAGTTGCCAAACCCTGCAGTCTGACAGACAGGGCTGCAGCTGCTCCGTGCTCCCAGGGCAGGCCAGGAAAAGGTCTGATCCCGTGTTCCCCACAGGCACATGGACACAGGCAGGTGTGATACACAGGTATGGATATGTGTGGCTGGGCACAGATCCATGCAGAGAACACACTTCATGAGCACAGAGAGCACCAGGGGTCGCCCCAGTCCCCTCTCCAGTGGGCCAGGATGGAGGTCTGTCAGTGGGAGCACACACAGGCACATGTCCCGTGTGGATCCCACGGCAGCTGGACGGACATTGGGTGTCTCTGGGAGCTGCCCCAGCTCCTCACCCTCCCCAGCTGCTGGTCCCTGTGCTTGTGTGAACGTGTGTTTTCCTCCAAAGGCTTCTCAGTCTCCTTGGCAGAGGTAGGGAATCCATCCATCCTGATCTACAAGTACAGCCTGGATCCCAATAATCTTACTTTCCATAACCCCAGCAGTGTAGATACCCTGTCAATGCAGTAAACCAATTCCACTTCATTCCCAGTGAGGAAGAGCATATTTGGAGGGCACCAGAACATGGCAGTGCTCAGGGATCGATGACCTGACTGGAGTCTCAGCATTACTATTGATCCAGGTAGATCAGAAAGACAAGAAGGCACAGTGACTATTGCTTCTCACTTCTACATATCGAAAACACAGAGCTGGGATTGAAAGTCAACCTCTCATGACAAAAGTGGAATTCCTACTAAGAATTTATCAGAAAAAATAGACACAACAAACCAGAAATTCTCAGGCTTTGCACCTCAGTCTCAGTGAAGGGGGGAAGCCCCATATTTAGGGATTAACGAACAACCTAGGAAAGAGCAAATCAAAAAGTACATTGATACAGTTAATACATTTCTTCCCTAATATTAAATTCAGAGAGAACCTGAAGTTCTACATCAACAGTAGCTCCTGCACTGGGATAAAAATTGCATCAGCCACCACTGCAGGTGGAATAACATCTCAGAATAGCGTTTCAATAATGGTTATTCTTCATGACACATCCTGCATGCACGCAGCTGTTCAACACTCAGAGTTGACTTTAAACATTCGTAGTTAATCTATTTCACTTCTAAGAGTCTCCTTCATTTACAGGAGTGCTGCTGGAGAGAGGGCAGTGCTCACTCAGTCAACATCCACACCAAGAACTGTTGTTCATTTAGAAATATTTTGCTATCCATCAGATTACCTCAGCTAAGGAATCATCAAATACTTGGGGAACCTCCTTGGCCAAAGTAGGATATATTTCATCTTGGACTAGAACTGGAAAACAAGCAACTGGGAAAACATGATAGAATATTTAAAGGGCATGTTTGGCAAGTTTAATAGTGCTGAAGCTGAAAATAAAAAGGATCTAGTTAGTTATCACTCTCTTGAATGATGGCTCTCAGTTTTAACACTGTAATACACGGACTACTAGATGAATGCTGTGCATGCAAATCACTTATCACATGATCAAATAAAAAGCTAAGTCCAACATACATATTTTAAAAGTAACCCTATTTCAAATATATCACTTCACTACACAAGGTATGTAAATTTTGCTGGCAGTTGCTGTTTTACCCAAGATAACAATTATTCCTACCAGCACCAGCTTGTGTTTCCTAAAAGGGCACCAGGGTCAAGGCAGCCAGTCTGCTTCTCAGTTACATTAAAAAGCAATGGCAAAGCCTGCAGGAAGTTTCAAAATTACATGTGTTAAGATTTGCTTTATAGATAAGTTATTTATCTAGTTCTTTGTGATACAACACTGGCCTGAGGTACCAGTGCTGTGAAGAAGTGAATGTACACACAGCTCGTTACCCACTTACTGCAGATTCCAAGTTTTCAGAGGTTGAAGGGTGATCAGGGGCAGCTTTGTGGTCATATATTATTAGTCATCATTATTAGTCAAAAAAAAAAAAAAAAGGAAAAAAAGATAAAGGAACATCTGTTTGGCTTATGAGCAATGGATTTTGAGACAAATGGAGCAGGGGAATTTAAAATCAGTTACCTGGAACAGCAATCAAGACATCAGGCTTCAGTATCTGCAGTGACGAAAGATGACCAAAGCTTTTGGCCACCACAGCTGTTCATCACAAAGAAAGTAAATCATGTATACAAACTTAATTAGAGGAAAGGATTCACACGCCTTCATAAAGCCACAAGTCATTCCCTGCAAAGTTCTCTCAGACCCTGCTTACTGTAAACTCGCGCATCTGACTGTCATTCTCCCCTTCCTTGGAGGGTCAGAGGGGTACATGTGGATCTGGATTGTGGGCAGGGACATTGGGCACTCTCCAGCACACAGGCTAATTTGCAAAGAGACTCATTTATATTGCCAAAAGCAACTTCTGCTTTGCCAAGTCATTAGAATTAATTGAATAGGCTCAAAAGTAGAGAAGAGTAATTTCAGGTGAAATGAAATACAAACCCCCATGTCAGGAATATGCAAGACTGGCTCAGGACACTCGAGAACAATCCAGCAGAGAGTCCTTGAGAGCTTGGGATGAATATTTATGGAGCTGTGACTTACATTTTGATGCAGGGCAGGGAAGTCCCAACTTCCTCCACAACATTCCGGCATCTCCTGAACCACCTTTTCCACAAGGGTGGGGAGTGTTTGGTCCTGATTTTTGATTGGTTTTTATTCTTTCCCAAAAGGCCAAGGATCTTTGCTGCTGTGGTAACACCTACCCTCGGGTGCCTCACGTGCAGGCAGGCCCTGTGAAGCGATGGCCAGTGGGCCAGTGCACCACAAGGCACTGTTGGGCTGTACCAGTCCGGCAAATTATCATTTTAAAACCTATAAAATGTCCCTCAACTAGCAAGCTTTTTTTCCTGAAACACTCATTTTTTCTGAAAACTCACTGCCACATGCCTGAAGTTATTTTCCTAAAACACTTCCAAAAACATAAGAAGCCTTCAAGTCAAAAGTAAAGCAGTACCTGCAGGTCTTTCATTCAGAGGCTTTGTTCCTTCGTTTCTAAAGCAGTAACAGAACCCTACTTTTTTTTTAAGCAAACCTGGCAAGAGAGCTTTTGCAAACTTCAACATGGTCACAAAGGTTTGGGAATAAAGGAAAATTGTCAGCATCTTCAAAACAGAACTTGTAAAAGCAGCAAATACATGCCAGGTTTTAAGTCTTGCCTATCCAGAAAGAAAGTATCTGCAGAGTGGGGTTTTTATGAATGCATTTTCATGGTATATTTTTTTTTTTAATCAATACATACTGTTTTCTAGAGAGATCACTTTGTGAAACAAAGTGATGCTCCTGCAAAAGGCTTCTACAGGTCTGGCCTGGTTTTTACTGTCAAACTGGAACATGCCACAATCACAGACCCCTTCAGCTAAAAATCAACAGAGCCCCTTCTCCAACAATTTCACAAGGTTCCCACAAAACATCAGGTAACCCATTCAGAATGTAACACTTTGAGTCCACCTCTTTAATCAGGTATCTAAATAATCTCCTTCCAAAAAGTGCACTTACAATCAGAGAAGGTGCAATTAAAGAATTTAAAGCACTTACCCAGCACACCATGGATCATCCTGACTGATTAGAAGCAGCAGCACTTAATTCCAGGAATACTTACCAGATCATCTCTCAAAGAGCCACAGGTTTCAGACATGGTTCACTACTGTCAAAACCAAGCAATTCTGAGGAATAAATCAAATAGTTTTATGCAATTCAGGCAGATCCTCCTCCTCATGACTTCAGGGAAAAAAAACCAAAAAAAGTCTTTTAGCTTTGTGTGGTTTCCATTAGCACAATACACTTTACAGGAACCTTAACTTTACATTTTTTAAAAAAAAAATAATTTTCAACTGCAATGATTTCTAAAGCAAAAGAATAAAATACTTGATTAAAAACCTGTCCTGAAATTGTGATAAGTCCAACTCAGCAAAAGGAATGCAGAACTAAATTCTTCTCTATGTTTACTGACCAGAGCCCAAACCCGAAGCTGCAGCAGGTTTGTTAGACGAGAACATGGTGAATGACAAACTGTGTGTGAGCAGAACAGGGCTGCAGCACAGCTGTGGAGCTTTCAAGGTTTAGATCATGCTGAGCTGATACAATCGAGGTAACTGAGAAGACAGACCAATAAAGTGCCTATCTGTGCATTTCCAGTTCTCCACCCTCTCCCAGAGCAGTGCCTTTCTGTGGAGGTTGAGAAGGAGATGAACTTCTGTAATCCAGATACTCAGTATCACTGCTGCTAAGCAGGAAAGTCTGTCAGACAGGCTACAACCCAAAGCAGGTAAGGTGACCTCTTTAATAACAACTTTCCATTCAAAGGTAAGAGAGAAGTGGTAAACTCAACTTCACACTCCGAACATCCCATCCGTTTCCATACCAGAAGCCGCACAGAATATCCATCATCTAAAAGGGGCTCCTGCTTATCCACATCCATGGGAACAGGATTTGGACCCCAGTTCATTCTTCAGCAAATGCCTAATGATCACCTAAACAAAAATCCCAAAAGCCCTGAAACAAATGTTCAAGTGGGAGACCAGAAACAAATCCAGCTATGAATGCCAAAAATGGCTGTATTTGTTAAATGTTTCCAACTACATACAAGGACAAATGCAGGATGTGATGTTTGCTTAGTTTTATTAATTCATTTTTGCAGGAATCTGCAACTTGGAGTATGCACTTTCTGGAGGTACCATGCATGCATAGCCTCTGAATGCTTTTATACAATTTCATCTCTTAGTAATAAGTTCATTCACAGCATACACAAATCTAGAATGTAGACACCATATATACAGGATTAAACAAGATCGTGTCTCTTTTTAATGAAAAAATTTAACAGGGTTTCACACAGCAGGAAGTATGGATTAGATACACTGGTGCCACCATAAATAAATAAGTTTCAAGAACACAGTTTTTTTAAAATTGGTTTCAAAGGTACTGGAAATCCAGGATTATAATATTGCATTAACTCCACTGATTTCTGATTATTCAAATCCAAGAAAAATATTTGCATTTATGGACATGAACAGCAATGAAAGCCCCAACTGAAGAAATGTGGCAAAATTGTCGTGTCTGGGTTCATATAATATTGACATTTTGAAACGAAAACAAATGCAGCAGCACATAGAGACAGTACTGACTACGAGATGTGATATCTGTGCCTTCTTTCCTTGTGGGATTTGGAGTCATGGAGTACAGAGCACGTAAATTCTGTGGTACCAAACGAGCTCTTGAATTGTTTTTGTCCAAACTGTCCACATCAGGATAGTCATTTTCACATTCTAGGGTACACCACTGGCTTCTAAAATAAAAACTATCATCCTGATGACAAGCTTGTTTTTAACATATTTAATATTCTCACATTCTTTTTTAAAACATTCTTTATTGGTTTTATTTTGTCCCCATTTCAACTCAAGTATTTCTATTTCCGTTTCAAGGGATTTTACAATCAATATTAAAAGTATTTAGGAATTGAAGTGAGAGATGTATAGCTGGGACAGAAAAAGTAACTGAAAGAAAAGTTGGATTATTTTTTTAAAAAATGTGATTCAGTAGCATATCATAATCAGAAAGTACTGAGACCAGCTCTTTTAAGAATTATTACACCTTTTCACCACACCTCCCATTTTTCAAGGGAAACACACACATACCACAGACACACAGATACACAATTCAATCTGATCTAAGACTACATTTTACAAAGTACTTCCTTTTGCTTGACTTCCCACCCCTTTCCTCTTCACCCAAACAAGACTAATAATTACACCAAATGAAAAGCAGATCCAAAGTTCAGGATTTCTTTTGGTTTACTATGTTCTGAATAGTTTTCCACAAGCCCCACTCTAAATAAACTTTTAAAGAACTACAGTAGTATCCTATAATTAAAGGGAATTCATCTTAATAGCACAGTAAATATAAAATAAGCTTTATAAAATTTCAATGAACAGTGAGATCATTTTGAATAAATGAATGTCCGAGTCAGTTACAAACTCTACCAATCTAGTAGCATGGTTGAGGGAAAGCTCAGTCATTAAGGAAAAAAGAAAACACAAGTAGTGCATTAACTCAACACAACAGCATCAGCATCCCACCATTCTCACACACACACAGGTTGTATACAATACAGTGCATTTTGTATGCCAGCTGACATTAGGGTTTTATGTGCATTCAATAAATATTACATAAACCAATCTTTTTGGTATAATCTACAATTCAGTTGGGATGTGAATGGCATCACCTGCTTTCAGAAGGAAAATGGATCTTCCCATATTCAAAATACAATTTACATTCTAACAAACCACAAATGTTGAAGCACCATGTAAAGTCTTTACTATTCGAGTATGGGCATTTACAAGTAAAAGAATACAACTGAAAGGTGTGGGTTTGCCTTTTTCTTTCTTTCTTTTTTGCACAAGCAACAAATGAGAGTAACTGAAAAACCAGAGTAAAATTATTGGTACAAAGGAATTCTCTTTCAGATTAACGATGCTCGCTCACTCTTCCACAAAGTATCTTGCTGTTGTGGCAGCCCTTCCTTCTCTGCCTCTGGTGAAGCCGGACTAAGATTTGCAGGTCTCCACATGTGGTTATTGCAATTCAGGGAATTACTGGACTGGATGCATATTTTCAGCCGCCCCCCCCCCCCTTCATAAGTATCATCTGTCTGAAAATGGCACAACTATATTTTTGCTTAACACACCTACTCTCATTTGCTGACTGTCACTTCAGTTGCTATCTTTTTGTAATTCCAGGAAAAACAAATGCTTCTAGAACTTCAACAGAAGTACAAATGAAAAGAAAATTGAAATAACACAAAGGCAAAGGCATCAGGATGGAAAAGTCATGAAGTTACTGGTATTGTTTTGGGTAATTCATTATACAGCTGACAACAGCAATGCTTCTGGCTCATCTGTTTTCCACTCAGTTTTGTCAGACTGCCCACTGACATGCACAAAATTGGTATTTGCCTTCTGATTTCATTTAACAATTTTTTTACTGCTTTCCACACGTGATGAGCTCCCCCACAGAAGTATAAATCATTAGAAAGGAAGGAAAGCTACCTCTGATGCCTTTGACTTTGTTTTGCTCATCAGTGGTGCACACTGATTGCTGGATCTCTCCTAGCTTATTTAAAATTATCCTGAAGATTTAATTAGTGCAAGAACATATTGAAAAATGCTAGATAAAATATTGGTTCCTCTTCTAAGATCAACAGTTTAGTTCTTACTGTTGTCCTTATAAACTGTGGGGAGAGAAGACACCAGATTGAGCAATGCAGTCAAGGTGAGTTTTCCTCCACCCACCTCTTGGCAAATACTTCTTTATTTTAAATAAGGATTCAGACACATGATTGTTCTACCACAGCTTAACATGTTATCACACATCGAGTGAACTGTGGTAACTGACCATATGGATGTGGCTGCCACGAGCTAAGAACAGCTTAAAAAGAAGTAGCCTGAAACTCCCCTGGCAAGGTTTAGCTGGCAAATTTTGCCTTGCGGTCACAAAGTCAATTACCACAACTCAGCTGAGGCGCTCGGTCAGGTCCGAATTGTGATGAAGTTACACCATAAAAACTCAAATGCACTGTAGCAGCCTCTGACCAGCACACAGGAACATCCCACTCAGTCGCACAGTTGTGTCACAATCATTCAGCTGCCCAAACCCAAGTTTGAGTTCACAAGTATCGAGTGTTTTATTACAGCAACCTGAAGCATTCAAACAGATTGAACATCACCTTTATAATACAGTATTTCATATGCAGAAAAGTACCAATATGATTTTCAGTTGCAAGTCTCGTGTTCTTCAACCTATGACAAGTATTTCCTGACCAAAATAAAGATAATGCAGTGTGTAATTTTTCAGGATCTGGCATCTGCTATATTGTACAGGCTGGTTTATTACCAATGTGCAAATAAACCTTTACTGAAGAGCTGATTAATTATTTTTCAGCTAACTTTGATCTGGGGCACAAAGTACCTTCTGTGCTGTAAACATCATGAATTCTTCACAAATTGGAGGCTGAAAAGGCCTAAGGAATTGGGTACAAACTCTTCTCATAGACAACCATGGCTGAGCTCAAGTCTTCCAAATGGAATTTGGAGTAGCCTGTGTTTGGCATATGTCCCTGTGCTGTCACACAGCACAGGCTTAGAAGATTGTTGTATGTAAAAGCATACTTTTAGCTTTGAAACACGACGGCCCAATGAAAGCATGCAGCAGTATTTTCATCTGTAATGTGGTAGAATTCATTCTTGGTTTATTACCAGTGTTGACACAGCCAGGTGAGCACTGTACAAGCAAACAGGATTGTAAAAAATTACCTCTGATTAAACTCTCTGTAACACTCATACGGTTTCTCATTTAGTCACCTCAGGTTACTATTTCAAACAGCAATTTTTTGTAGACATAAGTTACCCTGAAAAAAAGCAGCAATTACAGATACCCTTCTCCTTGTTGGTTTTTTTTTTGTTTAAACATTGCAAAATTTATTGTTGCATTTACCTGTCTTCTTTTTCAGTAGCTTACAATCTAGAAGCACAGGGAGCCTTTGTTTTCCAGCTAGCTGGGGCCAGGATAAGTCAGCTCTGGCTCTTCAGTTTTTCTGGTTAAGTGTAACACTTCACACCATTACTAAGAGTCCTATAATTTTCTTTTAAAAAAACAGTAGGTTTGGGTTGGTTTTTCTTTTTTTTTAGAGCCACTAAGCAGTAACTATAACCACAGGACTAAACCCCAGTAGTTATTTGCTTTCCTGCATACATTCTTCTCAAAATTAATCCTTTTACATTTCCAGGTTTCATTTCCTGCTCCGCTCACTGCAGTAGGAAAGAATTTAACCCTTAATTTATTTATCTTTTAGTGTAGCAGGAGCAGAAACATCTTAACACATCACTCCCACCCCTTGCAATATGAAGATTGTTGACTGGCAAAGGCTGGGCAGATGGACTGAAAGGTTCCCCATGTTTCCTTCTCCTACAGCTGTCGGCTTGAGAGCCTCTTTTCAACCCAATGCAGCCCCTTCCTGAATTTCAGGTGTATCGTGGCATCTCACACTGTTCACAGCGATTCAGTGCTGGGTGATTTAGAAAGGTGCAGCTTCCACAATTCCATGGAGCCCCTTCAAAGTCTTCATCTCTTGGCTGAGTCCGTGGAGTCTGTTTGGAGCTATTTTGATGCTCTGAAGAAAAGCCAAAAGAAAACATCTTATTTCAGAAGAGAAGGATGATTGCCAAGATCATACTTCTGGTTGGTCATCTAATTAAACAGTCTATTTTAAAACGAACATGGAAATCATAACATTAAAGGTCTTTTCCTAATGCACTTCTAATTCAGTTTGTGAAATCTGAATATTTAAAGTATTTCACTTCTGTAAAGAATCACTTAACTATAACATCTTAAAAACAAAAAGGGCACTCACCACTGCTGGGTCACTGATACTGCTCAAGGTTTACTGGCTTAAAACATACAAGTTTGTTACTGGCACTGCAACACCATCCTGTTAAGGAATGACTTCACAGGTTTACATAGAGCAGTCTATTACCAAATTTTAAATTCCAGCCCTGCTTTACCTGAAGTGAAAAACTACTTCTAACTTAGATTCTTCAAACAGTCTGACAGATGACACTTTTTCTGCATCTTTTCTAGCATTTATCCAGGCTGAAAAAAATACAATATGAAAATAAAACGATAGGCCTGTTTCAAAATAAGACAATTACTTTTCTTCCTCATAGCTTTGCAGCAGGAATCTGTGTATGGGAAGCAGCATTTAAGTCTGCTTTCATTCATATCAGTATGTATGCAAATCATACATGAGGTCTTAAACCACAGAAAGACTTGGTTTTCCTCATCTCCTACCACCACTTCAAGACCTCAGGTTATCTACTAAAAGTGACAAATACTCCCAGGATGTGTGAACACAATGTTGCACAAAATGTTAATAATCAAAACAACATTAACACATACCTAGAAGGTAAGTTTAAGACACTCATCTGTTAAACAAACATCTGTAGAGTAGCTTTATTAAAAGAGAACTTAAGTGCAGCAAAGGTCTGCAGTTTGCAGCTGCACACAAAGAGCACACGTTGCTGCCCCATCCGCTGATGACAACTCAGTGCAAATAGTACTTAGTTTTGTCTTGATGCCTCAGGGCTTTCTGGATTTTTTTTTTAACTTTTGTAGATTTTAGAAGTAGTTGTGTAGTGAGACAAACTTAAAGGAAACGAAAGTGACCTCCTCACTTAGATGCAAGCACTGTCCAGCCCAGACGCTGTGCAGTCACATTAACAGTGCTTGACCTCGACACGCTCCTCCCAAGCAAGGGGCAGTGTGGGCACTTGACTGGCCAGATGGCAGCACAGAGCAGACCCTTGTCTGCCCACACCGTCTGCCCGCCCACCTTCAACAGCTGAATGTTAAAGAATATTTATTATTTAAGAAAAAACCCAAACAAACAAACAAAAAAAATCTTTCTAATGTCATCATGTTAAAAGCCAAGCTCAGAATACAGCAGGCCAGCCCTAAAACTAAACTCTAATAAGCTGACAGGCAAAACTGGGAAGATAGTTCTACAAATCCTTACAAGGCATTATCTTTCCAACTGCCAAATACAATTAACTTAATGCAGGTTTTGCACATTAGTTTGTTTTGAAATAATAAATCCTATAAGCTAGTGCAGTAAGAGAATCCCTTCAAGCATCACAGAGTAACAGTTCCTTAAATCAACCAAATCATCTCTGCAATTTAACATGAATCCAGGCAGCTGCCTTCACACCATGGCTCACCTGCTGCTCCCAGCTCTCCTGGACACTACCACCAGTGCAGGGAACTCATCCCAATATTATCTTTTCTTTAAATGAAAAACAGCAGTTCTGGGCCTTCTCTTTCTTTTAAAATTTCCACACAGTAATAATTTTATTACATTGCTTCAAAACAGGGGGGAAGTTTCATTACATGAATTCAAAATTCAACTACAGAAACCTTTGTGAAGTGCTTATCAGCAACCAGAACTTATTTATAAAATTCATAGTGTCAAGGAGTCTATATAATTACTGATTCAGAAGAGCTACTTCTTTTCCACTAACAAGTGCAGTACATGCTAGTTACAGTAAGAGGAGACACAATACTATGAACCTTATTACAAAGAAAGCTCTATGTCAGAGTATAGGATCCCAGACTGGCTATTTCAGCAGAAAGATACAAGGTGTTTGTAAGAACTTTCACTAATATTTGAAACCATTCTTTTAACAGATTTCAGGAAGAAAAACGTAGGTAAAAAAAAATACCTGAGACAAAAGGTAGGTTTCTGATCTGAAATCACCACTAAACATAGTTGACTTCAGGAAGTTACTGAGGTACACAGTGACTGTGTGTCTGCTTGGGATGTGTTGAGTCTCTCTGGCATGTACTGATTGAATCTCCACTGGACAAAAAGTGAGACTAAATTACAGAGCTCCTATGCTTACACAAAACTTAAGTGTCCTGCACTGGATATGAATCCTGATATTACATAATTAGCACTGAAAATTAATGAACCTACACAAGTGGGACACTTATCTCTTTCGATCAATGTGAGGAAGTGTCCCCCTTGGTCCTTAAAATATCTGAAGCTCTTGCTGTGCTAAAATTTCAGGGCTACTGTGAAATTCATACTGTGCACAAAAAGAGAGAGATCAGGCAAATTAAAATATAATTAAGAATATAAACACAAATTTAAAGAGCTGCTGTGACCAACTAAACCTGTATAAAAGACTCCAACTAAACTATAAAATCCTAACAACATATATTAGAGGACAAGTGAACAAATCTGACACAGAACTTTTAACCTAGAAGTCTTTAAAAAAGAAAAACATTAGGAAGCTCAAGTAAACATGTAAAAATTTGTATATTTTCAACTCTTTTTCTAATAGTGAATAGCAGTATTTACAGTCAAGGTATTAACAGAACATTCATTTGCAACAATCTGCCTGAGGAAAACAAATTGTAGCCAAGATTAGTGCACTTACATAAAAGTGTTCTTGTTTGACTTATATAGAAAGAAAAGTTAAATTAGCAGAACTACGTCCTGTCACCACAGGGATTTTTTTAAAAACCAAAAAATTCTCTCAGTGTAGATTAGGTAACTTGATGCATGTTTGTTGACCTACCCTTTTTATATGGCTTTGGTGGCACAACAGGACCAGGTTCTATGTTATCGTAGAAATTACTTGTGGCTTTCGGATCAAAGTTTCCTGTCAGAAAAGAAAAGTTAAAGTGTAACTTGATGGTTATTTAAATTCCTATGCCCATGATATGAACATCTAGAGGCTTCTGATTTTATGCATCTTTTTATTATGACATATCTTAGCTTTTTCACAAGTTTTGACACATTTTTTCAGTTTTGTGTCAATCCTAGTTATTTTTAGCAGGGTAATTCCATATTGAAGAATCAGCTCCAGCTCAATGTTTTGTATTGCTCTGAAAATATGTGAAATGTAAATCTTTCTATAGGATACTTCCTTGATAAAGAAGGAAGACTGTGCATATTCTAATCTATTTGATTCTATCTATAACAAGTTTCTGTTGCAAAAAAATTTTTGAAGACCTAAGTAAATTTTTGTTTGCCAATTTCTTGGTTGCTGGCTATAACCTCCTTACAGGAAGTTGTAGAGAGCAAAGAAATCTCCCGAGCCTCCTTTTCTCCAGGCTAAACATTCCCAGCTCCCTCAATCCCTCCTCACAGGACTTGTGCTCCAGACTCTTCACCAGCTCCACTGCCCTTCTCTGGACACACTCCAGCATTTCAGTGCCTTTCTTGCAGTGAGGGGCCCAAATCTGAACACAGGATTCAAGGTGAGGCCTCATCAGTGCCAAGTAGAGGGACAACCATTGTCCTGGTCCTGCTGGCCACACTATTGCTGATAAAGGCCAGGATGTCATTGGTCTTCTTGGCCACCTGGGCACACTGCTGGCTCGTGTTCAGCTGCTGTCAACCAGCATCCCCAGGTCCTTTTCCTCTGGGCAGCTTTCCAGCCACTCTTCCCCAAGCCTGGAGCACTGACTGGGGTTGTTGTGACTGAAGTGCAGGACACAGGACTTGGGTCTTTTTGAACCTCCCACAACTGACTTTGTCCCATCGCTTCAGCCTGTCCAGATCCCTCTGCAGAGCCTTCCTACGCTCCAGCAGATCAACATTCCTGACCATATCCAAATTATCTTTTTTAAAAAAGTATCAAGTTAATACCTCTAGATTGAAGGAGATCAACTTCTTTCAGTGTGCAGTCAACATTTATTTGGAGTTGTCTGTTGAGGCTTCTCAATCTGGTCATTTCCTCAGGCTAGAAAGAAACAATCCAAAATAGTCATTGTGTGAAAATCAGCATCTTATTTGAAACAGAAATAACATTGTTGTATCTTTGTTAACAGCTTTATTAGAAACTGAGTGTAGATATGGCACTGAAAAAACCCAATTTGCCCTCAAAAAACATTCTATTGGCATGTGAGGAGGAAAACAAACAAGTTACTTGATACTAAAATTGGTTAGTAAGACAACATAGCTGAGCTCAAGTTTATAAAACCACACACCTTATAAAACTCTATAAATTGATGGCTTGCTACCTGAGTTTGCATCAAGATGATTAGAAAACAGAATACAAGCTGCAGCCCACCTTAACTATTACCTGATTAAAACTAAGGTCAAAAGTTTATTTATTTGCATCACCCCAAGGAGCTTCAAGAAGCCAAACCTTCTAGCTCAGTATATTTAAATCAATCAATGCTGAAGGATGGTAATTATTCTTAACAGTAATCAGTTAAGTCCATATATTTGCATATCATTAAAAACCCCTAAGTTACTGGAATATAAAGCATTCTTAATACTAGCAGCACTGATTACTAACACATATGTAGGAATAACTATCTTATCCCATTCTGGCATCAGAGTCACGAAATCACAGAATGTCTGAGGTTGAAAGGAACCTCTGGAGGACACCTGGTCCAACCCCTCTGCCAACCCTCCAACCAGACTTGGTGCCACTGACAACCAAACTCTTGGCCTGGCTTTTCATCCAGTTTTCAATCAACCTCTCTGCTCACCCAGCCCACGCTTCACCAGCTTCTCTGTGAAGAACTTATAGGACACCATGCTGAAAGTCTTACCAAAGTCTAGACAATAATCAGTCTATCTAGGTCATCAGGACAGACTTTTCATCCTAGAAGTTTATCAAATTGGTCAAGCTTGACCACCCCTTGGTGAATCCATGCTGATCACTTTCTTGTCCTTCACGTGCCTGGGAATGGTCTGCAGGATTAGCTGCTCAATCACATTCCCAAAGATCAAGATGAAGCTGACCAGTCTGTAGTTCCCTGGGTCTTTCCCTTCTCAAGGACAGAGTTCTCGAGGCAGAGTTCTCCAGTCTTCAGGCACTTTCCCACACACCATTAATCAATCAAAGATTATCTAGAGTGTCCTTGCAATGACATCTGCCAGCTCCCTCGGCACTCATGGGTGCATCTCATCCAGGATTATGACTTCATCTATGTCTGCTTTGCTTAAGCATTCCCTGACCTGATTCTCTTCCACTAAGGGTACACCTTCTCTGTTTCACACTTTTCCCAGGGTCTCTGGGACTTGGGATTCCTGAAGCACTGCAAAGAGTGAGGCAAGGAAGTCATTCAGTATCTCAAGCCTCTTCCATGTTCTATGTAACCAGGTCCCCCAACTTGCTGAGCCATGTTTTCACTGGGCTTCCTGTAACAGAAGCCCTTCCTTTAGTCTTTGACATCCCATGCCAGATCCAACTCCAGCTGGGCTTTGGCTTTCCCAGCCTCATCCTTGCACACTCACTGCCTCTGCATTTCTCCCAGGGACATACCTGCCAAATGCTGCCCTGAGACAGGTGAGACACACAGAAGCCACAGTAGTTAAGCAGCCAACAGCCCCCACTGTGCCTTCCAGCCCACAGCCGTGTGCACTGCTTATGTCAACACAGTAAGTCTGAACCGATTTGGTTAACAACTGCACACAGTGGAAGCTATTTTTCAGCCACATCAACTCCCTTATCAGAGCCATACAGTTGTTTGAGCTAGAGTCACTTGCAGGTGGAAGTCACAGAGATAAGAGGAATCAACAAGGAAAACAGGAGAGGGAAGTGCCAACTATTTGAGCCAACACTGCCACTGAGAAGTTACTTGGCACATCCTGCACATACCAGATGAGAAATACCATCTACAAGATGCAACTACTCCAACAACAAAATACCTTTTAAAAAAAAAAGTTAAACCTTCCTGCATGAACACCCAGCACCATATGGCTCAGGATCTGAGCAGACTTGGATGTACTTTCATAGATTGTCAGGAAAGCAACTATATTCAGTTCTGTGGTCCCCAAAAGCACATGCATTGAACTTTCAACAGTTCTGTTGTGAACACTAAGAAAGCTGGACACGTTTCATAAATTACAAGAACTACCTCATGGCAAGTCAAGAAATTACAATAAATTATCTCCAAAAACTCAAGATTTTATACTCAAAAGTTTTTGTACAGTACTTTAGTTCATTAGAAAATAAAAAATAAATCTGTATGTTGAATTAAAATACTAACAAATTGCTTACTGTTGGAATTGCAGTTGTACAGCTCACTCTTCGAAGCCGCCTCTGCATTAGATCATGCTCCATACCATTGACTTCAGTTTTCAGGCGTTCAAGCTCTTCTTTCTCAAGCTTCAGCTCCTTTGCTAATCTCTCCATCCTTGCTCGTTGATGCAACAGCAAGGCTAATGTTTTACATAGAAGAAATAGTTACTAACACATAAAAACCTGGAAAACTGAATTCTTAACTTATGCGTAAGATTCATGAGTGACCTTTCTGGAAAAAAAAAGTGATTGTAAACATGCAGCCAAGTATCAGTGTGAAGATGCTTTCATGCCAAATGAACTACAATTTAGAAGAGAGTTCTTCCAGAATAAAAACACATTTTTAGACGGTAACTTGAAGTAGATATTACCATTTTGGTCAAAGCTTCTTTTTTTGCATTTGGTCTTTCTCGTCTCAAAAATACAAAGGCACCTGCACAAGGAGACAGCTTCTCAGGATGAAACAGCAACCTAGTCATATTAGTACTCTACTGACAAAAAAAAAAAATAAAATACCAGAGGTAAGATCAGAAGGTAACACGCACTTCATGCCTGCTGCTCAACAGCAGCTGACAAACCAGCCTTGAAACACCAGCCAAGGTCTGATGTCAGTCCTGAATTGTTTTTTTTCCACTGCTATCACGGAGTATGCTACAACAACTTTAAGTAGTCAGCTTTTCAGGAATACTGAAATACTCAATACTTTAAGTTCCCCAGATTTCAAAGGCAAAACTATGGAACTTCAACAAAATGGCCTAGAGAATCCAGGAAATGAAAAGTGGGGTAAGCTTAGGTGCTTCAGAGTCTAATTCTACAACAAAGCTGATTCCTCTCACCTCTCTCTGCTGTTAGTCATTTTCTCATTTTTGTCTTGGTACTGAAATTTATGACTGTCACAAGTTGATGTTGGGCTCCCAGAGAACCAAAGAAAAAATTCTGACTCCCTAAAAGATAATAGTTTCCTCAGGAAGAGCATTTCTCAGTATTTCGTGATGATGTAAAACTGGCCAAGTTAGTGTGATGCTTAATCCTTTCTGATCTGGCTGGTTTTACCTGATTGAAGTCTGCTAGGACAGAGAAAAATAAGACATTTGACGTGGGTATTCAGACAAACAAGCTGCTCATGTAACAATGTTCCAGCAAACTGTTCAAAACAAAGATGTTGTAGAACCTGTAAAATGCAATTTCCTAAGAGGCCCAGGCAGCACTTGCCCTTTTCTTTACCCCCATCCAACAAAGGCAAAGAAAAAGCACATAATATCTCAAGAGTATTTGCATGCGAGCTAAAAAGAAGTTAGACAAATAAGCAACAACATGACACAACTTACTGCAGAACAACAAAAAAAACCTCAACCAGGAGCATTAAAATAAGGGCTTTTCTATCAGATGTCAGTATTCTGCACAAAAATGTAGCACTATACTTTGGATTTTGTATGGATCCACCAATTCACAGCCAAAGAATAAACACTGAACATCCTATCCAAGAATAACATCAGGTGTTTTTACACTACAGACACCAGTACTGCTGAACAAAATTGTTCTCTCCTTTTTTTTAAGTAGCATAGTCATGCAAACAGAATTAAGACAGTACAGATACCAGGCTGTGTGATTTTCCACTATTATTACCAAACCTTGTCTTTGTGTGATTCCTCCAACTTAACATGGTATGACTACATTTTATAGCTTCACATTATAATCTCAAAGTACAACTCAAACATGACTCATATTACAAAGAAACACAGTAAAAGTACAGGGAGCAGAATGAATTTTTGGTAACATTTTTCACAATGGTTTGCATTAAAGAGAAAATTAAACAAACTTGTCTTATGTATTAAGCTGTTAAATATACTCTTCTTTAGGATTCCTTTTGTCGAAGTAAACAATATAATGTTTATTCTTCTACAATTTATTTTTGTCAAGAGCTCAAAGTGCAGCAATACCAAAGGCCTGGTAGGTATTGCCACAAATGCAAGTGCCCCCAAAAGCATATACTAACTGGTTCTATTTAGTTTGTTTTTCAAATACAAAAATCTACTCAAAGACACAAAAGCAAAACCACATTTCTACATTTCAGAATGTTTTTCAAAGCTGTGTGAAGCTACTTGTAGCTTTCTCACATAAATGACACTGTTCACAGAAGCTGTAATAGGGGCATTACCAAACATGTGGCGTCAGCATTACAAACCTACTGGCAATCTTTCTTACTGAAGAACTGGGTCTAAAAATTTCTGATTGGGTCTACCAGGTACAAACCAGCACTATTTCAGCTCTCTAAAGTTAAAAAAAGGATAGAAGAAACAACAGAGGAATAAACTCTCTTCTCCAAACACAAATCTGGAAAATAATCGTTGCTGGTCACCATCCTGTCAATACCCCAAGAGACTTGCAGATTGATTGATTTGCTCAGTTTTAAATTTTTCAAATCTATGCAGCAGATGACTCCAAGAAAAGTTTTCAGATAAAATTTCTGGTAAATTTCACCTTTTTTTTTACTTTACTATATTACTGAATTCTTCATTTATATATGGCATTAAAACTATGTTCTACCCTTACACAGCAGAACACACATCCTAAAATTTGTCTGCCGATCTCTTCCTCCTTTTTGAAAACTCTGTGTGGGAGAAGAGAACTTCGGATTAAGTTCTTCAAAATAATTATTTTAATACCTTTTGAAACAAAATTATTATTGGTATTGACCAAGTTTTTTTAGCTGCAATCCTACCTCTCTCATCTTGCACTTAATATTCTTCAATTTACACCAAATAAATTGGATTCAAATGCAGAAGCCAGTGCTTCAGGTCTTATAACACATTTGAATATGGAACAAATACAAAAGTTTTAAAAATCCACATGTAGATTTATGACAATTCTTCAACACAGAATTTACAAACCAAACACACAATTTATGAAGACACCACTTACTCTAAACTGCAGTGTTTTGTTTTAAGAAAGTCCCCTAACACCAAAAGCATAGCAAACTTTAAGACCCTCAGAAATTCTTTATTCATTAAACTGAAACTTAGCAATTTTTAAAAAATTTTACAATTTTTAAAATCAGAACAAACTCATTCCATGATTTGTGCTGCAATTTCTATTTTTCTCTGTATGGGTTCCAAAATTCTCACTTACTAAGTAGTAAAATCAAGCTGAAAATGCATTTTACAACACCACAGTTTGCAGGGTTAAACATTTACCTTGAGTGTAAGCATAGTCGTCCGATCCAGAACTAGAACTTCTCTGATACTTATGGCTTCCTTTTTCTCCTCCAGATCCTGGGATTACAGAAATAGGCTGAATAGGTTCTGGTGCTGCAGAACGCTCTTCTTGGTCCACTAAATTTAAAAGATTCTCAGTCGGTGCTCGACCTACTGTGATTTTAAAAATGGTTGGGTTTGGCTGAGATACCATTACCCGAGGAGACTGTGTTGGTGCACCTGTAGGTCCAGTTGGTTGAGTGTAGGTAATATATACTGGATTAACACTAAATGGAGGTTTGGGTTGCCCCGACATACCTCTTGATGGAGAGCTTGAAGGAGGAGTAGTGGCTGCATACAGCGGGTGCTGGTTTCGTTGAGATGGTTGATTACTTATTGGGGAAGGGCTTCTGTTCATTGCAGTCCCAGGTCTTTGCGGTGGCTCAACTGTAATTTCTATTTTATTCATGGAACCTTTGGATAAACTAGGTCCAGCAAAAGGAGGAAGGTACGACACAGAGTGACTGCCTTGTTTCTGAAAAGTCTGGGATGCTTGCTGATATGGGTGGGGTGGGACAGTCGAAGGGCTAGGAGGCATGAAAACATGTGAACTCTGATGACTCAACTGAGGAGGCTGAACTTGGTGTTGAGGAGAGCCAAAGGGAGAGGGACACTGGGATGCCGGTGGCGATCGAAAAGCCGACTGAGGGATCTGGGGCTGTTTTGGAGAATACTGAGAAGGTTGGTAGTTCTGTTGATGTGGATATACAGGTAGAGGACGGGGAGTATAATGTGGAACTGGGCCCTGTGGCGATGAATGCCACTGTGTATTCTGAGGAGTCTGTCGTCCTGAAGAACTCTGAGATGTTTGTCTTATATAAATAGAGCCAGGAGTCCCATAAAGATTGCTTGGAATCTGTGGAAGAATTTGTAGAGCTCTGGGTACGCTCTGTCCAGAGGGGAGGTTTTGTGATACTGTAACAGTAATGGGATTTGTACTGTACCGAGGTATGTGCATATACGTGGGAGGAGGGCCTTGCATAGCAGACGTGTTCATTCCTGGTTGTATGGAAGATGGCTGTGGAGGTGGCTGTGGAGGAGGAGTAGCTGCATTTCTATTCTGGTCATTCATGAAAAATGGATTGTAACTAGGAGAAGCTGCCACAACAGCAGGAGCAGAATGTGGTTCTTGAACTAAGCAGATGAGCTGTTTACCTGCTGTGCGCTGAGGGTCAATGTGTCCATCGCTTGAGCTGTGTACCAGTGTACGACCACCATTAAGTTGAGCTCCATCCCCCGCATGATAGCTGGTATGAGGATGAATACCCAGATTAATGTGCAAAAGGCTATTTCTGTTCATTCTGGTGTCATCAGGGCTGTGGTACTCCATGTACAGGTATTTGTTGCTCTCCTGTGCAAGGGCTCGACAGCAGGCATCGAGGTTGTTGTTGTTCTAGGAGTAAGAAAGGACACCTATTACTGTCACACAGCACCAGGAAGAGCCACTGCTCAGCGTTCAACAAGCATTCAGCTGATGCCACAACCACGCCCCAACTTGAACACAACTAGGGAAAATGTTTCATACACAGGAATTCTGAAATAGAGGTAATACCTGCTGACTCATGGTATGCAAGTCGTACATAGCTCACGCTGCATCCGAGAAAATGCTCTGGTAACAAGAGCTACACTATGACATATTAAAAAACAAAAATCAAGTCCATTTCTGGGAAAACAATAGTTAGAATTCTTCATATGTTGTTCAAGGACCAGGTCGGTACAATTAACTACTTCTAGTAACAACACAAATCAAATTAAACTAGATCAAAATTGCAAACTCTGAAAAAGGAAAACAAAAATGCAGATGACATTTTAATGTTTACCCAGGTGTTTACTGTTTTCACTTTTCTTTTACTATTTACCTGAGTATTTCTCTTTACCTGAAAGTTTAAAAGCCCAACATTTTAGACCAGATTTTATTCATAGAACAGTATTTAATGCCTTAAAAAAGAAGTCTAAGTCAGTATTGCTTGAAGAAGTACTGCCAATTCCATAAGGCACCTTACAATTCCAACAAAATTTCAACTGCCTTGAAGAATTTCAAGCTTAAGAACAAAAAAGGTTTATTCACACATCAGTGAAGAAACCAAATAACCCCTATAAATGTTTGATTTGTTCTGTGGTGCTAGCAGTTGAAACTATATAGACAATAAATTATTAATCAAATGAGAAATCTAATGGGGAATTCCCTTTCCCTTCTTGCCCTCTCCCCTCATTTTAGCTTAATCTAGTCTTATTAAAAGAACAACACAAATGATAGCTTTTCCAAAGGAATAAAATCACTAGAAGACATTCCAGATGGTGGATTTTTTTTTCTCCCCACTTTCTCATATAACAGCCTGTTGGTTCAGATTTTAATTTAAATAGTAGTTAAAGAAAACAAATTTCACTTTAAGTTCAACTCAATCTGGCCCTCAGCACCCAAACTTTGTTACATATAATCCAAGACTGGTACCTTCTGTGACATAGCACCTTCTTCCAGAACAAGTGTGTACATATTTATAGACAAAAACACCCCCAACTTCTTCAGTGTGCTAAAATTACCATTCTGAGGAATATATATTAATAATGGTTTCACTTATATTTTAAACACTATCCCTATATAAATTTTTATATATAATAATACACATATAGCCTCGCAATGCAATTTTCAACAGCCTATCTATTGGCTGAAGTCATGTTACATTTTTTTCTAAGAGACCAATAGTTAATTAGTCTTAATACCAGAGTGAAGATGACTCCCCAAAATTTCATGATTTCAC
>JAWWLV010000001.1:106841031-106854285 GCA_035041135.1 Platyrinchus mystaceus
TTTTTTTCTAAGAGACCAATAGTTAATTAGTCTTAATACCAGAGTGAAGATGACTCCCCAAAATTTCATGATTTCACTAACAGATGAACACACATAATTCAGCATCTTGTCATATGAAGACTTACTACTGAAGATAACAGAAGACAGAAAAGTCTAGCACTTAAATATGAATGGCTCTCACTCTATGGATACTTCTCCCTGACTATTTCATGTTAAGCTCTCCTTCTAGATCCCAGTGGTCAGTGGGAATATCCAGATATATCACTAAAAATTGAAGATCAGAATATGTGAGAACCAGATCTTGTAACAACAACAAGCACCACAGTGCCAAGAGAGCAACCTCAAATTTAACCACTACCATCAGCCACTTGCCAACTAAACTGAACTTCATAAACAGAGTCCTCAGCATCCTTAGGTCACTTGGTTAGGGTGCAGGTAGAGAGAATGTAGATAAGACAAGCCCTAACCTGATTTGATCATGGTATGGAATATATTTGTCATTTCAAAGGATTCTCCATTTTTGACAGGTCTAAAACTCAAACTGATTTAAATCTAGAGTATTTATTGCAAAAAGTCAATGAAAACCAGCTTGTGCATCTTTAAATATAAAGTGGGTTTGGAAACAAAATCTACACTTTAAAAAATAACAGGTATTTTCCATGTAATGTTAACCAGCTACCCAGAATGCCCTATTACAGCTATAGAACACCATATGCTTCTGCAGCATCAGGGGTTCTTTAATTTTATTGTTTAAAGATGCCTGTGACAAACACAGTTCATCAAAAGGATCATGTACTTAACAGTGCAGAAGAAATGACTGTCAGGATAAATAAAGCTTTAAATTACTGGGCTTCCCCTGCTTTACATTTGTGTGAAAGCAATTAATTTGTATTTATATGGTTTAGAAGACACACAAGGCAAAAATTACAGCCACTGTTCTAAGTAAGCCTACTCATCAGCCAGGGACAGGGAGGATGCAAATACAGCTTTGTAATGTCAGTCATGGCCACAACAAAGCCAAACCAGATCCCGTATGTTTCTATTCCATTCCTGAATCTCCCCATTAACTGAAGGTATTCCCAGATGAACACTTTTGCAAAATGATTTATATGTGATTTTAGATGAAGAATGGAAGGACAAAATGAAAAGGAATAGGTGGGGAGAGGAGGAGGGGGGTGGAGAACCATCACCACCTGACTTGGAAACAGAGAAGTAAAACTAAACCTTTGGAGAGCCGTGACAGAAAGATGATATGAAGACAAAAAAATCTTAAGATTCTTAGCTAAGGCCAGCTCCTCATCTTGGAAGGAGAGTCACTGTTTGCTAAAATCTTCTTCAGTATATGTATGTTATTTATGTAGCCATCATCAATAGACATCCCATTAACCACTTTCCTTATTCCCCATATGCATAATAGTTGCACATTGCACAGACAAGGAAAAACTGTCAGTGGAAAAAAAGAAAATCACAAGCCTAAATGAAGAATGACAAAAAATTTGTCCCTAAAACACAGGACAGAAATGCAAGCAGTGGAGTCCTCCAACCTTTTAAAATAAAACCAGGGGCATAGAAATCTATGCTCCATGTACACTACTGAAAAGGGTTTTCATACTAAAACACAATCCACAGACTGTACCGTACCTGAAGCATGCACTGAGACACCACCCCTTCGGGTATCTCAGGGAAACGCTGCCGGAGATCATGGAGTACCTGCACGTCAAGCTGTTGACTGCCCTGCGCCATGACAGATGGAGGATGTTCCAGATCACCAAAGAATGGAAGTCAACAGGCCTTCCAGTGATTATGGTCTTCTGAGGCTTCTGGCATTTTCTGTAAGAAACAAAACAATTACCTTTTAAGCCATCATAATTTTTCCTCCTTTCCAAACTGCTGTATTCAATTTTTAGATCTAGCTATTAAGAGAGACAACAGCTTAAACAGAAGAGTGGGAATAATCATGTCTCAAAGTTTAAAATTAAACCACTTACTGTACCACAGGTAGGTCTATATGACATTTCACTGGAATGTGCTAGTTCAGGTCTTTACTCAGTCTCATTGTCACACCATGTAGACATAACTTTAATTAATCTGACCCACATAAAATGGAGCAGTTACATATTTATTTCCAGTGATATCCTGAACAGTTTGCAGGAAAGTCTGAAGTTATCACAAAGCGCAGACTGTTATTTATAACATGCGAGAAATAACAGGTTGGAAAACTAAGCAGCACAATTATCCAAAATATTCCTCTATTAATAGGGCTTAAACTCTTTTGTCTTTACATCACTAGAAATCCAAGAAGTCAGAAGCAAATTTTGTGAAACATAACAAGAATTAGAATTTAAAGAGTTCTGTTTAAGATTATGGTGAGTATCTATTTAATATTTTTGTATCGCACCTGTTAAATTCATATTACTGTGATTAGCGACAAAAATAACCCTCTTTCCATTTCAGGATTCTTGCATTCAACATCAAAAAGATTCTATCTGAATTTCAATACCCACAGACTACTAGAAGGCAAATACAGTCTGAGTCAACAAATGCTTTTCTCACTTGTGGCTCATGATCACAGCAGTAATCAAAAGGCAGCTGAAATCTAAGCAAAGATTCACAAAAACTTTGCATGAAGGTGGTGCATGACACAGCCCTTCTAACACATCCATCATTGCTAAGCTTCAAAAGCCTTTCCAACAATACTGCTCAGCTGAATTCTTAACTGCAGAGAATGCAATGTTGTGTTCAAAAAGGAAATGAGAGCCAGATACCTGCAGAGTCAGTGTTCAAGTAATATATTAGCTACTCAAAGTCCCAAGCTTAAACCATGCTTATCTCAACCTCAGTGCAACTGTGGTGGCACAAGGCACAGGTATTCCAATCAGCTTTCCACCTGAGCTCAACTGTCAGCAGCAGTCCAGAGCAGCACAACAGGTCAGCAGACATACACATCTCTACACTAATAAATTCCAACAGCTTCCTATGTCTTTCCTTTGCAAGTGACTTAGTTTTCAGAGGCAAGAAAAGAGAACATAGTTCTTTAAAGAAAAGTCAAATGTCAGGTTTAGGGTTAAAAAAAAAAAAAAAACCCCAAAAAATATTTGGTAAAAGCTTTTAGAGGTAAAAATAACAGAAGTCAAGCCTAGTCTACCACCTGGCTGCTTTGTACGTGGACAGCTCTCAGCTGCCATCAGCATTCATTAAACACCACATGTGCTCAGGGCTCCTCTCTGTCCTACCTCATATTCCAGTATCCAGTATTGCACCTGTCACATCACAAACCTTTTCAAGATAAATGAGACAAGTTTAAAGAACAGTGAGATATGTGAACTATCTTGCTGTGACTTAAGAAATACTGCAATAAACTTACCTTGTATAATCACAATGCATTTTTGTCCTCCGCAGTAATGCTGCAGACTCCTTTCATTTTAAAAGGAAATGAGCTTCCACTGACTACAAGAACCAGCTGAAAATTCCTATCTACACTCACAGTAGGGATCTTTTATAAAACTTTTTTTTTTAATTGACAAACATCATACTGTGAAAGGCAAACCATCAGCACAATACTCAAAAGAAAACCAGACAGCAAGCAACATCTATGTGGTTCTAGACAACCCTCCTTTTCCCAGGAGGAAGAGGCTGAAATGCAGTAATGAAGGGGTACCCTACCAGAATAAATTGCAGTTAAAACCCCTTTAGAATAACAAATGACAGTATATGAAACAGAAGACAATCATTTTAAGAATTTCATTTGCATGAGCAAGAGCCTTTGCATCACTTCTCTTTTCAAATAAAAATTCAAACATAACATGGGTGAGCAGACTGGAGAGCCATCGTCAATAGGTACAGTGTTTTTCTACAACAGTTTTAAAATAAAGTTAATTTTTAAATATATATATTTTTTTAACACTTTCTGAATATGTGTGGTGAGTAAAGGTGTAATACAAAGTAATTGGCAGTTACTGGCCAACTATGAATTTTATCAGACTTCCAAATGCAATGCATAACATATTTCCATTTTCATTTTGAAGAGTTGAAGCTTCCAGCCTTTACAGTTACACACAGAGCCTTGAAAAGAAACCCAAAACAACTGTTGAGAAGCATGAACAAACACAGCCATTCAGAACTCCTTGGATTACATGGCTGAACTACCGTGAAAATTCGTTGGGTTTTTTTCCCAGTCAATACCACAAAATTCACTCCTGTCATTATTTAGCAGCCCAGCCTATGTATTATTGGCCAGCATTTTGTTCTGCCAATTCTGCTTGACCTGCCTACAACCACACATTTTCCACTCTAAGCAGGCACAAACTGGCTGGAATACAATATCCACTTCCCATGTTGCTCCACAGCACGCGGCAGGCGGAGAAGCAAGTTATTGAGAGCCAAGAGCTCACAGCACAGGCCACACAGCTGAGATGCTCAGACAAGAACTCCTGCTGAGCCACAACAGACTAGGAAAGCAATCCTTCAAAGACTTTCTTCCACAGCATCCACAGGCTAAGGGACATGCTGAGGTGCATTATATCACCAGCCTTATAACTGCTGAAAGTTCAATGCATCAAAAACCAACCCAAAGTCACAATGAAAGCAAGATCTGTAACTTTCAGAAATGAGTTGAGGATGCCCAAACTACAAATGGAAAGTATTTCCTGAGGATGGAATAAATTAACACTGCCAAAGACATGGCAGTTCTAAAGGCAAAACCAAAGCACATTGTCACAGAATTGGTCCTGCTGTGTTAACATACAGAGGTGACCTCAAGAGCCACTAGTGAATCTTGGGGATTATGCAAACCGTGACTCAAGTCCTAAACAAGTATAATAATCAGTTTTTCACACCTTTTACATGCCCAAATTAGATGTACAGGAAAACAGTATCTTTAAATTTAATCTTCTTTCCTTAAGCCATTTGCATACCTTCCAAGTTAAGAAAAGAACTAACAATTCCATCTATCAACCAATGCCACTTCTCTGAAAGAATGAAAAAAGTAGAATTACTGTAGTCTTGATACTCCCCACAGATGTGTCCAAATATGTACAGAAGGAAATTTATTTCCCCACTGTCATTTTTGAGGCATTAAATCACCTCAAATGAAGATACAGAAATCAGGAATTAAATTCAATTGAAAACTAAATTAGATCAATATACACTATCTGAAAATTTATAACTTGTGTTTATAACTGATATGCACTTATGAAATTACAACGTACGGAGCAACCACAATAATTGCTGAGTGAATTTCCAGAAAACAGGTTACCCGAAGACAGTTTCTCAGGCTTCATCAATTAAAAGTTAATTGTTAAGAGTTTTATAACAACAGTCGGGCAGTGAAGTTTTAAGAGAGAAAAACAAGACAAAACACAGCAATAAAAAAATCACTTTAGATAATCATAAATATTCTGAGTTGGAAAAGACCTACAAGGATATCACCAAAGTCCAACAACTCCTGGCCCCACACAGGACACCTCAAGAATCACACCATGTGCCTGAGAGCATTGTCCAAATGCTTCTTGAAACTCTGGCAGATTTGGGGCTGTGACCACTTTCCTGGGGAGCTTCCTGTTCCAGTGCCCAACCACCCTCTGGGGGAGGAACCTTTTCCTGATATCCAACCTAAACCTCCCCTGATACAGTGGCTCCCTTTCACCCCAGGATATTCTATGATTCTATTATATACATTTATATAAATTGTAAACCATTCAGTGACACATTTGGTAACTTCTGGAATGACGTCACCCCTTAACAAAGGGCTGCTTTAGGGTAGATGTCAATTTAGCTGTAGATAAATAGATGTAGACAAACTTCCATCTGGACATAGGGCTACAGTCCTCCAAGGATGTCAAGAGTCATGGCATATGAGACAGCATGAAATAACAGTGAGATCAATAGCAGTTACCACTTATATACAACTAAACAGCTTTCTGAACCTTTCTTCCCACTCAACTCAGCCAAATTAATTCAACCTGCTAAAACAATTTAAAACCAAAAAACACTTTTTGTTAGCTTAATAAGCTAACCCTGTGCAATGCATACGCACTGAACATCACGCTGCTGTGGAAAGGAAGAAGAAAGGGTAAAAAGGGGAAAGAGATACAAGAGCAAAAACACCACCTCCCTCTTTTCAGCACAGGTGAGCCACCTGTTCAGTTAAAGCCATAACAAGAAGACACCTTCACCTGAAGCAACCTTAGAACACAAGAACCAAAGCTGTTCCGGTAAGAACAGCACGGAATCACGATGGGGATTTTGCCAAGCACTGTCAGTTCTTGAGTTAGATGCTGACCAGGCTGTGGCACTGCATGAGAGCTGCTCTGTCAGATGAGCTCTGCAGGAACCACCAGCAAAAGACCATTTGAAATTTTACTTCAAACTACACATCACTTGCCAACCATGCAGGCAACGCTGCTCTCTACAAAAAATCTTTCTGAAAACTACAGACCAAGCTGATTACAGGCAGCAGCTCTTTATGACCAATATGATTATACCCTCTACATCTCCACTGATGCATGGGTTACATGCTTCCAAAGGCTGGGATACAACTCACTGCATGCCAATAGCATCATGAGAAGACAAGAGTAATTAGCTCAACTGACTTATTCAGAAAGCACTTTATTAGACTAAGTATTAGTGTCTTTGGGTTTTTACCTAATATGGTGGTTTTAACAAATAAATACAATTTCAGTCAAAGTCTACATTACTGTATCATCATACCCCAATGCCACTACTGTATTTCACTACTCAAGTAGAGATTAAGGTGTGTAATTATCATGGTACTTCCTACAATGACTGCAAACATCCAGCAGAAAAGCTGTTAAACAGCAACAATTTTGTTAAAAAGTTTGCATAAAACCATGACATTTGAAGATGAAGATCCGAACTGGGTTACTTTGCACAAATCATTAACTACACAAAACCATGGTTTTTAACATCCCATCCCACACATACCTGCTATTTAATAAGCATCAATTATAGCCTTGTAAACATGCCCAGCACACGACCTGGGTGCAGATGCAATCATGTAATCTCACCTCTAATCCTTGAACAGCCTCTGGAACCACTGTTTCCTTAAATTCAAAGGGACCTTTAAATAGAACATTAAACTAGCTGTAATTGGTTTAAAGTAATCATAATATATATTAATTCCAAAACTGGAAATAATGAAGAGAACAATTTTGTACATTAGGTTTCCACTTATTTAACCATTAAACAAAACCAATTAACCCATCCCACAAATGCCAGAACACTCACATCAACCCAGGTAAAACTTTGGATTGCTCCTTCAGCAAAGACAAGCAAATGCTTTTATAGTAATGTAACCCCTTTATAATGATTTGCTAGCTAGATGATCTTAAAATCTCAAAAACATGAGAAACTGTGTTCTAACAGTGCCAGGAGCAATTTTTCCTCACAACCATCTTCAGTCACACACACACTCTGTTTAAATATGAAACATATGACAAAAAAACAAGGATTACTTTTCCCTGCAACAGTCCAGCTAAAATAATTTTTCCGATTACAAATAGCTAAGAACAACTCTCCAACCTCAGAAACCACAATGCCCATTTGCTGGAGTTTTCTTTATTTACAGGGTGATCCATCCCACAGCTTTGGGACTGTATTGCTTCACAGGATGAGAAAGACACAACAGAATTTAAAGACATTCTGTCAGTTCATACAGGCATATGAAGTTCAACAAAGCAAAAGAAAAGCAGTCAGTATTTAAAGTTGAGCTCAGCATGCTGCTGGCACTGCTCTGAATGACTGGCTACGTCACTAAAACCACAACTTTATGGTTTGGCAAGCTGTCTGCTGATGAACAGTCCTGTGTAAATGATCAAGAGACTCATAAAGCCCCTGGGTGGTAGGAAGGTGATGTGAACCACAATAAAGAGGTACCCGGCAGAATGAAACTAAAAGTAAAGCTGACAAGCAGCTTCATCTTTCTTCTAAGTCTCTTTTATACCCTGCGAGGCTGCATCACATACTAGTAAATACTTCTCTAGGAATTTATGGTGCTCTTACTCCAATGAGCAACCAGAAGCAGCTCTTACTACAGAACAAAGTCACAAAAGAGTAAGTTTTCAAGGCAGTGGGATAGTTCAGGAATGATGCTATTATACCTCGAGTACCAGGTTCCAAAAGGGCTCTGCAGAACAGCAGGTGCACCCAAAGCTGCAAACACAAGTGAGTTTGTACCACTCAGAGGTAATCCTGAGGTTACCACAAGTATCATGACAGTACCCAAAGCTAAGAGTACAAAGCCACGATAAACTGGCTTTCTTACCAGGGCATATGATCTGTGACTTTTGACTATTTGTGAAATACTGGCTGTGACTGGGAAAAATCCTGCAGTGAACAGCGTACTGTCAGATTTTCTAATTCATCAACTTCAGCACTGGCCCTGCTAAAAGCAGTTTTATGATGATGCAAAAATTTTTTGGCAGTTACATTCTATTTTGGGAATCAAAATGAGCCAGAAAGGATACAAGAAAACATGAAACTGAGTACACACTACAAAGTATTGGAAAAGGTCTATTGCAAATCCACAGATCACAAACTTAAGCTTATTCTTTATTTTAAAGTAGTCTGCTGTTCATATTTTCAGGTTTAACAATTACTAGAAACTGAGGTTTATACTAGAGGGAAACTGAGCCAACCAACTGCAAAAATACTGGATTATTGCTTAAAACACAATTTGTTCCAGAAAGTGAGCTTCCTTCTCAGAACTGTGAGATTAACATTTCTTGAAGAAGAAATGTCTCCAAGTATTGCTATGGATGGAGAGTTATCTGCAGGTCACCAGCTCAACAGGAATTTATTACTGTTCCGGCCTAACATATGTTTGATAGCTCCTAAAAAACTGATCCTCAGCATTAGCTCCTGCTCCAGCATCACAAATCCATTGCCACACACTGAATTTGCTCGTAGGACATTTGGAACAGGCTTTGTTCCCAAGATATATTTACACTGGTCAAAACACAACCAGTCCTTCCACGAGACAATTCTACAAAACAAAACAAAACACTGTATGTACTTTTGCAGGAGTTCAGATCAGTAGGAATTCACTAAAGCCACAAGTTTCAAAATGCCTGAAGAACTAAAAAAAAAAAAAGTTTTTCTATGACAAACCCTTAGAATATTCTATATTCAATGAACTGATTGAATCAAAGATCCCTATTTTGTTGATAACTGCATACATGGAAGAGCTTCAGAGGATGCAGACTTTTGTAATACACCTCATCTTCAATGTTTACATTTTTCTGCATCATTGAGAAAATGACCACAAAGCATATTTACACCCGTAAAGAAGCATCATTCCTTTACCTGCAGAGATAAAAGGAGACTCTCACTAGTTTCAAGTTAAGTGACCTGCCTAAGTTTATCAGCATCTCATTAACTGACAGCTCTGCGAAGTCTATTGCACAGATTGCCCACATACTGTATTCACATCTTCTACACCCGGCATGACCAGTTGAAATAGGACAGAAAATGGGAAGCGTGAACACCTGTGCAACGCTCTGGCCTGATGACCAGCAGACTCTCCTCACTTTGGCCATCTTAAACTACAAGCAAAAACCCTAGATTAGAAAGAAGTGGAGTGAGGGGATAACAAAACCTCCTTTCAGGATCCCCAGCAAACACAAACTGATGGAGGATATGACTCCACACAGAGGAAACAGAGGAGGGAAGCGGACAGGCACATGTAAACAGGAACAAAAATTAAGACACAAGTAAGCAGAAAGCAGATACAGAAAAACAAGGAACAGACAGGAGTCAGTAGAGAACAACAGCAGAGAGAAACATGAAACCACACTTCCTACACACCAGAAAGCATCAACTTCCATTTCTGAAGTTTTGAGTTAACTTTTGGTGTCCTGACTGTGTGAATTTCTTTGACATGACTAACTACTATAAGATATGGTGAACAAGTTATGCAGTGTGCCTATCTTTTCTATCATTCCAGAAGAATTTGTTAAGATAAGGAAACGTAACACAAACCTTGCTGATTCTGTGATATCTTTTGACAAGTCTTTGCATGAATACCCACTCACAAGGGTGCCACAAAAAAGTCAGATCAAGAGGTTACACACCTCATTAATGTTATTTATATTTTTTCCAATATAACACATTGAAGTTATCTATATGGGTACATGAAGAGATGATTATCTGCTTTAGTTGAGGAAATGCTGTGCCCAATTTCCTAGCAAAACAGAAGACACCTTAAAATAAAAACATTATCTTCAAACAACAACTATATACACATGTACATAGCAATATATATGTATGTACAGGGATGTCATATAAGCCCTAGATTACTCTTTTTATATCTTTTGCTTTTGAGGGCAGAGAGGCCAGATGCCTTAAAATTAGATTTTTGTTTCTGCAACATATTTTATTTTCTTTTAAGACCACAATCATCTTTTACTAACATAATTTTAGCTTAGCCCCAGACTGACTTTATGGAGAGATGTGCCTTAGATACTGTACAATGCAGACATTTTAAAATGTTTTCATTCTACACTGACTTTAGCATTCTCTATTAAAAAATACTAATAGCACACCAAAAAAATGTCTGGTGGAGTGAAAGCTGTGAGTCTCCCCTCCTTGCATAAGCAAAGTCTATGTTACAACTGCTGCAGCAAGAAATGCTGGTCTGTAAGGTGATGATTAAACAATCAACACTCAGATAAAGCTGTAGCTGTCCTGTCTGTGGAACTGCTTGAACAGCAAATCTCCATAAGGAAGTCCAGATATTTCAGATTCACTTGTTCCATAATCTTGGGCCAGAAACAGGACAAGCCAAAAGAAATAATGGAAAGACTAGAATAGAACTGTTCATCCTAAAATGCACTGATGCATTCCTGCCAAACTTCTTCTACAGCTTTAAAGGACTTGAATGTTATCCAATACCTTCACTTGATCAAAGCTTTAGAGTATCCTCTCCCTTAGAGCGAGCTCCAAACCAGAGATTAACATCAGAGAGAGCAGGCTGAGAAGCTACAGATAACATTGGGAGAATTGCAGTCACCTACACTGAACTTTTTCATGAGCAAAGTTAATTTCTGCTTTGAGTCACAGAATGTTTGGGTTGGAAGGGATCTTACAGATCACCTAATTCCAACCCCACAGCCATGGGCAGGGACACCTTTTTATTGTTTTTCTTGAATTAAAAATCTAATAGCTACTCAGTAAATTCTTCTGTTCCCAACACAGTATAGTATTCAAAGTTTGTACATTCGAAAAACCAACACTTAAAGCTAATGAATATTCTACTCTAATAATGCAGCACTTTGCTGCTCTTCAGTGTGCTCTGGGCAGAAGACAGGATTGGAAACTGATTTTTTCTAACCATTTAACATTAAATTGTAAGCTCAGTTAATCATTTGTAGGTCAGTCATAGCTATGTAACAGCACAAACTCCTCTTGAAAATAAAACACGCTTTACCTCTCCCTCTGAGGCTTTAAAGTCATGACTTTGGTAGGTTAACCAAAGCTGCGTCTGCAGTCTGGACACCTTGGTTACTCAACTCAATGACACTGTCTGCAAAAGCAGGTTGTCAGTATTCAGGTCATCAGTCATAACATTTGTTTATTTTTGTTGGTCTGATACCAGTAAATTTCAAATTCAAGTGATGAGATTAACGCAATTCCTGGCTGGAGCATGCATGACTTTTTACATACAGCTGAGTATAAAAAAACCAAAAAAACCGATTTTGTGATGGTGGAGCTGGATGCCTATTTCACAGAGCCTTTGATTACAATATATTCCTCTAACAGGAAAATGTTAAACAACTCTGTGGCTTTATAGAATAAGCTTTACAGTATAAAAAGTAAAGGGACAGAAATCCTTCCAGTCTCTCCACAATTGATACTGTCTGATGGTGAAGTTACAAGCAAATTTCACTTTCATCAGTTACAGCTACAGAAAAAAAAAAAAAAAACCAAACTATAAATCTGAATATGAGACAAAATAAATGAAGCACACTCTCTGAAACTTTCAGGAATAAGTAGTATTTGGCTTTTCAAAGCATTTCACCCAAAAGTCTCTATTCACAATTTCTGTTTTGTAGAATACCTTATTTTTATTCTACATGACAAAAAACCTTCCAGACGTAAGTCAAACATGATGTTAAACATTTTAAGCTATCAGCATCTCTCTAAAGCCAAATCATTTCCACACTGATCTGCCTTACTGTACTCCATTTAAGGCTGGTAGGATAAACTGCACTGATTTCATTTCCCTTTTAGGAAGCTATCCTCATAATCCTGCTTTAGGAGAAGAAAAAAAAAACAGGGCTCAAAGGCAGCTTCAACTTAAAAGTTACTAACTAATTCTACTTTCTAAGAGGTTTGGATTATTTCACTTCCCAAAAACAAAAACATGCTGTCCAGCAGCTCAAAGCAGGTGCATCCTCCAAAATCAATGTCCTCCTTCACCTAAACAGGTCTCTGTTCTTATCAGATTTATGGGGTCTAACGGATAACTTCGTAAAGCAGGAGCAAAAGAACTGTTGAAACATTCTCTCCACTACACTGAACTTGCCCTGTTATTTGTGCTGTGCTCGGGGCTCTTCACCTCCACCAGAAGAGTGGAAGTGACATCCGCTCACCAGTCTGAGTGGCTGCAGATGTGCTGCCAGGAATGTAAAAGCCTTTCTTTCACCTGATGTGACACAGTGCTTTCTTTGCTTAGATGCTGCAGCACAGGAGGAGATGTGGTATTAAGTTAGGTCTTTAACCAATCTCCCAATTTCTTTACTGTTAAGAAGTGGCAGTGTCCATATGTTTTGTAGAAAGAAACAATATGGAGCATGCCCAGCTCTTCATTTAGAAACTAAGAATTTCAATCTGAAACACAGATCTTTTGGGTTAACTCCCTGGAGTCTTAAAAGATCATCATTTACTGAGAACACAGAGGGGGGAAAAAAAATAAATCAAGGTCATGTATCTTCCCATAAATCCAGTGCAGTCTGGTACACAACAGGAGGTTAGACAGCAGAAAAATCTGAAGTTTAAAATAATTTGCAGTCACCCCCTGGCCACTCAAACACAACTGCCACCAGAGTACTCCCCTGAGGCCAATAATTGGCACATAGAGCCTGCCCTGGGCAGGCAGCACAGAGTGAGACACTTCTACATTTCTGAACCAAAGAAGCAATCGAAAGAAAAAAAATCCATCAAAATAACATGGTAATCTGACTCCTCAATTCCAAAATCACAGCACAAGTCACACCCTCTGCTTAACCAAACAGCCGA
>JAWWLV010000001.1:106854385-106866643 GCA_035041135.1 Platyrinchus mystaceus
AAAATAACATGGTAATCTGACTCCTCAATTCCAAAATCACAGCACAAGTCACACCCTCTGCTTAACCAAACAGCCGATGACTTCTTCAGAATTCTCACAACATTAACACAAACAAACTCACAGCTCTCAGCATTTACTTGATCCAGACTCAAGTGAACACTTTGGGTTCTCTCTGCTTTTAGATGAGAGGGAGAAGGAAGGACATGAAAGTCTTTTGACATTTTAGTGCTGTTTAACCACAAGCCTTATTCTGTGCTGTTGTGTGTCATTCTTCCCCTACAGGATAGGAAGCAATGATACACAAACAATTAAACTCCATTTCTTTCTTTAGAAAGAGAATTCAAACCTATATGAAAATTAGACATAAACATACCTCTAAAATGCTATGAATAAGCAGATTTTAAGAATAATTCTGCTCAACAGCCTTGCGTATTTAAAACTCGGTTTTCAATACCTGAGTGACCTGAGCAATACTGTAACAGATCTGTCACCTGTTAGACTGTATATCATATGCAGTTCTCTACTCCTTCCAATTGCTGGATAAATACACAAATTAAGTAGTTAGATACCTCTAAGAAGCCTGTTCTTTGATTCAGCATCAGCTTTATAAAACCAAAGGTAATTTATCTTTTAAAAAACCCCTGATAATACAAAAATAATTGTATTTTATTTTCATGACTACTTCAGATCACCAGTTTTCCATTATGGTGAACCAAACTCAGTATTGTTTAAAGACTGGATTTCCTCTTGCCTGAAAAAGACTGGAATCTTCTTATTAAATACTTACTCAAGAAGCACAATGAAAAGAACCCCCAGTTACCAGATTTACACTATAGTATCATCTTTACCAACCTTACTGATTCTATGTTTTAGCCAACTTCTGCCAAGAAGGGTTACTGGGAATTCAGGGTATACACAAAACCTTGCGTACTTGAGGGCCACTAATTCTCCATCACTGTCTACACAGTCTAACCTAGGGAGTTACTCTTAGTTCAAATATCTTACTATATATTTTGTCTAATTGTCAAATGGATTAAAAATAAATTTCACACGAATCTGAAGACTTGCAAAAGAAAATTTACATTCAACTCTCTGTGCATATTGGCTCAAATACAGGATCTCTATTACTTTATTTGTCAGATTTCCACACCCAACTTAGATGAGAAGTGCAACTTCCTACATATTTGAAAAGTAAATGAACTGGACACAGACAAAACAGTCTAATGAGAAACTGCCTTTAATAAACAAATTTGCAAGCATGTGTAAGAGTAAATACATTCTTTCTGTAGTTATACACGCTCAATTCAACTGAACTGAGTCCAGAATAAACAGAAACTACAGCAAAACAAACAAACAAACAAACATAAAAAAGGGGGCACACAATTAAGCTACAAGTTCATACACTGTAGTATTGACCTTCTTCTTATTACTGTCCACGTATTCACTATGTAAAGCAAACTTTCAATAACTGAAATATGAATCATAATAAGCATGCTTAAATTGTATTAAAAATTCTCAACCTGCACAATTTATTACAAAAAGTGCCTTTTAAAACTTAAATTATTATTTTCAATTAAGAACCAAACATTTAAAGGAAGTATCATTACTAGAAATCAAAATTACATGTTCCAAATGTACAGAATTGCTCACACAACTGCTTTTACCTAAATAAAACTGAACTGCAAAATGTATTTTACATTTTAAGTCAGTTTTTAAATTACTAATGTAAAACAAACTTCTGTGTCTAATGAAGACTATATCAGACTATTTAGATTAGTCTGGGAGTCAGTAGAAAGACAACTTCCTAGAATTTTGTAATATTAGAGCTGCTTATTAAGATGCTATTGAATGTTATTTTCAGGGTGGAAAAAAAAAGAAAATAAATTCAAAAACATCAGAAGTGCAAAATAATTAACAGAAGAAAAAAAAAATCACCAAAAATTACAAACATAACTACACCCAAATATCAAGCTTCTTACAAACTTTTTTAACGAGGAACACAAGGCTGCAATCTAATTCCCTTCTATGCAGAGACACAGAAATACAGTTACAAGGGAAAAGAAATATTGAACATCTCAATCCATCCATTTTCTTTTCCAGTACACGGTGTCACAACTGATAACACCAAACAAACAGCAATCCCAGAAAAGGACAGAGGATTTTGCTATTGTTGTTGAACTGAAAAAAAAAAAAAAAAATTAAAAATCAAAACAAGTGAGCACTAGGCACAAAACCACATTAACTTCAGGAAATAAGCTGTGGGGGGAAAAAAAAAAATCTTTGTTCAGGGAAGTATTTACCATCATAAAATGCTTAGCGACAGCACACATTCTGGGCACTTCCACAAGAGACAACTGTCACAAAGGAAGTCTCATCTATTTCATAATCACCTTAAACCAGCTAAAATACAGTATTTCTGAAGAAAGAATTTGCTTCTCCTTTCCTTTGAACACTTGCTCCTCCCAACATGCCAGCACAAATTTAGAGACCAAACAGCAAAGTGGATTTTACTAAAGCCAAACTTTGATTTACCAACACTAAATACTGGCCCGGTCTGGATCAGCTCCATGATTCAAAACTCCACAAAACCTTGTGTCACAGTCAGACAGAAGCAGCAGCCAAGGTGAGAGAGAAGTGTTAGATCTGAGTGTCACCATGGGATTTGACCAGGAAGATCTCAAAGCAGACTCTCCCTTCAGGTAAGACAGAAAAAACTATCAGAAATTAGACTTTCCCATTCCTAAAGCAGTCCAAGTCATAACTCTTCAATTCCATTTAGCAGATTTCCTTCTGTGACACAGGAAACTCGATAGCTGCAACAAACCATGCAAACAACAGCTGTGGTTGCGATCGATATATCCAGTTGGTCACTCTTTACTTTGTGATTTAGACACTGAAGAAGAACAGGTAACATTTCCAGAAGTCTTCTTTCCAAGGTTCAGTGATAGAACAATCAGTATCCCTGTGAAATCCAAATGATCTACATTCAAGCAAGCCAGAAACCTAAGCCTTAGAGAAGCAATGATTGTTCTGAACTCTACTGAAAACCTGTCTTTGAGTGTTCATTTTCTTTTTTATTTGGAAGAACTGGGAGAAGCTCTTAGCCTTGACCACAGGAAAAACACAGCAATCAAACCAGATTAGTTATGAATTTCAGGGATTAAAATAAGAATAATCACAGAATAGAGAAAATAACCCAAAAAGTAGGCCAAACTATACAAAATACCTACACTGAAAAATGTTAGTATTTTGAGATGCATACAAATGATAAGTTTAATCTAGTGTCAAGAAAGAATTAAAATGCCCACTTAAAGAGAAATGTGCAATCCTCACAGATCCCTCTGGAAAAGTTATTCTGCAGAAATATTTACAATCACATGAATAAACTCAGAAGTTACTCATCTTTGACTGTGTAACTATTTCATAAAACTAATACAGATTACACATACTCAAATATATGCATAATAAAAACTTATTAAAATTCCACATTGAGGTTTGCACCTTAGTAAACTCATTTAATTTTTAAGCATTTTTTTTCACAGTTAGCAACATCATTAACCACTCAAGGAATCCCAGTTAAATACTGCTTCATACAAATGCCATACAGCTATTTTACAGCTTTTCAAGAATGTATTATTCAAATAATCACCACTACTTCCTGCATATCAGGAAAAAAAAAAGAAATCCAGCAATTTTTTGGTAGAGTATTTGTCTACTGGATAGTCTTCTAGTAGGATTCTGCCATGCTGTACTTACTATCAGGTAACCAAACAACTAAGATGATAATACTACATAACATGGGATCATCGCTACTACTGAACAAATAATCCAAAACACCAAGTTTTTCCGATTGGTTGACACTTATTACAATTTAATAAAAATTAAGATTATTTATGGTTATGTAACGTGCTTACATAATTCACAAAATCTGGTATATACAGAAATAACTCTCCCTACAAGTCTAAGTGTATCACACACTTGCTGGGAAAACAAAACAAACACCACCCTCACCACCGGAAACAAAACCATCTGTGGTTAAAAAAAAAAAACAAAACCAAACTCAGGAAAGCAGACAAAAGAAAGGTCTATGCAAGTCTAAATGCATTCCCCTTAAGCATATAGAGTTTTCATTTTCTGAACAGACTAAATAGCCTGTACCATAAATAGTTTCACTTAAAAATGAGTGCAGCTTACATAAGCATGTGGCACTCAACCATTTTTACTGATGGCAATACAACCAACAGTGGCAAAAAAGTAGTACATTAAACATGCTCCGTTCAGCAAAGAGCATTTAGGAAGCAATACAGAATATCAGTAGCCTTTACTCTAAGGCTAACTAACTAAGGCTACTAACAAAGCTTAAACTCAAATATTCCATGGATGAATGGATACAGCAGTCCAATGACTATGGTCAGGAAAAGTTACTCAGAATAACCCCAAAGCAGAAATTTGCCACCCTCATGAGGGCACAACTTTTCCCATAAGACAAATTGGTACCTTCTGGAATCTGTGTTTTAGCACATAATCAAAACATAAGAACAAAAGACACCAAAATGTCAATGTCATAATTACTTTCTTCCCTCCTGAATCAAAGATTATAAATCAGAGAAAAACTTTTGGGGGTTTTTTTCTCTTCTTCTAAGTACTGATGAAAGCCTTATCTTTCAAAACTTTCAAAAAATAAGAGACATTATGAGAATTCTTTAGATTTCTTTACAGAAAGATGGACCAAACAATGATCTATGGGCTAGATTTTAACAAGACTCAGTGAAGGGGAAGCAGAGAAGGACTGCTTGGTTTTGTGGGAGATTTTTTTACACTCAATTCACAGAAGACAGTCAAACTTCTCCTGATGCTGTCCTGTCCTGCCAGCTCCCTGACACCACTTCCCTTTCTTCTAGTTCCTAGAGCCATCAAGTCCAGGAACTGCAATTCCCACAGGGAATTCCCTTCAGTAAGCCCAGGACTGGCAATAAAAAACTTTCTCCACCTCCCCCAACCACCAGAAGAGTGAGCAGAATTTTCTTTTTCAGGAGATACGGATTCCCTAAGAGAAGTAGGAGCTCTTCCTTCATCTTTGCTATGTTTCTAGGAGGGGAATCTTCCACCAGACTCAAGACACCAGTCCACTAATGCTGTGTTTCGCACTCTCAGTAACAGATGTGTATGAGATAAAACTGCACAGGGACTTCTGAAGACAAAACCCCAGAACTGAACTGCACAGATAAGAACCAAACAGAACAAGCCTCCATGCCCTGATCACATCTTGGGTAACATATGCTCTTTGGAGATGTGTCATGAATTTTTGCTACAACTTTTACAGAAAGATGTCTCAGTTAAGGAAAAGCAGCTTTCAAGTGCCTGGTGTTCCTCCAGAAATAGAAGTACTGTTTATCACAGTACCAGGAACGTCTGTGTTGTTGGTACTAGTGCCTTGCTGAGTAACAACAACAAGGATCACTGAAGATGCCTCAATGTCCACATTACTATAGGAACATGTCATCCAGCTGATGGAACTAAAACCATCAAGACCTGCTGTGCAGAGGTGCTGAGACGATTCTGTCTTGTCTTTGGAAATCTTAAAGTTGTCCTCTACAGTAGCCACAGATTTATCTCCCTCTCACAGACCTTTTACTCTCAGATAAAGGAACTATTTCAACACTTTGGTGATTTTTTTTTTACTCTTTTTCTCTTTTTTACTTTTTTTTTTCTTTTAAATACAGTAGATCATTTCTAAAGACAGACCAAAATAGCTGATCTTACTTAGGTCTCTCTTAGGCCTAAGGCTACCTTCAGCCTCATTTACCTCAACCCCCAAATCTTGAAAAGGATTGGCAGGTAGAACATTTACTTGACTTGCAACTTTCTTTAAAGGAAAAGCAGCATTTACTGTATTTAGAGACATGGCTTCAGAAGCAAAGGGGCAAATTTCATTTAAAAGGAGTCTACATTCTGCCATTTATAAACTTATAAAATTCAACTGCAACAGATGTGATGGGAACTGCTTTCTTTGTCTGGTCCCTCTTACTTTGAACCGGATATTCCAAGAAAACAATAATAAAAGAATATGTTTGTTACAGGAAGTGTTCATAAACTCAAATTGACACAGAAGGAAGCTGAATGTGAACAGGGATAATTATCTCACCGTCACTGCCTGCTACTGAAACCAGTACAAGGGTATCAAAGACCAACATCTCCAGTACAGCATCAAGACAAAGTACAGAACTGCAAACATATTCCTGAACAATTACTCAAAAAACTCCTAAACTCACAACCCATGAAGCACTTTCAGACCAACAGTGAAGTTCATTTTGAAACACCTGTATAAGCCACTGATGTTCATAAAAAAGGAACAGCATGCAAACTTTTACAGCCATATTTTCAGGATGTTGCCCAAACAGCAGGAGATGAAAGCACAGATGAAGACTAAAATAACTGCTACCCCATGCTGTCCATTTGAAACTTAATAAGTTGCAAAACCCATGATAATGTACAAAATCAAATCATAAGAACAAAGTGCATAAGATTATGCACTGACAAAAACGTCATTTTTAAAATACAATCTCATAAGTGTTCCCAGACCAGCTGCAACACTTACCCAGAGATTACTGAAGTCACATTTGCACACCACCAGATCACCCAGAAGCTAAAACTTGATTTTTACCAGGAAAAGACAAACTGACATTTCAGCAGAATACCCAGGAAATAAAAGGTTTTTAACACCTTCAAGTCAGCATTGGGAAGAAAGACGATATTTGATGTAAAGCTTGCTAGTAGAAATTTATCCTATTAGCATTTTTTTAGTAAATATGAAGCAACAGAATAAAATTATACCAAATTAACACTTTGCCTTATCTAGACACATCATTTCTGATCCGACATTTAGCAGGATTATGGTGAGAATTACTATTCCATCAAGATAATCTTAAGAATTTCAGGGAAAAAGGCAGATACACTTCAAGGCAATGCCCTGCAGAAGACCTAGTGCCTGGCTTACTATTTCTGCAAGCTGATCTTCAAGAACATCAGTATGAAAACCAAGTTCTACATTTCTTTCATAACTTGCACAACACCTGGGTAAAAAAAACAAAACAAAACACCACGAACAAACAGCCACCCCCTATATATCAAGTATTACTAGTCCTATGCCCAATGCCAAGAAAACAAAGAACAAAACAAATCCACAACTCTTTCAAGTGCTAGGAAAAAAAGTCCACATTTTAAGTCAAGCCAAAGTATACAAACTCCCCACAGAACAAAAAGAATTATACTTGAGGATTTATTCCAATGTGACAAATGACACACACAGAACAAACCAAGCCTTTCCCCAGCCATTCTCCACTGAAGCTGTGACATTGTAAACCAGTAAGAATTGTTCAAACAGATGAGTCTTCAGGACAAATCACCTTAGAACATAACCAAGCAAGGGAAAAATGAAAGCTTAAAGCTGCAACAAGATTAAAATACTAGCACTGCTACCAAATCTGATAAGAAACAGTCAACACTGAATAAAATTTACAAATCATTCAAGTTATTTTTCTGCCACAACTTCCAAGAAAAATACCGATAGTAACAGATTTTTTTTTTCCTAAAAATTCCATTTGCTCTTAGATGAACCATGATTTCACAGAAATTGATCTGCTTTTCAAATTAATACACACTTCAGTGGATATGCAATTTCATTTGAAAGCAAGTATTTCATTATGAATGTGGAACACAACTGATTGAATGTAATCTGCTGAAAGGTGTTTTTAAGAAAACACCCTCAATGATCCCCCAGCAAGTCCACATGCAGATAGAAAAACCATCTGTATTTCAGCTCTGACTGCCAGGTTACTGAACACCACTGTAGCAGAATGACCTCTCTCTATCTAGTCTGTGACTTTTCTGTTTTGCTTACAAAGACCCCTATTTTATACAACTCTCTGAAAGAGCAAAAGGAGAAATAATTTTCCTTACAACAGAGTTAGATTAGGATAAAACCTGATAATTCATTGAAGATGCTTTTAAAATACAGCTACTTTGAATTCAGACCCTGAATAAAATGAAACCACCTGAAATTCAAGAACTAATGCTTCTTGAGAACACAAAGCTGTATATAACCTTAACAGAGATGGCATTTTTCACTTTAGTTCTATGCTGGCTATTGTGAAACAGTACTTGAAAAGGGAGAAACATTCAATGTAGTAATCAATGGGGTGTAAAAATACTGAAGTGTTAGTTCCACTCTGACATTAACTGACACACACAGGCAGTGTGATCCATGTAGTATAATTAATCTTCAAAAAGAGAAAAAGAACAAGAAAAATGATAAACAGTGATAACTCATTGCACAACTTGAGCTGTATGGTTTATTAGTAACACTGTGGCTTTTACATACTGAATTTTGTGAGATGTATTTCAGCTTCTCATGCAGATAAAAAGGCCTCAGTGATGTTTTTTCTGGAAGTTGTGCACGAGTCTCCTGGATAATAATACCACAGTGCACTGACTGACACAGCACAGAAGTCGCTGACCAACTCTCCACCTCACACAGAATGAGAGATACCAGAGAAGCATCTATGCTGTCAGGTTGAACTCACATCATTTGTCTGAAGCTGGAGAGACATATTTATTAAGTACTACCAGCACACTCATAATTTGAAAGCCTTTCAAAGGACAACTTTGACTGACACTTCCAGGTTTGGCGGAGTACAAGAACCGATTCCAGCAATGTTTTCAACCAACACCTTTAACATTTGCATACACGAGTCTAAACAAGTATTTCAAAACTCATCTTTCCATTTAGGAAGAATGCTTCTCACATGGGAACTGGCACCACGACATCATCACACATTTAATCGCAACAAAGTGATTCTTGGTCTTTCAGGAGAACAAGACAGCCAATATCATCACCCTTCAGACAATATTTTAGTCTGCTGTGCCCATATGTTAAGTAACAGTCTGCAGAAAAATTTGTATTATCTACATAACTGAAGGAAAGCTTCAACTTACAAGAAAACAGACAATAACAGAAAAGTTTGGCAGGGATTTGAAAGTAAATCCCTAATAACAGTTTACTGCACAGGCAGCACCAACACATTTCAGTTTACTTTTCTGTTTGAGTAAGGGCAGCAACATACACAGGAACAAATATTGCAAACCCACAAGCCACAGATATTTCTAGTGTGTAACTTAAAACACTTGCAGTCAAAAGTAGTCCAAAAGGTGCTTATGAAAATGTTTCAGGCTTTGTATGAACCGTCTCTTAATTTCACACTCCATTTGTCACCCACCTTTTAACCATGAATATACCATGTAACAAAAGTAACTCCTTCACTGCAAATACCTTTACTTGCACTGTAGTTTCACACCTTTCTGTGCACACACAGGTACAAACACACCAGGCACTGCTCCTACTGCAGCTCCCAGCAGTCGGAACAGCAGCATCATATTGATGCTCCCGGAGCAAAATGTGTCATACCATAGTTGAGTTGGATGACTAAGCACACAAGACAGACTTGACATTACCCAAAATTTACTAGATTTGATCATTTACTCAATGTTTCAATCATCTCAAAAATACCTTTGGTGTCAAACAACTAAATCAAAGGCTTTTGCTTGTGTTGTTAGTGATTTTGCTGAAACACTGCAGCTGTGGAAGTAAAGATGTGAGCTGTGATCCCACATGGAGATACAGCTCTTTGAAAAATAACTCAATAAACATCTAAGTTTCCTGCACTGCAGTGCATAACTCTTGCCCTAATCAAGAATACTTTTGCAGGTCATACTTTGAGGCTACTTATGCTATTTAAAAATACAAACAAAATGAATCATCAGGTTTGAAGTCAGGAGAAAGCAACTACAGATCAGTGCAAACAAAAACTGAACTTCATTTCAGCACTACATAATTTTTGAGGGGGGACAGAAGGAGACAAGCTACTATCAGATAACCTTAGAAAACACATTAATGTATTCTCTTGGATGACTTCAAAGGAATCCTTTTTTTCCATTAGGATTACTCTTTACTCTGCAACTCAACTGACAGACATCAGCACAGACCTATCACCAAAGCTGAGCAGAAAAGAAGACACGTTTTCACCACACCTATTCAACTGCTCTTGTCCTCCTCAAGATGACAACTAATGGAAGGAAAAAGGAACCTCAGTGAGATCCAGGAAAGAACAAGAATGGCCAAAGATCTCACAATACCCTCTTTACCATTACCTGCAATCACTTATAGCAAAGGTTATGGCCCAAGCCAGATGAAAAAACATCACAAAAGTATAAAATCATAGTAAGAATTCATCACACTTATTCAACTCACTGTACCTAAACCAAAATATTTAACATTAAGGGCAGACTTAAACGCTGATTTTATTATCCTTTACTAAAGTGTGTAGAATTTGACACCTTGGTAGTTTTATGAACTGTGACAGTCCATATATACATTAACACTGGCTGTTATGGCATTTTTCAGATTGCTCCTATCAACAGATACCATTCACAACACAGGACAAAGGGCAAGCTTTAACAAACGTTGTGAAACACTTTATTTTTAAGAATCCTGTTCCTCTCTCTACAAAGAGGAAATGAATTCAATATTTCTTCTTTTTACAAGAAATATGTTAACTGGAAATATACTTGCAGAGGGGTAGAATAAAGTACTGCTTTTCTCACAGATCTGGAAAACAAAATTAACGTTACCAGAACAGTGACTGGCCTTTGACCACAGAAGCTTTACCTGTAACGTTTAAGAGTTCTGTTAGACTGAGTGCTCTGAAAACAGAAGTGGTCAAGTGCACCTGCCACAGAACATGAGCCCATAAGGAAACACTACTCAATTTTGTCACAGCGAACACCTAAACTAAAAATAACACGCGTATTGATCCATCAGCAGGATGGGTTGACCTGACTACTCTCAGTATTTACTGAGAACAGAAGAAGAGGGGAAAAGGAAAAGCTACTGTGTAACATCGAGCTTAAACATCTTGAAATGTACTTATCACAAAAGCAACTACAAATAACCTCTAGCCAATTTATTTAGCTAATATTTACTGCATTCATCAGTTATAAAGGTATCAATAGACGACTAATAATATCTTCAAATTGAGACCTTCCAAGACAGTTTAATGCATGTTTACCTGAACATAATGTCTTGCTTTAAGTTTTCCCACTACTTTCCAAGTGTGGCTTATCTGAGCCACTCCGTTTTTTTGGAGGCAGGGAACCTTAACCAAACCCTGAAGTACAGTTACTTCCAAGCCATCCCAGCTATTGCCTTTCTTCTCCTTGTTTTCTCCTTGCTAAAGCAAGGGAAACAACAGCCAGTATCACGTTACAAGTCATGTCTGAACAAGGGGAAAGCACAGTGACTGCAGCCAAACGTGAACACCGAGCAGTATCAAGCCCTAAATACGAGCTGCATCCTTCCACCACATCCACCTATATTAGAAAAACAGACCAAAATGAAACCTGAGCTCGTTTTCCCCGGTGCCAATATAAACAAGCGATAAGATCTCAAACCCGACCCGAAGCCAAGACTCTGGACAGAGCATAACCGAGGCCTCGCCGCCTTTGGGGGCCTCTGTATCCCCGGAGCCAAGGCTCGGCAGCAGCATCATCCTGCAGCAGTCACGTCCGAGGGGCAGGGGCAGCCTTTACCTGTGAATCTACTTGCTTTCCATTACTTTTTTTTTTAACAGTGCAAGAGCAGCACCGGTGGCCCAGCAGACACCGCAGGGGACACCCCGCACGGGAGGAATCCCCGGGCTCCGAAAACAAAGACCAAAGTTTTCCCTGCTCGGCGCTGCGTGGGAGTGCGGCAGCAAAACAGGAGCCAGGATCAACACGAGCCGCCTCCCGGCACCACACCCGGGCCCACGCAGGGCAGGACACCCCCCGCTCCCGGGGCTGGGAACACCCCCCGCTCCCGGGGCAGCTCCAGCCGCTCCCTGCCGGGCAGGAAGGGGACACGGGGACATCCCCCGCCCGGCGGGACGGGGGGAGCGCGGAGTGTCCCCCCGAACGCCCCTTCCCGACCCTTCGCCCGCCCCCACAAACCCACCCGGCCCCCCCCCCCCCCCCTCACCGTGCTGCGCTGGGGGCTCGGCTGCGGCTCCGGCGGCTGCATTCCCGCCCCTCGGCTGTGCCCGGGGGCCGCGGCGCGGGGGCCGCCCCGCTGCTCCCGACGGGCGGGCAGGGGGGCCGGGCAGGGCCGGGCAGAGCCGGGCAGAGCCGGGCAGGGCCGGGCAGAGCCGGGCAGGGCCGGGCGGGGCC
>JAWWLV010000001.1:106866743-106880627 GCA_035041135.1 Platyrinchus mystaceus
GCCCCGGCTGCGCGAGCGGCCCGACGACACCGCGCGGCCCGCGCGCGCCGGGCGGACCCGCTCTCGCGAGACTTGGCGGGGGCGGGAGGGGAAAAAAGGGGGGGGGCGGAGGAGGTTTGAACGGGCGTGGGCGTGGCCACGGCAAAGGGGGCGTGGTCATGGCGGGGGCGGGGCCGATGGGAGCCGGGTTCGGCGTTCCCGGAATCTGGCATTGCCGTGGTCTGGCATTCCCAGCCTCTGGGCTTCCCGTGGTCTGGCATTCTCGGCCTTTGGGGTTACCGGAGTCCAAGATTCCCGGCCTCTGGGGTTCCCGGATTCTGGGGTCCCGGGCTCTGGCATTCCCGGGTTCTGAGATCCCGGATTGTGGCATTCCCGGGCGATAGGATTCCCGAGCTCTCAAGTTCCCAGGCTCTGAGAATCCCTTGCGTTACTCCCCTCCGCTCCATCGCACTGCGAGTTCTTTCTCGGCTCCTCTAAACGAAGGTTTGCAGGAGCGGGCGGGACGCAGCGCTGGGTGTTCCGGGGATGATGACCCGCGGTCGGGGCTTCCCACTGACCGGAGGAACCTCCTGGGCGAGGTTGGGCGGTGGGCGAAACTCAGGGGTTGTTTTCTGAGTATTGACGGCGATAATAAGCTGTGTGAACACAAAGGTTCCGGCACAGTTCACAGTCAGTGGTTCAGGCTGGAGGGGACCACAGTGGGTCATCTGGCCCAACCTCCCTGCTCCAACCTCCAATCACGGAATCACAGAATCAACTGGGTAGGAAAGACCTCTGAGATCATCGACTCCAACCCTTGACCCAACTAGACCATGGCACCAAGTGCCACATCCAGTCTCTTGAACACCTCCAGGGACAGCGACTCTACCACCTCCCTGGACAGCCCGTTCCAGGGCCATCCCAGAGCACATGGCACGGGCCTGTGCCCAGACAGCTCTGGGATATCTCCAGTGAGGGAGACTCCACAGTCTCTCGGGTAGTCAGTCTGTTGCACTGTGTGGTCTCACACAGCACAGGATGTCTGTGAGCAGGAAAATGCCCTTGTGCTGTGCTCCTGCCCAAAGGGCTCGTGATCCTATGCCATTCCCAGTAGAGTTTTTGTGTCCCTCTGTTGGCAGGACACACTAGAGGCTGTGATTATATGGATTGATCCAACGTGAACTTTTCATTGACATCCACGGGGGCTGAATCTTCCTGTTGAGGCAGAGCCTTGCAGATGGTTTAGTGGGTGTACATCGATTTTTCATCCACAGACTGGGCCTTCACTTGAGCTTATGTTCTGTTTGTGTGCCAGTGTAAGCTGGTCTAAAGCATCTTTTCCCAGATGATAAAGACCATGATTTGTGTTTTTCGGGTGGGGAGTGGTGGTGGTGTGTTTATATACTTTTCTTTGTTTAGTTAGCATCTGTCTTGTGTAGATTGTTTTTCTTTCTTTCTCATCACATTTCTTCAGAGCCATAGAAACACCACTGCACTGATACCAGTAAGAGCAGATGCAGAGTGCTATAACCACCTTCTGTTTCTCTCTCGTAAGGAACTGGAAGTGCAGGGAGGATGTACATCTTGTATTGTCATTACTGACTCTCCACGTCATCTTCCATGTGCAGAGGCCGCAGCTCCTGTGTAGAGGTTGTGTGAAGTTAATTAAATTAAGGAATTCCTGTATCCTAATCCTTGCATCGGAAACAGGTCAAGCCTTCTGGAGAGGCAAGATGCAAAACTGGGAGTAAACAGGATCTCGGTGCAACAATACTGTTATCTAACAGACATTGATTCTTATCCTATGATTGGAACTGTTATCAAGATGCTGAAGTGCAAAAATCCACAATTTCCAAATATAAGCTTGTGCTGAATAGTTCCAGTAGCTGTATCTAGTCTCACTTAAAATGCAAGAAACAGCCCTTGGTACATGGGAGTCTCTGTGCCCTGGGTTACCTGTACTGGCCATGTTTTTTTGTGTTGTCCAGCTACTGACTTGATTTGTCCTGTCATTTGTTGCTTCCAGATTTTTCAAATCAACATCTGAGTCAAACCTCTCCTCTACTGTTTCTCACTGCCTCTCTATAAACTCACTGTCCTACAGCTCCAGTGTGTCCTGGCAAACCATTGTAGCTTCATATATAAGTGGGCTCCATGGCTCCATTTCACTTCAGCAGCAGCCAGCGATTTTTGTGTGGAAATTATGCTTTTCCTCCACCATCCTTTCCAATGGACTGTAATGGAAGACTATAATCTAGCAGTTGCCTGACTCATATCCCACTTTCAAAGCAGAAGTGTTCTAACAGAAATTGCAGAGGCTCAGAATTTTTCATTTAGTCTCAGCTAGTCGTAGGTTTGGGAGCAGGATTGCTATACTAGGAAATTAATCAGCCTTGAAACTTCACAATTAATCACAGCAGAGCCAGTGCTCTGCACGAGAATTTAGGAGAAAAATCCTTGTGGGTATTAGGTGCCTGATTACCCCAGAAATCAAAGATTGTGTGTGTTCTGACTTTGCTGAACACATCTCTGAAAGAAGATCATTTTATTGCTGATCCAGCTTTTTTGTCTCTTATCCGTATGACAACTACAAAAATTGATTATACACAAAAGTAATATCAGGAAAGTATTTAATGTATTTTTAGCTGCTCCTAATGGGATTTAGCAGCTGGAAACAAGGAGAGCTGGCACTGAGTAGTAATCAGGGCAGTTCTTAGACAGCTGTGTGAGAACCAGTGTGTCAGACAGGGCTCTGAAATACATCACCATTTTTTTCTGTATTTTAAAAAATGCAGTATATGCTATGAGGAACTTGAAAACTCGGCCTCAATACTTGCAGCTCAGACAGTTAACTAAAAGTCAAATGGAATTCATTGTTAAATCCAGGCCTGTAATAACTTCTAGATGAAAATGCCTCTGGGCTCTGTGTGACATTTTTATTTTTAATTTAATGCTTATGGCACTTATTACTACTCATCTTTGAAAGGCCTCAGGTTTGGATTTAAATTCCATGCTACATTCATTTTTAAGCAGAACAAAAATGTAGTTATTTCTGCTCCCCTTTTCTCTTTATGAGCAACAGTCCAAGAGACCCATTTTCCTATTTTGGAAGAAAGCAATTTTCTGCATGTTTGTGCCAAGGAATTGCAGTCAGAAAAGTAGCTTGAGAAAATGGCCCTTCTATAGGTTTTCTGTATGAATAGTTCCTATACTCAGTTAGTTTCATTTACAAATCAGAAGCATAATTTTCCAATGTAAGCACTGTAAACTGAGTCTTGAATCTAAAAGGGCTAAGTTCTTTCTCGCTATTACACCATGGGCAGTGTGTTGTTACTGAAATATGCCAAAAGGTTTATAAGTCCACCTCACTTTTCTGTGTTTCATTAGATTTAAGGCATTTCCTCATCTTACAGTGAATTCTATGCCTTGAAAACAATTTCTTGAGCGCTATTTGTCTACTAGATTCCAAATTTAGTTTTGGACCTGTGCATCACCCTTTATACTTTTCCCTTTGCTAAAGGTGTTGTAAAGCTGTTTTGACTCTGCTAGGTACCCTGGCTGTTTTTGCATTTCAAACTGGTGTCAGCCATGTCACTCTGAGAGAGCAGTATAAAATGCTTATTGTTTTAACAAGGATCATGGATCAAGAAGTTGAATTCAAAATGAAGGTATCTTGGAACTTATCAGTCAACACAGCAATACTGAAGTTGAGAAGAAGAACTGCAAATATTCCCAAGAGCAGTCAAAAATGTTATTACTTTGTGTTAAGGTGGAATCTTTGCTGCCTTATAAGGTGCAGATCTAAGCAACTGCAAGAGTTTACACCCTCTGAACGGCCACCTGACACAGTTTGGGGAACCTGTTGGTGTATGTGTAAGTTTGTGTGCGTTTGTGTGTTCAGGAAATGATAAGGCATTATCCCTCACTATTACCTTTTCTGTCTCTTGTGTTCTCCACTTCTGAAATACAACACTGGGATCTGTATATGTTCCAGAACATTTTCGAGGTGACCCTTTCTACTCTCAGGTTCTGTGAGCGACTCCAACAGGCAGGGACAGAGCTCTGCTGCAATTTGGGAATGGTCTTCTGACCCCCAGGAACAGCACAGGCACTGGGAAGAGCAGAAGAGCTCTGCCAGCCTGTACCTCTTAGTTGGCTTGCACATAGCAGTCCCCATTTTTATTTTGCAATTTCCATAATTAAGTTTGCTGCTTTGCAGATTAGTCTGTGACTTGGAAAACTGAGATTCTACAGAAATACAGGTTCTCCATAAGCATGCTTAAAGACTTCAAGTGTTCCTTTGCAAGGTCTTCTTAACAACTGCAGCCCTAGCATAGCTGTTGTCTCTAGAGCTATTTAGTTGCTGAAAGACTGATGAATTGAATCATATGAATAACATATATGATTATGAATAACATATAAAGTGTTGTGATTTTTGAATGTTTGAATGGGATATTTAGTGTGAGGAAAGCGAAAAGACATCCTTGTATGTGTGCTTTTATGAGCATGCATTTTTGTTGTTAGGGTTCAAAGGCTTTAAGTAATATAATTCAGAGGAAAATTGTGATTTTTTGCTTTCCCAACATGACATGAAGAACGTGCTTCTCTTTTGGATTATATATAAGTACAATTGATTCCCTTGGGGTTATTTTTCATTGCTGTTAGCTTTGGTGCTCTGGCCAGATCCAGTTTCTGAATACCTAGAGTTTCCCTGTGGTAGCAGGAATTTAAATGAATGATGTCACTTGCTCCTTCTGTGCCAGTGCTATTGTGTGGAACTGCTGTATTCTATAAAATGAGCTTCTGTTTTTATCTTAGGTGTGGCTGCCCTTCTACACTGCACACAATGCCTATGGTTTAAATCCAGTCCTGTTTCTTTGTCATATAGATGCATCTAGACTGGGGAGGCTGTGATTTTTAAAATAGCTTTTAAGGATTTTTGAAATTCTTAAGGATAAAAGAAACACATTTGTAAATTATCATGGTAGAAGACTGCGTGTACTTTCCTTAACTTAGGATGATTTGGTGGTTTGCAGTTCACTCAGGATGAGAGTGACATTTTTGCCACAATTCCTGTAGTCAGATCTAGTGGTATCAGGGTGTTTTTTCCAGTTCCCAGATTTTTCACTCAAGTGTGACATTTGAAAAGGAGATTGTGCTTTTGAGTTGTACTGACTGCTTGTCTAAACTCATCATCACATGCTGGCAGTGGCCCAGTCACTGCTCAGTGCCGGCTTATCCTGTTAGCAGGAATATGGGCAGATAGCAGATCACCACATCACATCAGATATTGCTGCTAGTAAAAGCTATCAGAATGATTGGGTCAGAAAAACCCAATCTGTAGAAATAAATACCCATCCTAATGGGAATGCCAGAGAGTTCTGAGCAGCATATAGAAAGCTCTACTGCCTGAGGATCAAATGTTCCTTACACTCTTTCTTGCTTTCCTGCTCATCTGTTAGGCAAGAGAGACACAAACGGTGTTACAGCTGTGTGAGTTGTTCCAGAGGAAAGGAACAGTGTGTTTTGATTGTCATGCAAATACTTCCTTTTGACATCTCTTGTTATATTCCCAGAAAGATGCAATAGAAAATGATTTTCAAACCATGCTCTGTAATACCACACAAAGATGCAACCAGGCTGAGGGATATGAATGAAAACCAAGTACTTACATGGGGTTTAGGGGTGTCCAACTCGTTATATAAAGTACAGCAGATTTCATTCTGTGACTGGTTTGATTTTACAGCCTGCTATGGAATGTTTAGTTTCATCCCTACTAAAATACTTTGGGGCAGCAGTAAGACTGCTTTAGTAGGGCATAAGTTGTGTGGAAAACACTTTTAAAATTCAGTCTATTGAGCCAGCACTTACAGTATCCTTACTTAGTAAATGGTGGGCCATAACCAAACTAGGTTTAATCTAGCTACCATGCAGTTTAGCACTCATATAAATATAGTACTGTAAGTTTTAGTGAGGGTTCAGAAACTTAATATGTATTTTATGTAGGGTTTTCTTGCAGGTTTGTACAGTCAGTGATGAAGTGTATGCTGCTGAGTCTGTATTACTCCTGTTGCTGTTTCTAACTAGGTAAAAGTTAATGTGAGTGTGTCTACTGCACTAGAACCAGCTCTTGGGCCGGAGACACCTGCACAGAGGCTGCAGTGGTGTCATAGTACAGACTGGGTTAGAGGCCAGAGATGAACATAATTTATGACCTACATGTGTTGCTAATTAGTAATGGAGAATTTTGTCTCAAGTCACTGGGCAAAGCATGTAACTTCTTGGACCTTGAAAAGGAAGATTTAAGGTAGATCCCTATAGTTATATAGTTAAAAGTATCTTGACTATTGATTTCCAGTGTATGACTATCTTGCTAGCACTGAAGGACACCTTATGGGCAGAGTGGTTCTGTAACTCAGCAGCACCACTTCAAGAGGAAGGGTGAGGTTGTTGAAGGGCACGGGTACAGTGCAGTTGGGGCCAAGACATTTTTTTTAAACTCAGCTTGTGCTGCAACACTTTATTGAAATAGTTTCCCTCAAATCTTGAGAAACTAACACTTAACTCTGAATGCATCTGTGACTGCATTTCCTGTTCCAATCTCTCACCCCAGGACAATAATCAGTAAAGTCCCAGCAGCCTGGGACATCTGTGAGCTTTGCAAAGGTCTAATGATGATCAAAGGCCAGGGCAGAGCACAGGATATTGCTGGTGGCTCACAAGGACTGTGCACAATATGACCTCAGTGCTTCTGCAGCCATGGCACTGTGGGCTGTTTTATGCAGGAATGAGATTTTGCAGAGTCACTCACAGACATGTCATGTGTGGAACAAGGGACACACAACTTCTATTTTCAAAGTCATGCTGGGTAATACATGGTGTTTGAGATGTTATTAAATTTGCTTGCTGAGCTGCACCAGTTTCCAAGCACAGCACTTCTCTAGTCTCTAGCCAGCTGAAAAGCACCATCCCTTCTTCCTACCTGATGCTGGGGTCAATACTGGCAGGGACTTCAACATTTCTGGTGTGGTTTACTGTCATTGGAGTGAAATGTAAACACAACAAAGGAAAAAAAATAAAATCTTAACTTCTTACATGTGTCTCTCTGTTGAGGTTCTTTTGCTATCTGCTACATATTTCTTGGTAATAACTTTAAATTAATTAAAGTATCAAGCTGCAAGCATCAAGTATCTATGATTGTCTTTTGATCCTCAGACCAGTGGTTTTTTTGAGGGAAAAGCTAACTACAGGACCTAATATAAAGCATATGAGAACTGGAAACAAACTCTGCTATCATCAGGCAGAATTAGACGAATGTTAGACAAGACCCTTTTTGGGAAATTCCAGATAGTCTATGGAAAAGTCTTTTCACTGAGGTACTCACAGTAAAGATTCAACACCTTCCACTCTGCTTAAAACTCTACACTCCTGAAACCTATTCCAGCATATTTCTCCTTAATGAATAGAAGTAGATTTCTCTGAAGAAAAGGAAAAACTTCCTACTGCTGATTTTGTACGAAAGACTTAAGTTTTATTGAATTGGGCAACTATCCTAAAATGCATAGCTTACATACATTTGTTCTGTACTATTCGAGGCTCTCACAGTCCTGTCTTGTGTGTTTTTCTCTACACAGGTTAGCAGAGCATGGAAACAGGTTCTTATTAATCTTCTGTCAGGTACTGTAGGAATAAGAGCAAGCAAAGGGACAGAAAATTCTAGCAATTCTCCTGAGTTACATGACCAGGCAAAGTCAGGGTGGGTGATTTCCTGCAGGTTAGTAGATTGAAAAACCAGACAAAGTTCACAGCGGGGAGGGGAAAAAAACAACCAAAAAAAACCCCCAAAAAAACCAAAAAAACCCCCCAAAAAGGAAAATATGAATGCTGAGTTTTAGAGAGGCATAGCTCAGGGAACTAACACCTTTTAAAAAAGCCTTTAATCTGACATGCAGCTTTCCACCACAGAAATTAAATGTACCTTTCCAAGCAATGTATTTTCCTTCCTGTCAAATCTGTGCCAACACAATGGTAAACACAGTGAATGCAAGTTAAAAAGAATGAAAACTTTCATTATTCCAATGAAATTATTTGAAAAGAGAAAGTGAATGCTTCATATTTCAGACAAATAATATGAGGGGACTAGGTGAAACTGTAAACAAATTAGGGAAAATATTTCACTTCATTAATGATAGTGTGACTATAAAGAATCATGTCCTTCAGCCTCTACTGGCAATTAATTTCTTCACACACACTTTCAATTGTATGTAAAATGAGGTAGCTACTCATTTTGAAAGACAGATAACTATGTATTTTTAATTTATGTTGTCATAAGAGAGCCACACAATCCTTTATTGCAGTAAAACACAAAGCGCGGTCTTGACATGGGTTACATTTTTCACATCAGACAGCAGCTGATGGCACTATTATTGCAGAGTGTGCTTTAAATGGTCTGCAGCTATGGAAAGTTACTTTTTTGTCTGCCTTGTCCCCAAGGGAATGTTTTGTTTCAGAGTCTGCATATGCCTTTGAAAATGTACTTTCAGCAATATAATAGCTGGAATGGTGTTATTCATCCTTGGACACAAGGATTCTGCTCCAGAACTGTTACCCAAAGTTAACAGGCTGTATTGCATCTGGTTTCAAGTGAAAGCCATTCAGTTTTATAGTAATTAGAAAGTGAAGTCTAAAGAAATAGCTGCTCTTTAAAACAACCTTCCAAACCTCACTCACAGAGGGTCTGCTACTTGTTAACATTCAAGTCAAGGCAAAATTATTTGCGCTTCCCTTGGCACAGAAGTTAATCCTCCTGCATCGTTTGCATGGGAAGGCAGCCAGATCCAAAGCGTAGACAAAACTCCACGAGTATCCCTGGAGCAGAGGGTTTGCAGGACTCCTGGCCCTGTGCCTTTCTCAGCAACACCATAAATCTTCTGGAACCCATTAGCATAGGGGGGTGGCTGAGGATGATTTTTGCCGCTTCTATTTCCTATCTCATGGTAGTCTTTCAGCCAGAAGATGTGTCTGCCAAGATGAACATAGAGGGAGCTGGTGTAGTTCCAGGAGAGAGTTTGTGCTATTGAATTCTGTCAGCCCTGCAGCTTCACTCAGATAAAAATTTTAGTGAAGTCAATAAGCTTGCAAGGACTTGCAAAATCTGTGTGATTTGTCGTTTGGTTTTGTTTAAGGTTGAGGCAGGTTTTCGGACAATATTCAAATGGGACCAGCATTGATTATTTTTCAAGTAGTACTAGAAAAAATTGCATTGTGTGCAGAATTAACTCTTAAACTCATCACAGCTGGTTGTATTTTTAGATTTTTAAGAAGCACACTTAAACCTAACACAGCTGAAAGATTTCCCACTGAGTTGGTGTGCATAGGCTCAGACTCAATATCTGAGAAGAGAATCAAGAGGAAGACATACTTGTTTGAAAGAGAATTAAACATTACCTTCCTCCTGAAGGTAAATTATTTTTTTCTTCTTCTCCCTGAGTTATGACCATGTGTAAATTTTCACTGCTGTGTGTGTTTTAGTTGTTAATGACAGGATCCACAGACATCAGAGAAACCCATACTGTCAATTTGTGTTTCCATTTCAGCCCTCTCAGTTGTCAGTGTAAGCTGAGAGCTTTATCTAGATTTTACTGTGGCAGGCTAATAGCCCCGAAACCAAGTCAGCACCCAGAATCTCTTACAAGAGCAACTCATTAAAGATTTTTAATATACCAAAACAGCAGTTGCTTTCCAGATCAAGGTTACCAGAGGCTAAATTGTTTGAAGCTTGATTCCAAGTAGCCTGAGAACAGGAAAAGTCTATAATTATGTCTGTTTAGATCCCTGTCCTTTTGCCATTGTGGGTGCAGTATGGAAACCTGGAGTCCTAATAGAAATGAAGGATTTGTCAGATCAGTTGAGGTCAGTGTTTACAGGATGAGCTTAGTAATCAAAATTCAAATTATAGTTCTAGTCTAATATTTTATATATGTATAAGTTTTGCCAAATTCTTGGTTTCTACCTGAATTATGTCTTCATCTCTCTCATCTTTGACCATTTATGTTTTCTATGTTATGTTTCTATTTCTGCCATGGTGCAGAAATCCTCTCTCCGGTGCAAATTTGTTCCTGCTGATTTCTGTGAGGCTTTAGCACCTCACTAAGTTTTGTTAGATGCCAGTTCTGTTTGTTCTGCAACTATTTCTAAGATAAATGTAATGGTTTATTAATGTTGTTGTGCATGTAAGCAGTTATTACCTTGCACCATGTCTCATATTTTGTAATGGTGAAGAGCACAGTGAAAGTGTGTTAGGGAACACTCTGGGATGGAATAGTAGCATTTCATAGCCATTTAACACTGACAGAAATGAATACACAGGATGTTTTTTCTTTAGTGTGCAAAGTACCTTCCTCAGCTACATCTCTGCATCTTCCATGGTACCAGAACATTCATAATACGTGACACCAAGTCCTGAACTTGCCCTAGAAATTGAGAAGCAGTTTAAATTTTTTCTTGCATGTGATTTTGTCTGTACAGTTAAATATAGTTTTATTGAGACATTTGCTCTCCAAAATACAACCCACCTTTTTTTGGTTCTCCAAGTGTTCATTGAAAACAGACAGTTTAGCTCGTACACCGTGATTGCTTCCTGAACAGCAGAAATGTACTTCCCTAGCAGATCTCCTATTCATTTATCCTTCCCAAAGTATTTTATGTAGATAATTAACACTGGGTAATTAGAAGTATCTTCAGTCTGTGTAATTGTACAGCCTATAATTTTTCATAGTAATATGATTCATTTTATCTGAAGTTGTTCAACACATATCTTTGTAGCAATTAAATTTGCATGCCTGGTTGGTACCGCCTTCCCTTGGTTGCCTTCATTTTGTGAGATGCTCAATTAGTCTCAAGACTAAAGAGACAGATTCAGGCAGATTCACAGCTTTGAGTACCTTTTGCTCACTCAAATCCTTTGTAGGACTTAGAAAACACACAATCTTTAAAGCTAAACCTCTAGCACAGCAACACATCCTTCAATTTATTGATAGCACACCCACCAAAAGGGAGCAATTCCATGGCCATTACTTCCTAGTAAAAGGAGGCAAGCATCTGTGAAGATGGAGGGATCTGTTAGCTATGTGTATCTTTTTCCACAGCTTTACAGAAAGCTCAGGATATTGACATTTCTGTTCTCCCCATCATGTGCTTCTGTGCATTCTCTGGAAAAGCCCTGCCTCTCACCACCCTTGGTGAGATTGGGGCTGTTTGCTCTAGGCCACAGAGCTCTAAGGTCTAAAGCCATAACTGCATAGAATTCAGAATCCGTGTAAGAAAAATAAAACTTAGCAGAGCTTGGCACTAATGTACAGTGCTTTTCTCATGGGGTCAAAAATCACTTCTGATTTTATTTTTGGTAACTCATTGCGATGAACTGTGTTGCCCAAAGAGAAGAAAGGTCCATTCATGCGTGTGAAAACAAAATTGTTTCAGCCATGACTCTCCAAAAATGTCTTATATTCTGTGCCAGCTCCTACATATGAGATGATTCCCCAGGCCTTTGATACTCATGAATCATTTCAGTAAACCTTATTCTTTCTGGCTTTATTTGATTTTTCTGTCTTAGGACGTATCATAGTAGATAAATGTGCCTTTCTTTTTCCAATGGTCATTTTCTATCTGCTTTAGGAAATCTTTGAATTTGGTTTTCTCTTCTGTTAGATCATGTAGTGAAGCTTTTGGATCCTTCTTAAGCACCATAATTACATCTTTTCAAAGTTTCTCCATCACATTAGCTCCTACACACACGTGTTTCTTTCCATGTTATTTCTAATCCAATGTATCTGAATGACCAAAGCTTAAAGTGTCAATGGAGGTGTTGAGGAGGATTGAGAGGAACGGTAGCCGAGAAACTTCCACTAAAAAGGAAGAGACTGAAATGCTGTCCTCCAGGATAGAGAGACAGTTCTCATGGAGATCTTAAATGTTTTCAGGGAAGAAAGACTGTTTTTTATTTGTCATCTCTGTCAGTCTCTTGGCAAACTAGATGCCCTTCATTTGGTTTATAACAGCTCATGACTATTCTGACAAAGACTGGAGACATAATTAAGAATAAAATATAAGGTTCTTTTTTATAGTGCATTTTGTCCACAAGAAAGGGTGCCATGGACTGGACGTCCTAAGGCTACCTATGAAGAGTTTTGTGAGAAATCTGTGGCATAGACAGGAAGCAGATTGAGCACATTGCTTCTTTGGCTTTCTCTTCATTTTGGCAAGGGCTGTGTGAAATTCTTACTTGACAGAGATCCAACAAAAGGTGAGCATTTATCTAATTTGCTAACATTTGCTAGTGATTAACAAAAAGGTAAATGTAAATGACTGAAGTGTTCATTTCCCAACCCAGGTTGGATGGCTTTACTAAATCAGAGGACTGCGTTTGTGTGAGGTCTACAGTGTGGTCAGAATTTAATGGAACTTTTTACTCTCAAGTGCTGATAATACTTCTGATAGAGTCCAGAAACAAATTCAGAACATGTTTTGATGTAACGTCACCACCACCAAAATAACCCAAACTTCCAACAGAACACATCTGAGTGGCGCTGTGACTTGCACACCCATGGCTGTCAACAGATTTGAGTCAAATTTCATTCTCAGTTACCCAGCTGAACTTAAAGGTTTGGTATACACCCTTTTGGACCCATTCCTGCCAGCAGTCTCTCCTAGTTCCAGCAGCACGCGGTATAATTGCCTCTTGTAGGGAGACTTTGGGTTGTGGATGTGGGGTTGTTTTTAGGGACTGAATCTGTAGTGATAAGCTGACTCCTTTCTGATCCTTTCATTGATATCGCAGTCCAGTGCACATGGCATCACATCCACATGACAAATCTGGAACAGAGCTGGCTTCCCTGCTATCATTAACTTTGGTTCATCACGATGCTTCAGCAACCTGCCAAGTTCTCCAGTAGTAATGAGATAAATATAACCGGCTGAAGCAACAACACGAGTGTAAGCAGCAACTTTATCTTGCCATTTCAACTTTGCACTTGGGAAAAGGAATGACTGTTCTGAACAACTATCACAGCAGTTGCTGATATTAGCCTGAGCTGTTGATGGTGACAAGGTTGCCAAAGGAGACTTACAACGTCCCAGTGGATTCGCGTTTTATATACGTCAGCTTGTAAATGGTCGGAGCTTCCTTTTGGCATTACAAGGGATCAGCAGTAAAGAAGCTACATAAGCCAAATTCTCTCATGTTGTAATTGATGCAATTGACTTTTCAGACAACCTGGCCCAGAGTACACATCTAATGCTTTTAGCACTGGGGTTTTTTTGTTCATTTTAGTGGAGTGGCTTTCTCTGGTTTGCCTAGGATTTATATGGATATAAATATACAAAGGATACCAAATAAGATTCCTGAAAGTGACCATCAAAGAGCTCAGTACTGCAGAAGAAGGGCTAAAAGTTTTATCTCATCTACACTGTTGTAAACCCAAATTAATACCAACAAATCAAAATAATTTATCTTGACAGGAAACTATGATACCTAATACAGAATGTATATATCCTTCAGCACCCACTGTGGTAAATCAGTGCTAGCAAACAGTCCACCTATATTTATGAGATACTAAAGTAAAATAATTGCTCCAGTATACAGGGAGTGAGGGGAGCAATGAAAAAAATGGTTCTAACTAAAGAGTGCAGGAAACACGCCTGCAAAGCAAAAGGAAGCGACTGAGGGCAGATTCCAGTCTTTGTCCAGCTTGAGCAATTCTACTGACTTCACTAGTGGAACTGAGAGCAAAATGTGTCCACTGTATCTTTGTGGTAGTTTAGTCTGGGTCTTCCTTGGTGACCAGTTTGTAGCCAAGGAAGTGCCCAGATCTACCCAGTATTCCCTACCATTTTTACGTAAGCCGG
>JAWWLV010000001.1:106880727-106916113 GCA_035041135.1 Platyrinchus mystaceus
TATATTTCCATTGTATATAATAGTCTATAAGTAAATATATTTATATATATATTGCTTTAGCTGTCTCTCGTTTCGGTTCTCTTGTTTTTTTTTTTACTTTTCCCCCTCTTCTCCCTTGGTTTGGGGTGAGGGGGGGACTTCTGGTGGTGGGGTTGGAGACTTGGCAGGGAGCCAGCTCCAAACCATATCAATCTTTAAGAGCCCAGCAACCTTAGAACAGCAAATTAGCCTTAGTCTGTAGTCTGTATGTTAAGCGAATCTGATTGTTTAACATATTTCCTCTGAGAGTGCAGCTGCACATGGAATGGATGTACCTGTGCTTCTTGTTACTCCTTCAAGGATGACACCTCCTATGTTATGCTTGCTACTGTTGTACATTAATCTGCTTTAGAGTTTTATGTCAAATACTTTTTTGAAATCCAAGTAGATTATGTCCATTAATCACTTTGCCCAGTCTGTGTTCCTTGTGATCTCATCTCTTATTAATATCTTTAGGATCTTGCCTACCACCAAGGTCAAACGGGTCTATAATTTCCTAGCTCCACCCCAGGCCTTTTTAAAGAGGGTTATGTTTGTGTAACTGTGTCCTTCAGTAGCTGCTTCCTTTTCAGAAGTCTATGAAGAATCTTTCAGCTGGTTTGTATGGTTTTGATTTCTAAAGTTTTCTAGAAATCCTGAAAAGGTTGCTCTGTTTTAGTTGTGTTAGTTTGCCCTAGTGGTGCTTAGGTGTATGTCTGGACTACTCAGTCCTAGCATCTTTCAACATCTGGTATCACCTTATCTTCTTATATAGAAAGTAGCTCGCTTTATTTTTCACTAATCTCTTTATAGTGTAAGCTTTCTAATTGCAAATTGAAAAGGCTTCATCTTCTTTTTTTTCACTTTTGTGAACATAGTGATACTTTTTGCTGTGAAAATGTGGGCAACATACAGGATTGCTTGGGCTACACAAATATTGTTGATTAGATTCTATTTTTCATGGGTTTAAATCCAAAAGAATTCCTAGGAAAGCAGTAAAAATTTCTACTAATCCACTGAGGCTCTCATTGTATCTTGTCTTCTCTGTATATATCCTCTTATATATCCTGTATATATTCTCTTGTACATGTATATATATAAGTGAGAAAGAAGGTTTTTAGAGGGAAGACCATTTAATTTTGTAGCCTTGAACATGTCCAAGTGTAGTAATGGAATTTAATAAACAGAATGAAAGAGAAATCACGGCACAGTAAAGAATGATATACAAATTACAGGCTAAAGACTTCTGATGAAGAAAAGTTAACAGACAGAAGTAATGTTTTAGTACATTCTATCCAGATTGAAGCAATTACAGTTGCGTGGATGAAAATGATCTCTAGGAAGTTAATTAAATAAATAACATCCTCACCAGTGGCTTCAACAGAAATCTAAACAGACAAATAGACTTATCAGCAGCAAGTACCATACCTCTGATAATTAAAACCAATGCCTTTGGTGTGGCTTGGCAATTGTAATGAGTCACAGAAAGAAGTTTTGACTTTTTTTTGTCAAGTGTATGTGTGACATGAGAGTAAGCAGGAGATTTCACTGGAAATTCTAATTAGGAGTCCTTCAAGAGAACATTAAAATGTGTTAAAAATAAATCATGGAGATTTGGCTTTTTGATTTTGAAGGCAAACCTCTTGCTACTTTAAAGTTTTCCTATCCTGATAATTTACATCAGTGATATGCCTAGATATATGCTTTCCCTTCTTTTGATTTGGATTCTCAGAGTGAGATTGCCCGTTCATTCTGTATGCAGAGCAGTGCAGATGAGAGCACAGAACGTGCCACGTACACGGTGTCAGCATTCTCAGCACGTAGCATAGCTTCAAAGGCACGTCACGAATTAAGATCATGTTTAAGGTACTGTTGTCTTTGCTGATGCTTATGAAATTTGCCACTAGTGTTAGAGCTTTCTTTGTTTGTTTGTTTTAGAGCCCAGCCTCTTCACGAAGGAATTTACATACATGACATGGTTAAGGATGCAGCATAATGGATGTACCTTTTGAAAAACAAATGGGTTTTTTTCCAACAGTAATTAGCAGTATGACATGGGAGGGGGCATGAGTGGTGTTCCCAGTCCTTCCAGGGAGAGGGAAAGGTTTGGGCAGGAACAGGTACCTTCAGTACATCGACACTTGGTGCATGGCTGGTATTGCAGACAGGAGTTTGGCTCCTACACACATATAATTAGGAGAAGCAAAGACTTTAAAGCAGGAGCAAGACCCATCTGAGAAGGTGTGGCACAAAGAGTGTCTTTAGGAGTCTGCAAACCTAGTGAGGACAGGTTGTAGGTAAGCTGGTGGAAGTTCAAGAGAAGTTAAGGCACAAGGAGCAGTGGGGAAGTGACAGCACAGTGGGGAGGGTCTGGCACTTCTCTGTGACGGGGCCCATTTCAAGTGCCCACAAGCCAACACCTGCTGCAAATAAAGAGAAGTTAGAAGTCTGTGCACAGTTGCAGAGCTGGGCCTTCTTTGGGACAGAATGTGGTGAGATAGTTTATAGGACTGGAGTGCTGCATAGGTGGGTATAGGATCTTCAAGAAAGACAAGCCGGGAAGCAACGAGGAAGGCCGTGCAAGGGCATGGCTGGTGATGAACTGATTGAGAGCTTGGGGACAATAATAAGAGGATGTTTTTACTGGGAGGGTGGTCAAACACTGGAACAGATTACCTGAAGAGTAGTGGGATCTCCATCATTAAGTCCTCAAGAGTGTACTGGACACAACATTTTGAACATGCTTCAAGCAGGGGCTTGGACCAGGATGACCTCCAGAAAGCCAGTTCAGTATAAGTTATTCTATGATCAAGTTTAGAGCAAGCATACAGTGTTTAACCTCCTGATACCCCATGTTTAGACTGATTTCAGAGGGATCACACACTTACTTAAGCTGAAGTATAAGAACCAGCCATGCCAAAGCTGAAACCTAAAGTCCCTTTTTTTTCTCTTAAAGAGTAGCTGTATTTTTTTTTTCCTTCTCTTTACACAAATACAAATCACCACCTGGGGAGAGAGGGCATAAACAGCAATTTATGTATTCACATAGTATTCACTTGAGGAGCACAAAGAGGGGGTTAAATCCCTCACGTTGAGCAAGGACAACACAATAAAATCAGTGAGTTCCCGGAGCTGTTCTAATGTTGCACCCATCAGAGGGCAGCAGAAACTGCAGAACAGGCTGCTTTGCCACTTTTAATTTCACATTCAGAAAGAGCCAGAAAAGAAAAGAAATGCTTCAGGAAAAGAAACACTTTAGAAACACTTCTGGTAAAAGCTAGCTTGATGCCTAATTTTAATAACCCTGAAGTGGTCTAATGCAATTCTGAGCACAACAATTTTCAACAAAGCGGTGTTACTCAAATTACCTGTTGGTGAGAACAGCTATTCTGCATATATTGTGGTAGAAGAAAACCAGACTGTTTAGAAAATTAATGTTTGGTAGCATGAAATTTTGGATGAATGCTTTCAAATAACAAGGAGAAAAGTATGTTGCAGTTTGCTACAGGAGTACAGAGCTTTGTAGTGACATTTTATTGAAATAACACCTGTTGGAAAATAAAAGGTTTGTTCCCTAATTTACAGCAATGTAGGGATTTCCCACACTAATGCATTTTCAGAGATTGTATCCACAGTAATAAATGAATGGCATTCAGAAACAGAAACAATGAAAAGCTAGAATTAACATGGGATACAGAGAAGAAAGTCAGCATAATGTTCTCTTTAAGTGTCTACTGTGTCATACAGGAGGATTGAAATTAGTGGCAATAGTTTTTATCAGTGGATGACACCTTGAGTTATGTTGGGAGTAGCAAGTGAGTGTAAATAAAGGATGTATTTTTCTTGATACTTATCAGTTATTAGCGGTATTTTGAAGTGCTTCATGTAACTGTTGGAAAGTAAATAAATCCGGTAAGGTTACACTGAAATAAACAATAAAAGTATTTATTTGAGTAAAATGTTACTGTGCCAAAGGAGGACCCTTGCAGAGAAGGTTTTTAAAGGGATGGAAAGAGGAGCAGAGCCCACTTTCTATATCTCTGTGGTTTACACGGACATTTGAACATCTAGTTTATCCATTAATTGGAAATTCACGCAAATTCTCACTCAAATCTCATCTGCTTTCCCATTCAAAGAATTTTCAGTGTATCATATATACAGGCTGAGTCCTGGCAATGGCATAGAAGACTGTTCAGGCAGATCAAAAAACATGGAAACCAGTCAGTTGAAATCATTCAAGCAGCCTGCTCTTCAGTTCTTCCCTCAAGCAAAACCACAAATCAGAGTTCAAGGAGAAAAAAGCAAGAGATCCTTCCTCTGAGACAAAAGAGATCTGTTTGCAGAGGGTTTCCAATCCGTAGTGCTTCAGGAGTATGCAGCTCACTCGTGGCTTAGCTGACCTTGTCTCTTGAATATCACATCCCTCACCGTAAAGCCTTGCATGCTCTTTGTGTTGGATCAGGCAGGTGAATTCACCCTTCCATCAAAGACACCACCACAGTGATCTCTCAAACTAAGAAAATTGAGGAATATTTTGACAAGGGGCAAGGATTTGGTGAAAAAAATACTAAGGCATGACAACTGTAGAGTTTCTGAATTGTACTTTTTCTTTGGATTTTTTTTTAAAATATATATTGAGAATGTGTAATGCTTGGGGTTGAGGCAGAAGTGCATCTGAACCCAATTTAGCAGAAACTGGGTTTCCACAAGAAATACTATTAATTCTTACAGAAGCTGTCCAGATCCTGTGAATTTAGAGGAAGGGAGATTTCTGTGTGTCGGGATTTTGCTTCTGGTGAAAGGCAGGAGCTGTCAGTTCGCTCTTCCATCTGACTGATTACATCAGTGAGAACTAGGTGACAAGTGACCTTGTTACGCATAAAAGCAAGATCCACTTCAAAGACGCTGCCAACAAACAGTTAATTCAGTTTGGCTGATGTCCTTTTGCCTCACACAGTGGTACATTACACTGCTTTGAATATTTATTGCATTCATTTTCAGCCCTGAGTAAATGAATACACCAGTTTTCACTCTCTGTAATTTATGTAATTACCTTTGTCATTTGCATAAGATTTAAGCAGATAAAAGGATTGGAGAGAGGATAAGGTTTTTTTTCTTTAAAGTTTTAACAAAAAAAAATAAACCTGTCATTTTAGTAAAAGAAAACAACAAATATCTTTTGTCACACTTGAGGGCAGCTGCTACAGTGCTTTTCACTGGACACTGCAGGCAGAACTAGCAAGTCTTCAGTGCTGTCATGAGTGGCAAAAAGAGGAGCATGTAGAATTATTATTCCCCTGAAGTCACAGAACACAAATTAGTTTAAAGCTGATTATGCTTTAGTTTTTTTCTCGAGAGGGTCTGAAAGATAAATAGAAAGCAGGCTTTGGGAGGCAGCATTTTGTCCACAAATGATAAGACACATGTTGTAGATATCGGTAGAGCATCTGTTTTACAATGTCTTACACTGGACTACTGCCTTTCGCATCCAGAGATGATTTTGCATGCTTCTAGGTCCGTCTAAAATCAGGTTTGTATCATTTCAGCTATTATTACTATAAAACCTGAAATAACTATAGCAGGTAGCCTCCAGTGTAAATCCTGTTATAAATGAATAGCAGTGATTAGATTGGCATAAACAATTCTCTCATGGAAGAATATTGCTAACTCAGCACAGCTAAGCTAATATGAATTTTCTGTACTGGAAAAACCATTGAGGAGTGCAAGGAGGTACCTGTGGCAGTGGTATCTTCAATCCTTCTGCAGTCCCCCTCAGGCACTACTATTTTACTGCCAATGCTCACTCAGAGTCTGTCTTCCCTCAGTTTACTGTGAAACCTTTCAGTGTTAAGTTCACTGACGCCGGTGCTCCTGGCAAAGAATCCAATATGCAATTTGCTTTATCCAGGTCTTAGTCATAATAAAGCTGGTTGTGGAACGCTAAACATCTGTGCTGTCCCTCTCAGCATCTTTCATCAGAACCCTCTGATCAGTTGGTCGCTGGACACAGGCAACATAAGGCAAAAAACAGCAGGGAAAGGGATGAATCAGAGAACTAAAGGAAAGAAGTGAGAATGAAGAAGAGGAACAACTGCAGCTTTTGATTTTGTTAACTTTGCTGCCTAGACCTTAAAACTTAAAACTGAATGTATTTTAAATCTAATACCTAACAAATGTATTCCTATCACTGCCTCGTCATGTTTCCTTATTTTCTCACAGGTCCCAAAGCTTTGTTCCTGAAGCAACTTGCCTGTCGCTTTTAAATAACTTTGTAAATCACTAACTACTTCATAGATCAAAAGTTGGTAGGGGTTAGGAAAATGCGTACCAGAGCCTTTAATTTCTCCATGGTTAAATGAACAGTAATTCATTCAGAGGCTAAAAATGCAACATCAAAGGAGTCATCACTTCAGTGGAAGTGTGTTTAGTCATGCAACAGATACACAGATACAAAGACTGTGACAGGTTTTTCTCTTAGGTTCTCACTGCTTATGACAGAAAAGGGAGCAGGTTAGTTCTTTTTTTTTTCCCTGTAATATCAATTCTCTGCTTCCAACACAGGCAAATATTACCGTTGATCCTGTAGTTCTGAGTTCAATAAAAAAGGTAATAACAGGGAATTAACCCATAAGACTCACAGGCACAGATTTCCTGGCTTTTTATTAATTCCCCAACTAAAAAGTTTTCTGGAGTTGTTGTTCTATTAAATTGCGTTGTCTCCCTCTAGTGACTGCTTCTGTCTCTCAGCTCAGGTTTAATATGACATTTTCAGGGACAGGGCATCTTTTACACTTTGTGTTGCAGTCTATTACCACCCCATCAACGCCCAAGCACTTGTATTGTGGCTGTTTGTTTTGCAGTATTGCTACCGCAGCTGTTAGTGGGGCCAAATCAGCTGTAGCTTCAGACGTTCCACCTCAGCAAAATCCAGCACTGTGGTATACTAGCAAACCTTGAAGAAGGGAGTGCAGGTGCCACATAGAGCAGGTGCTCTGCAGTCTCTGGATTTCTTTTAGAGTTAGGGTTGATGTTTGATATAAACACGCTGCCGTCCAGCAGACAACAGGTGCTGCAGTTCAGAACATGGAAACCCAAAATGTTTTCATTGTGATCTTTAATTGCAAAGAGAGTGTTTGACATCTGCTTCTCACCCAAGAGCCATAAATTAAGGTTGGCAGTTCAGCAGGTAACACTTGCTCTTTTTACTCCAGTGATTTTAACTCTTTGCCCTCCGGGTCTCACACCCAGCTTCTTGGCATCTTGCTGCATTAATATTGGCAGTTGTGCTCCCGTATTTATCAGAAATTTTATTAGCTGTTGATGAGAACCAGCTGGAATCTGAATGTATAGCCCATTATTATGTCTGCATTGATAGGATTCCATTTGCTAGATTTCAGTCTTGCCTGACTTATGGCCGTAATGCTCTTGCAAATCAGCCATCTGAATTGGTTCGAATTGGGTCGTTTTCTGGGTGTGGTCTCTCTGTCCACCCCGAGCTCTTGTAGCGGATATGGCTTCATGCACAGGGGGATTTGAAAGAGATAAAGAATCATTTTCCCCTAGTTCATTTCACAGAGAACACCCCCTATATTTCCATCCTGTTCTTCAGGGGATGCAATTAATTTTCTAATCTGTACAATGCCGGGTGGATTAGCAGCCTGCTTAAGCATCACCTCTACCTTTTCTTCCAATTTTTGTGTTTTTTTTCTGCTTTTCTTCCTGTAACTGTTTCTGCAGCTGCTTCAATAACAGTAATAATTCAGCTACTTTCCTCCCTTGTTTCCTCTCTCAGATCTTCTTTCTCTCTACTATGCATTTTCCTACCTAAATTCTCCTGTAACTGTCTTTCCATGCACTCTGCTGAAGCAAGTAGAGTCCTAAGAGGATCATTCTCAGTCATAAGCTTATCAACTTGTATTCCCATTTTTTCCTCCTACCTCCCTTTCCTGATTTAACTGATCCTTGAATCCTTTCACCAAATCTGCAGAGATCTAATAATTTCTCCCTCTGCCTGTTTGTTAGTATAACCTCTCTTTTTGTGTGGCAATTAAAGCGGCTCCCAAAATTGCACGTAAAACTGCTTTTCTTTTTCCCTTTCCTACCTTCTGTTCACCTTTACCCAATTAACCACCACTTCAGGGCTCTATGATTTTTCATTTGCCGGTTCTGTGCCTGGTGCTGACAGGAAGGGATCATATTTTCTCAATTTCTCCAAAATGAGGGAGCAGTCAAGCACTGACAATTCCCAGGCAGTCGTGACTTGCTGCTGCTCAGATCCCTCCCAAATTAGAGCTGAGGGATCACTTCACACCCACTCCCTGCCCATCATTCATGGGTGCAGTGATGGTATCCCATACAGACCCTTTTGACCACACTTGCATCCTGTCCATGTCACGTCCCATTCCTGAGGGGAAAGGGGTACCTGAGATTCGTAGATGCCCACGGTTGAAAAGGAACAACAGATGTCAGAAAGTCCAAAAAAAACTTAGAAACCTCTTATATTGAATTAGACATTTGGCGTAGAAATTGGTGCAAGCTAGTACCTTATCTTCTAGTAGTAAGAAAAATAATGAAAGAAGAAATAGAGAGAGAGAGAAAGAGGTCAGGCAGGAGAGGAAAGGAGATCACCAGTTCTGATCCAGTCAAGAGGGTGTCCAGAGTCCAGGGGGCATGACCCAGACTTTGTGAGGGTATCTTTTTATTCATAAGTTTTCCTCAATGTAGGTCTAAGATTCTCACTTCTCCTGTAAAGGAGTTAGTATGTGCAGTCCATTTTTCTAGACCTTTCTGGTACTGAGTCACAGGGATTTAGGGATATTTGGTGGTCTTGACCCCCTCTACTACTGGATTGACCTTTGCCCACTTCTGTAGTGACCCTGTCTTTTGTTTATGTGCCTCCATGGACCCAAATGAGGAGGTTGGCTGCAAGAGAAGGGCTGCCCTATCTCCACACAGCCCGTCCTTCCAGCCACATTCTAACCTGTCCCTTTGTTATCGGTCTTTGAGACCGATTCAATGTAGAATGAATTAGAGAGCAAAAATGTTAAAGGGTACAGGAGACCTTCCAATCGGGTTACGAGTAACAGACACCCTTTCTTTTTAAACTCCTGGTAGAGCTGAGCTGGAGCAAGGTCCAGTCTTAGTCTCAGACTGGGACAATGGTGTACATCTAATGGAATTAACTACATGGGTCCCACTGCTATTGGTTTAGAATGCTATCAGCCACTTACCAAGGATCCATTGCCCAAGCAGCCTACCCTTCACTTTTTTCCTTGAACAAAACTACAAATAGACACTGACATGGAATTAGTGTGCCAGTTGCTCTCAAAATCCCACAAAGACAGAATAATGTCATGGTGTTACACTGTCTTACATGGATGGAACTGGATGAGAGTGAGGAGTTGTGGATGAAAGCAAGGAAACAAAAAAGGTGCAGTCCCTCAGGTGGGCTCCTGTGCTAAAAAGACAACTTTGAAGGCACTCCAGCCTTGCAGCAGCAGTCAGGGTAGAGAAGAAGACACACAGCTGTAACCTCATTGGCATTTCCCTATTTTTAACCTGTGCTCAGCCCTCCAAACTTACCTAGCTCTGAAGAGCAGAAGGAATGTGCAGTGTTCATGAGCTGACCTTTTTGAGTTCAGGTGTGTACAAAAACAAATTAGAAAATGAAGAAGGCAGCAGGAAGCACTGGCTTATTGGTTGTGTATTGTTGTGATCTCCCCTGATTACTTCAGTGTAGTGGAAGAGGAGAAAAGTAAATGTCAGATATTGAAAAAGAATATCCCCGCCTTATCTTTAGAAAGTTAATTTTAGTGAAAGGAGTCATGAACTGAAAGGCATTAGAATTCATGGGTAGTTCAGTAGTCTGAGGTTTCATTGACCAAATCCCTTTCCCAGAGGCAGCAGTAAGCCAGCAGTGACTCTCACCACTAGCTGTGTGCTGCAGACTTGAAAACAGAGTTTGGATGACTGCCTTAGCTGCTTTCATAGCTTTTATACTACGTTTTAAGAAGCATATAAGTCTTGAATTACTAAATGGAAAGACATTAAGCAAAAAAAGAATTTGGCTTGTGTTATCTAATACTGTCTTCATTTTACCCTTTTTTGTTTCTTTTTTGTTCCATTTGGTTGTCTTGCAGATGCTCTCATCTGAAAACTGTATTAAAAGACATTTTTAACTTCCTTTGTTAAACTGCCGTTTGTGCTATTTATTTTACAATATGTGTCAGTACAACGCAGCATCACATACATCACCATTTTCTTCTGCTACCTTGGTGCTTCTGACCAGAATATGTTCAGAATGGTGGCATGCAGTGACATTTTCCAGACACTTTCAATAAAGCTGTGTAAAATCATTCGTATATACTTTGTTTCAGAACAAGATTAAGGAAAAAACATAACGCAGGAAAGCATTTTTACTTCAAGCTCCTGATTTGTGCATATTAGCAGTGGAAAGTAAGCATAACTTACGTTTCTAGCATGTAACCAATTCTGAGCATTTGGGGGCAGAGTAGTACTTTTGGAGCAGTTCCACTCGTTTGTGGAAATTCAGTTCTGAAAAACGTCTCGGGAAATTAACAGAGATTAAGGCTGAGGACAGTTGCTGCATGGAGTCTTTTTGAACTGTAGGACGAGTGTGTTTGGCCACATCTCCCAAGCCCCATATCATGAGTGGAGGCCCAAACAGGGTGCACTGTTGCTTTCTCCTTGGCCACATATTCTTGCGTTCATTTCTCAGGTTCCCTAGTTCAGGTATATCAACTGTGAGTGGCAATAAATAATAAAAACTTGCTCTTTCACATCAGTTTCACGTGGAAAGCACTTTGCCAAAAGGCAGTATAGCCCCAGGTAAGAAGCCAGTGAGGGCAGAGACAGGCCAGTGAGAATACGGTCTGGATTTCCTGAACAAGACAAGAGAATCCCTCCCCAGTCCTAATGTGTTGTCTGTGTTTTTCTATGAAAAGGTGCTGGCATTGCCTTTTGTGCTACACAGGGACTGATGTGCACTGCTGAAAAGCTTCACATCTGCTCACCTCTAATTTAAGAAATCTCTTGAGAGAAGCCAGAGTGTCAAGCTCTGAAAAGCTTTGTGAGTCGCCGGTGCTTTCTGGCTGCTTCATCCTGCTAGACCACATCAGTATGCTGGATTAGCTTCTGGAGCAAGAATTCTTCCCTTTATGAGGAATCATACAATAGTTTCAGAGTTCTTTCCCTTTCCTCTGACACCTTGAGGCTAAGTTTGCAGGTCTGTAGCACAGTTTCCCGTGAATTAAAGTGGAATAGAAGACCTAAAGCATTTATACAGCCAGTATGTTCCCCAACTCTCTTCTATGTTTAGTTTTCCTGTCAGGTTTACTTGGTGCTTCTGACTCTTTGTGAAAAATAATTTCTCTCCAATAAGAGAAAATCTGGTTTTTGCAGCACCAGACTGAGACTCGGGAGTTCTCAGCTATGTGGTGGCAAGTGCCATTGGGCACACTGGATGATCATGAATGTGCTACACATGAGAGACTGAAAACCTGAAGGAATTTATGTAAACCTGAAAGAGTTAATGCCTCAAACACTGAGCAAAGGAGAAAGGGAATGTTGCTATACCAATGAGACAAAGTGTGGTTGGAAGAGAGGGTCTTGTGGATAGTGCCTTTTTAGGACTAACTTCCTTATCTTGGCTGTCTCTAAAAACAAGTTTGAGACAGCACTACACTTGCATCTCTGATGGGAGGGGGTGTGTGGAATTTAAACCACGACACGCCCCAGCCCCACTCTGAAAAGTTCAAGAATAACAGAATTCACACGTGTGAGGACTATTCTATAAATAGCACTGCTGAGAGGGGCTGTGTGTGCTCCTGCCATCTGTGCATCCACTACCCAGAGGAACCAGACTGGACACAGCACTGGAACCCTGGGTGGTGACCCAGATCCTTTTCTCTACCTCTATTTTCTTGTCTTTCCTTCTTCCTTTCTTCCTCTTCTTAAAAATTTAAATTGCTGCTGCCACAGGCTGTTCAGCCTGTCTATCATAAGGTTAAAAGTTTAATTCACTGCTGCCACAGCCTGTTCAGAAATGTTTAAATTGTTTCTGCCACGGGCTGTTCAACCTACCATAAAGTTTAAATTGTTGATGCCATAAATAAAACTTTCTAATTAATCATTTGGTGTTGTTTCACCTTAATTTAACCCAAGGGTATCCTAAACATAGGCTACCACAGAGTAGACAGTCCAGGATTTCCCTTTTGGGACATGACATTTTGGGGCTATCCCAGAGCGGGTGGCCCAGGACCACCATCTCAGGACCCAACATTATGTCACCTCCCTGTGCTGCCACTTCTTTTGTGGAAAAAGGGGATGATGATTCTGACCTTAGTTAGGAAAGTATTTCAATCTGGCAATGTTAAATGCTATAAAAGCATGAGACATTATCAATTTAAGCAAGAAAGCATTTTACCTTGTCATACCAAGGTCTTAAGCTTCACTGTCTTAATTTGCAGCTGGCAACCTTAATGGCTAACCCAGGCTCTTTGACACTCATTGTTAATAAGAGGCAGATTAGGGGTTCTGCTGAGGCATGTTGTCACTTCTGTCACAAACAGACTTAATTCTGCATAGGCAAACCTCTGTCTTTAGTAGCACAGGAATATTTCTTGCATCTAGCAAGAAATTAAAATCCTTAAACTTTTATCTCTAATAATCAACCTATCAGAATAATAATGGCTTTTCCCTTCCAAAGAGCACCTCTACTGATGATTAATACTTCATCTTCCTAGTATCCATCTGTTCAGCTAGAATGGGAATTATGAAGTTGGTTTCCAGCTTCCAGCTTCAGAATACCAACCTCAAAAGTGCACATGACACTTTTCAGCTCTTATCCATCTGCAGAGAATCCAGGTTGCCCTGTTTGCCAGCATGTGGGCAAGGAAACTGGTGAAGGTTCTAGAAAGTAAGTCATATGAGGAGTGGCTGAGAGAGCTGGAGTTGTTTAGCCTGGAGAAAAGGAGGCTCAGGGGAAACCTTAGTGCTCTTTACAACTACCTGAAGGGAGGCTGCAGCAAAGGGGAAGTTGACTTCTCCCAGGCAATTAGTGACAGCACAAGAGGAAATGGCCTCAAGCTGTGCCAGGGGAGGTTCTGGTTGGACATTAGGAGGATTTTTTTCACTGAAGGGGTTGTCAGACATTGGAAGGGGCTGCCCAGGGAAGTGGTGGAGTCACCGTCCCTTGAAGTGTTCAAGGAACAACTGAATGTGTCAGTGCTATGGTTTGGTTGGCATGGTAATGTTCAAAGGCTGGTCATGGTGATCTTGGAGGTATTTTCCAACCCTAATGATTCTATGTCTGATTTTAAAAAGTGTTTGTCCAGAATCCACGTGAGGGGGTATCTTGCCAAAACTGGAACAAATATCATATTGGCAGAGATCAGTGAGATTTCAGAGGTAGAGATGATGGGGATGACAGTAAGTAAAATTGCTCAACATTTTCAAGTGCCCTTCTTTCAAGTGTCCCCTCTCTGTTAGGCACTTTATCCTTGTCTTTTCCCTGGCTTTCTGCCAATCTGGGTCCTCATCACTTGTGTTTCTAATGGGTGACCTTTGCTTTCACCTTAATCCCCAAGTGGCAGCAGAGGCATCAAGGGAGCCATGTGGCAGCTGGAGGGAGGACGAGTGCAGGAGCATTTCTTGTGCCTCTCTGACTTTGAGTGGCCAGAGGAAGCAATCAAGCTGTAAACTGGCATAGCCTTTTCACTTGGTGGGAAAATGTGGTCAGTTCCTCACTGAGTATGGTGAGTAGGTAAGCACAACGCCGGGAGATGCTGAAGTTCATTTTGAATCATAAATTCACAGAATGGTTTGGACTGGAAGGGACTTCAAAGATCATCTTATTCCAACCCCTCTGCCATGGACAGGAACACCTTCCACTGGGTCAGGTTTCTCAAAGCTCCATCCAACCAGGCCTTGAACACCTCCATGGATGGGGCATCCACAACTTCTCTGGGCAGCCTGTTCCACTGTCTCACCACCCTCACAGAAGAATTTCTTCTAAACATCTATGAAATTCTTAGGTAGTGTTTTGAAAATTCACTGTTAACCTCTAATGAGTCTTACTAACTATGAACAAACTGCTTTTTTGGTGCTCATAGGACTTAGAACATTGAGTGGGTAGATTTTCCTGACAGTGGTCAGTACACGCTGCTGACACAGCATGACCCCCTCTGTCATACTGAATTTATTTCACTACCAACACTTTTCCTTCCTGAAACAGCTGGAGCACTATGACTTAAACAACAACAGGGGCAATGCAAAGCAAACCTCGAGTCTGGAAATTTTTAGTGCTAATACTAAAGCTTACTAAATGTATCTGAAAACAAGACACTTAAATCTGGCAACATTAGCTACAGGAAGGGCTACCAGGCACAGTGATGACCTTGGGTTTCAGTACCCAATTCATACTTAAAAAACCAGCAATTGCAAGGAACTTGTAGTAATTAGCCTATTCATTACACCACCAGTGGACAGCTGGGGCAGAATGAAATGGGACAGACCAAGGAGAGTGTTAAGCCTGAGAGCTCAGTACTATTTATCATTTCTTGGATCCCTGCTTGGTGATCTTTTCACAGAGACAAGTTTCCTTTGAAAAAATGCATTAAAAATGGAGAAGAAATGGGATTGGCCATTTTGCATTAGGGAGTGTATTCCTGGATAAGTAACTTAAACTAAATGCAGATAACTGATTAGAAAGACCTCTGACCAAAACAGTTGTTATTGTGTGAGCACAGGGAAAATAAATTAAGCTTCCTCAGGCAGCCACAGTAAATAGGAAGTTATGCATAGATTAATGTGCTAATGATTTATGTACCTGCCCTTTACCTGTGACTCCTTTTCTCTGGGATTAACTCTAATTTTCAAGGACTCAGCATATGGAAACAGCCTTTATTCATTACTGATTTTACGTTTCTTTCTCTTTCTCTCATACCAATCTCTTTCCCCACATTAAAAAAGGCAATATTCAGTCTGTCACTATTCAGAAGTTTAAAACTCAGTGCTTTTCAATGCACAATGTTTGAAGTACAACCACCAGAACAGGGATATTTTCACTTTCTCTCTGTAATATATAGCATTTATTTCTAATTCTAAAAACGTCTGTGTATATCTTAGTGTCATCAGATTCTTGTGCTCAAAAAACCAGTTTCCATCCCCTTTAGGCTAGATTCAGTAAGTAAAGGGTGGTTAGGACCATGCCCTGAATATTCAGTGTCAGAGGGATCCTGTTGCCCGTGTACATTGGCCTCCCCAAACTCCTTGCTCCTGGTCAGGCATCTATGAACAGCTGGACAGAGCTGTTGCCATGGGTTTTGCCAGTGGGCTGGGGTAAGATTTTACCTTAATGTCAGCCTGCCCCAGAGCCACTCACAATAGTATAGTAAAGCACCAGCAGATGTGTTGCTTTCCATCACTGAAATTTCCTTTATTGGAGACCCTCCTTTGGCATTTGGCGTAGCTGGGACAACAAGGCCTGGGACAAATAGAAGTATTTGCTTTCTAGATAGAGAGATAAAAAATTGTTTCAAAAATAATTTCAAAACATTATTAGCATTTTGATTTGGTTGCTTCTTTTTGTGGCTTCCAGGGTAGTAGCACCCAAAACATTTGAAACAGACACAGAATCATGGCAGTGTGATGCAGCAAGGCACTTGGATGCTACATGGTTCTTGACTAGCACCGAGATGACAGCATCATCTAAGTACTCAGAAAGAGTACATAAAAGTTTTATTGGCACTAATTTGAGATGACCTGAGTGCTGTATTTCTCTTGGCATGTCATACCATGAAAGCTCAAATAAAAACTTTATACCCTACTATCCCCTCAAGCCTCGGATACATATTTTCAGTTAAAGATGAGGAACCAAGTGTCAGTAGAATAGACAGAGCAAAGGTCACATTGTCAAGTATTCCTAAGATGCTGATTTATTCTGTCTTTCTGTCCATATTCCTTCTCTGCTTTTAACCTGGACAATGTTTACCCTACAGTGATTTTCTCTATAATAAGTATCAGTGAGATGGGGCTTCACATCTCTGACCTGAAATTCCTCTGCTGCACAACAATATTAGGTTTGTTCTTATTGTTTTGAGCAGCAATAGTGTTGTAAAAAGCATATGTTTGAGTAAGCATAGCTTTGCACACGAGGAGCCAGAAGGCAAGCTCATAAAGCTTACTTTATTTGGGGGAATGCAGATTCAGAAGGGAACACTGTCACTGCTGCAAACTCTTCCAGGGGCTGCTAATCATGTAATGGGAATGGGATTTGTATTACACTGCAAACACCTAAGCATTGCAGGGCACAAAATATTTGCTGGTACTTCCTATTTGGAAGAAAAATATAACCATAGCAGGTGTAATGTGGCCAGATAAAGAGCAGGGTGTCACACTAAGTCCCTGACATAGCAAGGGATGTGTTAGATGACACAGAAAACCCACAGAGGTGTGGCAGCTTCTCCTGCAACAAAGAAAGAAAAAACCTCGTCACATAAAAGCTTTTTCCATTTTGTTTGTTGGTTTGGTTTGGTTTGGTTTGGTTTGAATTAAAATCTTTAAGTTTTACCTAAATCTAAACATTTTGGGGCATTTGATCTAGTCTCTCAGAAAAGATTTGGACAGTTAGTGGGGGCTCCTGTTACTGTTATAACCACCAGGGGACAGCTCAGAGCTGGCATAAACCAGCAGGGCTGCATGGACAGCTGCAAAGCAGCATTGCCTTCAGGCTTCCTTAATTTCAGTGAGTGCTTTAAAGTGTCCTCTCTTTTATTTATGGCAACTTTGATAAATAGGGATTCAACAACGGGAATTGCTTCTCGTGCCCTAAATTGATTAATATGAAGTTTATGCAATGTTTAGTGCAATTATTTGCATCATAATTAAATATAAGGTTATTACAAAGAGAGATCAGGTCAGTCAGGAGGGAGTGAAAGGTTTGCAAGGTTTTCCTTATGCTTTGTTTATGCTTGCTCCAATTCTCAAAGTTTTATTTTCATGCTTTGAGAATAGTCAAATAGTGGCAAAACAAAATAAAAAAATTTTTATGTTTTCATGGCATATACATGTGTAATAAATTAAATGTTCTGTCCTGAGCTGAGAATACAGTTGTTGTATTCTTTTATCTGCAGAGAAAGTGATTTCAACAAACATTAATATATTTACATTGTATAAAGAACAAATCATCACAAGTTTTATTTAAGATTGGTCTTTTGATTTTCCTATGGCTTTTGAAATAAAATAAAAAGTAGAAACTAAAAAAATAAAAACAAAGGAATGTAGGTTAATTCAAATCAGAAAAAGGACATGTTATAACTCACAACACATCTGGTTTTTTACCTCACAGTTTTGAACAGGGGTGTATAACAAACCAGTTGAGCTCTCTAAGAGAATTCCAGTTCTTTCAGGTCTGTTCCAGAAATGGGCATGGCTGCACTTCACTGTGGGAAACTCTCCGTAGGAAACCTCTAAGGTAGTGTAAAAGGAGGGTTTCGAGGTTTTGCTTTGCTCTCTGGAACCAATCACCAGGCTGGTCTTTCATGGGATGTATTCTGCTGCCTTGAAAAAAAATTGTCACTCTGGCCATATTTCCTCCCAACAATATTATCATTGCTGGGGCATAAGCCCATGTCCTGAGCCATTGCCTGGGGAAGGTGATGGGAAGTCCCTGCCAGTCTCACTGGCTTCTCATTAGGCCCCCAGGGCTCTGCAGCACCAGAGCTCCCAAGGGCAGGATTTCACTCTTGTTTCTGCAGTGAAGTCGATAATATTTTATACCTTTTTTTCTCACATTAAGTGTATTATGTTCAGACAGATAAATAAACATCATCATGGCCTCATGTCACCCCATTTCCATTACACACACACAGAGATTGTAATTGAATTTATTATTCAGATGTATTCAACTATTGAAAGCAAGCTAATTGGCATAACATGTGCCTTGGGGATTTTTCAATGTTGTTAAGTCACAATGTATTAAATAATAAAAGTAACAACATTTGGCATGTTTTTCCAATGTGAAACTTGATTTAAGAGTAAGCTAAGTAAACAGGGCCTAAATTCTCAAAATTTGTAATTTCCAAGTATTTTTATTCACAGGATACCCCATCAGTCTCAATAGCTCTGGTGCTTGGACAGCTACGTCTGTCACAGCAGAGTCACTGGTGAGTTCAGTGCTGCACCTCCTTGTAATGCTGAGAGGTCTGCTGTCAGTCCTGTGGTGCCCTCTGAGGCTACAGGGAGCTGTGATGGGGTTCAGGTGGTTTTGCACCAGGTGAGATAAACATATACACAGAAAAAGAAATGTCAGCCTTTCGATTCAAAAAGAAGAGTCAAGTCAACTTCTTACCTCACGGTGTCTGCCTGAAGAATGGGTAACCAAGGCAACTTCCCAGAATTTTAGAAAAAAAATAATGCAAACCCTCTTGTCCTGACATCCTATTGTTGTATACCAAGAATCAGATGAGATCGAAGTGACTTTAGCCCCCCTCAACTCTCTTTCCACAAGTTCCTTCTTCATCTCAAATCACTACTACTCTGAGTAGACCAACTGCAGAGCTGCCATGTGGAAAAAGATGGATCCTCTGCCATGCTCTTACCTCCTCCAATACTGTAGTAGTTCAGCAGGAGCTCTTTAGTGTCTCCACTTGTAAAGGAAACCATTATTTTGGTGCTTTAAGCATCAAGATTTGATGTGCAGTTCACATATTCTGATGTTATCCCTCCCCCAATTAGTGTGTCATCACATACCTGCAGAAAGGGAGTCAGCAAAGTAATATTCAGAAAGGTGTGTATGAGCATGAGGTAGATGGCAACATTTACATGCCTGATGCCGAGCCACTAGCTCTGCTCACAGTGGTCACATATCAGAAACCCAAATGAAATTGTGGTGAACTTTATCAAAACTGCTGTCCTTTTCAAGCAGCAAGTTCTTTGGCTGATTTCTGCCGGTGCCCTCTCATGAAAGTGATCACTCAGCTGGACGAAGAACAAATCAAACAGTACTAAAAATGCTTGAAAATTATTAATGTTTCACAGAAGGGCACTTACAGTCATTTGGAAGTAGGACTTATGTGACACAATTGCTTTTCAGATAAAAATGGTTTCTTTCTAAAGGTTTTCTCCCTGTATTAAGTTCATATAACTGGATTGTGTTTGTACAAAGACCTATAATGATTGTTTTTTCCCTACCAAACTGCTGCTATAGCTTCTGTTGTCAGTTTGATTAGCCTGCCTGCTTGTTTGAAGTACTGTCAAGGAGTTTTAGTCTTAAACATCATTATAAATTGCCTAAGAAATATTTAAAGCACAGTGGACGTAAAAATGTGGACTCATATTTTCCCTAGATCTTTTCCACGTTCTTTGTCTGCTTTTTAAACAAGATATTCTTTTTCAATTTAAATAAATGCTGAGCATCCAATATTTCACTTCCATTCTTCTTTCAGCATACATTATTCAGCACCCCATCATCTGACCCTGTATTGCTCAGCTGCTGGGAGTGCTCTGTGCTTCCCTCATGTTCAATCTTTGATATCAAACTGTCCACAAACACAGTCACCTGCACAGCAGGGTTGGGACTGGTCTCTGCTGTGACAGTAAGGAAAGGTTTGATTTCTGCAGGGCAGAAATATTCCTGCCCATTTGTTTTTCTAGGGTACAGAACAGGCCAAAATTAAGACCACATGTAGGCACTTCATTGAATTTGGGCCACTGAAATCATTGGAGGTTTTGTGGAAAACTGAGTGTCATACACATTTCTTTTCCAGTGCTGCCTCTGTAGGAAAACATTTCTCTATCTGTTGCCAGTCAGTCAGGGTTTTGTCCTAAACCCCATCACAGCAGTACCTGAGCCTGAGGGCTGTGATCAGCAAGCAGGGGTTAGGGGATGCTCTGCAGCGGTGAGGGAGGCTGGAGATGCACGGCTTTGGGAAGGACTGTTTCCCTGTATTTTCTGTTTTAACTGATCGGTGCCATCAGTGTTGCTGCTGCAGTGGGAGTCATCAATAAGGATGAGATTTAGGAAGCACATCCCAGACCAGCCTTGCTCAGAGCCACCTCCTGTGCTGCAGCTGCTGGTGGAAGGAGACTGTTGATGCTCATAAGCCTCATCCTGGACTTATTGATTTGGGCTTATCTGGGAATTAACTATCTCCATCAGATATTTGCTGTTATCATAGGGATTACTGTGATGTTTTAGACAAAACCCTCTTTTGAGATTTACTGCTTGGCTTTTTCTCATCTGAGTTCCCTTTGAAGCAGGGAGAAGAAACGTCAGCTTTTCAAACTTCTTAATGACAACAGTGTCAGCTGGTGGCAGGTATTCTCATGACAGTGTGTGCACAGATACGTAATGTCTGCACAACTGGTTCAGCCCAGTTTAGTAGGACTAAAATATTTCTCTATGATTTTCAGTAAAACACAATGAAACCATTTGAAAGTGTTGTGATTTTTTTTTCCTAAAAAGTGGTTTTGAAGGTATTCACCACCTCAGAAAGCAGAAAATCTGTCTTCTAATTGAAGAATCATGGGAGGTAGTAACATAAAATAAATAAAATTAAATTATATTAAATTAAATAAAATAAGGTTTGGGACTCAATGAGTTTGGATGTGCCATTGAACGAAGTAGTGACAAACCCTCTATGCAGAGTGTAAACTCTTAATAAAAACAAGAGCAAAGTGCTGTGGAGCACCTGGAGGCTTCCATTGCTACAAACAGCAGCAGGGAATAAAAGGGTGCATGTGACACCAAGTTTGCTGTAAACCACTAGAAAAGAACCTTAAAAACAAATTGCTGCTTGCAGCTAGAAAATCTGCTGGAGCATGTACGAATTGTTGCTCCTTTCCTTCAGTATATTCCAATTTTTCTGCCCGTTCCCTGCCAACAGCCAAGAAATGGCTGGTGCAGACTCTGAAACTGCCTCTCGCCCGCTCCACGGTGACGCCTCCATGCACAGGGAACAGAAGGACAATTTGTACTAAGTATGATAAAAATTTACGAGACGTGTGAATGTGCATATGCTGATGGACGTGCCGGAGGTGAGGCGGCCGCGTGTCCATCGGCGTTACCAGCCACGAGCACAGGCAGGGATGTCAGCAGAGCTCTTATTGCTGTATTTTAAGTATTTTTCCATTGTTTTTGCTGCCTTCCTGGCTTGTTTTTAGATCTTTGGAAATGTGCTGGTACCCTTTGTACCTTGGTGTTTAAGAAATGCTCAATTCCTTATCTGGGAATTTGTTCACCTCAGGATTTAGTGCTCATTACACCCAAATGTGGTGCATGGTGAGTTACTTCAACTTCTGGAGGTTGTCTTCAGTCTGTATGTAAGAAAAGAAGCCATTCAGCAAACAGCCTTTTTAAAGCCCAAAGTGGTCTCTTTTGGGCAATTCCAGTGTGATACTTTAGAGCAGTAAAATGCCATGAGTAACCGGTGCTTCAGGGTGAATGCTGTGTAACCTGTGACCACTGAAAGGCATTACAGACCTGTGGACTGCCTCGTCCAGCCTTACCAACAAATGTAACCAAAATAATGCAAACTTGGCTTCCCTAGATAAAAGAATCTTATACGCAAAATACACTAAAAAATATAGTCAAATTAAGGAAACATAAAAACCTAAGAGATTAATTAGGTGTAGGCTTTTATCCAAATCCTCTTATTCTTTCCCAGGATGAGGTTCAAACAAAGCAAAAGCTGAATGTAATAATTGCAATTATGGTTGATTTTGAGAAGTGGTTACTCTAAGGCAGGCTGCTGCACATCTCCAGGAGAAGAGGTTCTGACATTTTCTGCTTACCCACAACATTCACTCATGCTGATGTTCCAAAGCAATGCCTTCAGAGCCTGTATTGGCAGAAATTGCTCGCATCTGTGCAGATATTGGTGATACCTGATTTCACCATCAGCCTCTGGCATCGGGAAGCCTTGCAAGTTCTTGCCAGCAACATGGGATGTGCCCAGATGGGAGCACATGGAAAGGGCAGGTGGATGAGGCTGGGCAGCCAGGAGAGTCTCAGGAAAGCTTAATAACCCCATGAGCCATCTATAGCCCTTGCCACTTACAAATATGCATCAGGCCTATTTTTATTTTTATTATCAGGAAACACACCAAAGCAGCAGTTTGGTTTTAACATCTTCCTTGGCCCATATTCCCTTGAGCCAGCCTCTTTTCACATTGTGGGTCTGAGGGGATCCTAGACCAAAAACTTGGAATGCTAGTGAGCATGTGCAAGCTGCACCAAGTTTCAGGGTCTTTGGAAGGTCTCTTTGGGGTGAAAATAAAGGCTCATTTGCCAAATCAGAGCAGGAATGGATTAGCTCATAAAGGAGGTGGGATGTCTCTTTGGGGAGAGGCAGTTTTAAATATCTGTCTACCAAGATACATTTCCCAGCTATTAATTTGGATATTAAAGGACATCATAGACGTGACAAGGATTCCATCAGCCTTCTTAATTTCTGCCCAGGGACTTGCTATGTACTATTGTTATACGTAGCACTAGTCAAATAGATGGAAAAGGCTGGAAAGAATGCAGTTTCTCTGATTTCGATTCCTTCTCTCCTCAATTCCTTTCAGCTTTTTGCAACCACTGTATCTGGTTTGCAGTCAGTGCACAGCACAGGGGACATTACTGATCTCTCTCTCTAGCTCCTGTGTCCTGTGTTTGATCCACTGAGAGTTTGGTGTCGTGCTGCTTCTCAAGAAGAAGAGATCCCTGTGTTTCACATGTCTCTCCCAGCACAGTGGCCATCCCACGGGGCCTGGAGGGGGTGAATGATAGTTTCTCACCTTCTGTGAATAAAGGAAAGGAGCAGAGGAGGGATACATATTGTAACAGGGACTGGGGATTATATATACATATATATCTTGCATTGGCCTTTTTAGACATCACCGCGCTTGTAGCAAGCGTGGGTAGAGTCCTTCCCAAATCTTCGTTCACAAAGCCTGGCCATGATGATGAGATATATATAGATATATACATATATATACTTTTTTTTTTTTTTTTAACAAAACAGGAGGAGAACCCAGTGACTTTGTTGCACCAACAGAGCTTACTTGGAAGTAAGCAGAGCACTGAAACAGAGAGAGCAGCTTTTTATGTCTCGAGGAGAAGTCACACCTAGCACTTATGTACTTTTTTCTTCTCTGCATAAAATACTCTTTTCTAATATCAGCTGGAGAGTCCTTTTTTTTTTAATAACATTTTAATGAAGCTGCTGCTAATGAGAGCTCTGTCAAAAACTTCCAATTATTACCACAATATCCCTTGATATTTGTGGGGAAATGGAGCATTGGAGTACTAATTGACCTCCTGATAGTAAAGAAGACCCCTCTAGCAGAACGAGAATTAAAACTGAGAAGCTTTTGGAGTCCAGTGCTACAATATGGGGAAAAAAAGCTCTGAGGATTTTGGGAAGGTCATCATGATGATCCAAAAAGAACAAAAAAAGTTCCTCTGCAGGGAAGGGAAAACAACTGGATTAGCAAAATACCTCTGTGCAAAATGCAGAGTTTATGCAGAAGTCAAAAGGAGTTTTCATCCACACACAAAAATATAAAACCTTAGCAAAAAAAGGAAGGACTCCTTCTTGCTGGCCATAAATACCATAAATACCTATGGGTCCCATCAATGCAGTTGTAGGCTGTAGACTAATGTACACCATTTTGCCAAGAGAAGATTTTTGAGAGTTGTTTTTAGTCAGTTTTTTGTTGAAAAAACAACCAATCAATCAAACCAACCCAGACAGCACAGGCATCACGAGTCACTGTGGCTGCTACCCTGATACCTCTCAGTCTTCCCTGGAAGGAGTAAATCATCTGAGAAAGGTGAAAAAATTTCACATGGGAAAACAGAAGAAACACTCATCTGAGAAAAGTAAAAGCCTGAGAGAGTAAAATCTACCTTACAGACTTAGATGAAATACCTATGCCTAGAAAAGTATGTGACAGAGACTCCATAAAACTGTACAACCAGGGAGCTGTTGATGTGCTTTATCTACAAATGTCAAGTTTAATTCATCTATTTCACATAGTTAAGGGCTTACATACACTGTAGTCATTGCACATCAAACTTGCCATGTGACAGAGAGCTGTGAAAATACACTACATGCCTTGAAGAAGTGAAGGAAGTCTCTGAGCACTGTGTGAATTAGACTCCTCTCATGTCTGGGAACGGGTTAAGCTTTCAGCGGGATCCCAGAAAAATGTGGTGAAAAGAACCTTCACCACTGCCTTGCTTTGTCCCAAGGCAAGAACAGTCCCAGTGTCCACACTACCCCCCTACTGCTCACAAAACATAGTCTCAGGGTATGAGGGCTGCATTGGACCTGAGTGTGAATCCAGAGCTGGGAATGAGCCACATTGCTCTGGTTTGTAGCATTTTGTGTGAGGGATGTAATCCAATTCAGATAGTTCCCTGCAAACCTCTGGAAGTTTATGTGAGCTGTTTTTGAGTTTTGTGAACAGAAATCTTGGATTGGGAGTCTCATAGAGAAAAAAGATTGGTTTTCCTTGTTGCTTTACTTATTGATAGCTTTCTGCCTACAAGACCTGATTCATCTTTCCCTGAAGCTGATGGGAATTTTCTTTCCACATTCTGCCTGGAAAATAGGCTATCTCATTCATTTCTGTGACCTGGTCTGCTGTAGAAAACATTAGAAGGGTACATATAAGTGACCTGCTAAAGTGACCATCACTTCAATGGGACTAGCTGGCTACATCTCTGTTACTAAATCTAATGTGCTGAGGATCACAGTCTTCTGACAGAAGAGTCTGTATCCACATTGTTGGTCCTTCTTGGCCTCCCAAGCAGGGTAGTCACATACAAGCTGTGACACGAGAATATGAAGTACGGAGAAGACGAGTTACCTGAGGCCAAAATTGTCCCAGAGGCCTTTTAAAAGCCTACCTGCTTAAGTTGCAATGCCCAGGAATGTCTTATGCTGTTAAATAGTATAGATATAACCTCTGTCTGCTTGAGCCCCAAGCATAAGTATTGAATACAAGCTTAATTTGTTACTTTTTTTATTTTATACTGATGGAAATTCTTACTAGATGTTTCATCACAGTCTTTTGAAGTAAGGTCTTATCCTGAAAGAAAGGTCAGCCCACATGGTAATCTAAACTTCCCATTTACTGTTTTTCACTGTAAACCAGCTTCTTCAGGTTTATAAAAAAGAAAAAAAAATAAAAATTAAGGTGCCTGTGCTTCTTACAGTTCTTTAATTCTGTTTAACTTGGAACACACCACAGGACAGAAAACTGCAAATTTGCCCATGATGAATAGAAACAGAAATAGTGTGGCTGGCAAATTCAGTCTGTTAATTCATGCAGGGTGTTGCTGGAAAGGATTTGGTGATGATAAAAGTGTTTACAGTTCTGATGAGGATGTAGGAACCACAAAGACATCTGAAACAAGTACTGGAAAGAACCCATCCCAACAGAATGTAAATAAGCCCCACAAATTCTCTAAATATCCTGAGAGTTATTCTATCATTATTCATTTAAATAGCACAACTGAAGTAATTCAGACTTTTTGGATAGGATAAAATTTTGTTTGACACAACCAATGACTGTAACCAGACATGATATATTGTTCTGCATCACCTCTGGTTCCATGATTTATAGGGACATTGTTGAAACAGCAGATTATTAGAGAAGTTAGAAGCACTATAAAAGACAGTCAGATAATGCCAGATTTGTGTTCCCAAGGTACGTGACAGAATGAGTACAATTTTGAAAGCTTCAATATCAACCAGAATAGAAACGCAGCTTTTAGTATTTTAGTAATAGTGTTATTAACAAACTATCTCTAACCCATGTCAAAGTACTTAATGTGCTATAATAATGTCAATTAAAACACAATAATGGACTTAATAATGTGGCCCATAATGGAAAAAAATATTCATGTGGATTATCTCTTCATACCCAAGAGAGAAATTCTAATGAAAGACGCTATAATGAACATAACACTAAACAGCCTTAATGTAATAAGAGTTAGAAATATGCCAAGACAGAAAATAGTGTGGATAAAGTCAAAACCATGTCCACAATGTTCATCAGCTGCTTCTCTTGTTGTTTAAAATTCATAGATTTTCAAAGGCACCAGTAACAAAAGCTGGTCATTGGTCCAGGTCAGTTTGAGCTGCACTTCTGAGAAAAAAATCCTGTAAAATTCAGTCTTTCCAAGGGCAGGTCACCTTGGTGGCTTCTCCCAGGACTTTCCTCTCCCAACAGCTACACTCACATCAATCAATACTGGCATAGCAGTGACAGCAGGAGCCATTCGAGGTAGAATGGTAGTATTTGCACTCCAGAATGAGGTTGCTTACTGCTGGCTTCACTCCACTGCTCTGGTTTGTTTGTCATCCCAGGACTTTGGAGCCCAAGTCCATTTTGTTTAGCCCTGGGCACAGAGCTTGGCTTTCTGCTGGAGACACCTCTTCATAAGGGGGATATAAGAAGGGGTGGTCAAAGAACATATTTGGGATCCTGGTGTCCTATTGCACAAGCTGAGGCATTCTGTGTTTTGTACACTCATGCTGTTGGCTGGGGACAGATGTTGTGCCTTGAATTCTGCATTTGGGAATATCCTGGGCTGCGTGGCTGTACCACACACCACCAGAGTGCTCCTGTGCAGATGTTTGCTATCCCTCTTGTACTCACAGACTACATATATCCAATTCATTAGTCCCTTCCCCATTAAAACATGTGCAAGCTGCCCATTTATTTGTTAGACATCATTCAGTTAATGCATATTTACTTTTGTTTACTGGCCGTTCCTGAGCATATTTGAGCATCCAGCTGCAAGCAAATGGTGCTGCACAGGATGACTTAGTTCAGGTTTAACCAGGGTCCATTTATGCCCACCAGGACCATGCTCCCAGCATGGGAAGCTGTGACAGTGCCTGTCAGGAACCACCCACTCACCAATGTGAGTGAGAATTGGGGCAGCAACAGCAACAGGAGATGCATATTTGTCCACAGGGAAAGGTCCATTCTTCACCATCTACCTCCAGGTCACTTAAATTGGGCCCCATGTAACATCTTAAGGCTTTCACCTGCAGTTCCTGGTTTTTACTGAGATTACAGGGCTGAGGTATATAAATCACGTGCAGAAACTTCTTGAAATTCCATCTGGGAAAGGAGAACACTCTTAAAACTACACTTATGATAAACTCAATTCTAGTAAGACTTTATTGTACAGGTTTTGTGAGTTAAATTTAGGTTTATATTAAAGAACCCACCTATAAGTTATATCAAAATTCAGCAAAAGGCTGAATTCTTTTTGTATCTTACTGGTTCCAAGGCAAAGTAACACCAGAATTCATGGACAATAACAGACAACTAAGTAGTTAATCCAGAAATCAAATCTACTGAAAAGAAGTGTTTTGAAAAGGTACTCACCTCACTGAAAAACAGAAGTGGTACGGAATGAACCTGTAATGTGCTAAACAAGAAAATGTATAGCAGAGAAAGTAAAGAAAGTGGAATGTAATTGGAGTTCACTAATTTTCTAGCTACATGCTACATCTCTTAAAATGTTACAACACTCTTCTCACTACTCTCTTTTCCGTATTTGTCTCTGTTTACCATTCCAATGATACAATTTAACCCTTTATACCCACTGTACAGTCTTGGCTGATATTTTATTGTTATGGTTATTATCCATAATGTATTTGTATAAACAAATAAACAGCTAGGCTTTAATGAAATCAGAAAGCTCTAGTGAGAGATCCACTTAACAAATTCTCAAATACAAAGGCACAAACTAAGAAGAACTCAAATAATAGGAGAATGAAAAAAAATACACTGATCAAGAAATTCCAGGTGTGCTTTTCAGAAAAGTGTGAATTTTCAGGTGTGCTATTCCAGAAGCAGAACAATTCTGGATCACCCTGGTTCAGCCCAGAACCCTCTATATTTGTCTCACATCAGGATTTGCTTGATTTAAATAGATTTAGCAGAAGCATGTTTTCTAAATGTACAGTAAAAACAACCTTACCTCCCAATCAAGCAGCTAGAACAATATACGTTAATATGAACAACTGCCTTTGATAATTTAACACTCATTACCAGGAGCCCCAGCTTTGGTGAAATAATGAAGTAGGCAAGATCTAAACCATACCAAGCAGACACTGCAATGGGTGAGTTACTGGATCTAAAAATCAAATGGCTAGACATAAAATATGCTGGGGAAATGACAGGAAGGAAAGTGGTGGAAACAAGAACATGTCTGCAAGGTTTGGAGTCCCCTCCACTTCGGGAACCTTGTTTCCCTCTTTGCTGAGCACTGTGCCAGAGTCACTCAGCACCTCAACAGGTACAAACCTCATCAAGTGGCTTAAAGGTATCAAAGAGGTGGCAGGAATTAAGGCTTTAGTGAAGTAATGAATGATCCAAGGAGATGAGACAGAGAAACTTGTCTGGTCAGGTCGTGATCTCAAAGACATGGTGCTGGGGAGGAGGGAATAGATAAAACAAGAGCTAACTGGTTACTGAAGTACCCATGGCCACACATGTACTGTAAGCAGAGGCATAACTAACTCAGACAAGATAATTGCCAAAGCTCCCTGCTCTCTCCTCTCTCCCCTGGCTGCTTTCCTGTTAGATGATTTGGGAAATCAAAAATCTCAGCAGCTAATCTATACCACCAGATTTCTGTCACCCCAGCAGTTTCTTTTTCTAATGAATATTGAATGTATGCTGACCCTGAGATGATGATGGTGCAGAATATTTTCAGGTTCTTGAAGGTCAAAATAAATTTTGGGAAACATTGTCAGCATAAAAAGGCTTTAGTGTTCTTTCACCTAAAGCTAGATACAAACGTGCTGTGACCTTTATTTGACTCATATCAACGTTTGTGAATGACGTACAGCTCAAATGAAGAGACCAGCACCATCACCTCTTGCTCAGTTTGCTGCTGTGTAACAGTTGGTTGGCTGATACCTGTACAGCTGCTACTGGGCAGAAAGCCTCAATAAACAACCTGTCGAGTTTAATTGGACTAGCTGGTAAATAAATTGATAATAAATAAGATGTGCTTTTGTGTGGCACTGAACCAATCTCCTTGGATTTACTAGGGGGCTGCAGTAACTCAGTACTTTCCGGGATGAGCCCCAAGGTGCCTGCTCTTGCTCCCATCGAATACACTTGCAATTTCATCATTGATGTTATTACCAGCAGGACTGAGCCTCGAAACTTGTGGAAGGCTTTTGAACTTCTTTTGATCTGTGCGTGACATAACTGGCGAGTCTCTCCAACGCTGTTAAGTGGGTCTTGTAGGAGACTGTAATAGCCGATGCAGACTCTGACAATGCAGCCAAACGAGCCGCGTTCCTGAGTGTTTGTTTTCTCAGAGCCCTGGAGACGGGTAGTTACGGGAAAATCTTGAGTTCATTAAAATCAAAGGAGCTCCTGGTGTGCGTGACTGCTGAGAAAGGTGACTGGGAGTGTTCCCTGGGCAGACAACAATGTGCATGTGTAAGTGCATGTGCCTATGTGATAATATGCCCATTGTGCTTTTTAGGGCAATTTAATGAATTCTAATAGCCCGACTTAGTGCTTTCTGAATGCTGCACAGCGGTGAGATGTGGTTGTTTGTTAGTAGGTAAAATATTTTGCTGATGGTTGAAGTGGGAATTTTTAGGAGACTTATTTATTTAATGATAAAAAATGTTATTGAGTCAAATGTGCTGATTCTACTTCTGTAAGCTAGCCTGTCTGCTTGGTCTGATAGCCCGAGTGCACACACATGAATGATGCCAGCCTTAAGAAAAAAGGAGTGTCAGCATCCCTTCCTGATAATGACAAATGTTATTTACTCCAGAAAGGCAGTTCTTTGGAGAGGAGAAGGAATAATTTCAGGTTTACACAAGGCAGCAGGGGAGAGGGAGTCCCTCTCTCCTGGAATCGGTCACACAGTCCCACCTCAGCTCTGGAGCCCTCTTGGTCAAGCCTGCCTGAGGCTGTTCATTTCACAGTCCTCTGGTTCAGATAAGTTAAGCAATCAGAAAAACATCTGATTTCTACCCTCAAAATTGCATTTCCTGTTGCTTTTTCTTCAAATGTTAGTTTGAAAAGCTACATTAAAAAAATAACTGACTCTGCAGTCTGCTTTGTTTTACCATTACACCTCTCTGGAACTGAAAACAGCCTGAAACAAGTTGAAATAAGCAAAGCCAGCAGAGTTTTTCTCCTTCTGGGCCCAGGTACCCGGGGCTTGTAGATGCCCCTGGGGCATTTAGGGGAAGTGTTCACAGACGCCAGGACTGGAAAATTTACAGATTTACTGCAAAAGGCCAGAGAAGGGGGAGCATGGAAAATGTTCCCTGTAGCAGACAAGCAGCCGATTATCACCCCTGCTCCCGAGGGTCTGTGAGTGAGAGACGCCACTGCTTTAGGCAAACCCGGTCTCACATTGGGGCTTTGTGGGCTTCAGATGCTGCGGTGTTGTACAGCACAGCTTCCAGACAGCACTGTCCTTATTTCCAGCATCTTGCCTGAAGGGAAATGCATATCCATAGTAATAACACAAGCAAATAAAGCCAACCTGATTCTACCATTCAGACATACCTAGAAATAATTAATCAATATAATGTGGATGCCCTGACCCTGGGAGTGTCCAAGGCCAGGCTGGACGTGGCTCTGAGTAACCTGGTCTAGTGAAAGGTGTCCCTGCCCACGGCAGAGGGGTTGGAACTGGATTATCTTTAAGGTCTCTTCCAAACCAAGCCATTCTATGATTCTGTGATAACAGAATTGAGGAGAAAAATTGCTTTTCTGTTTTACCTAATGCGAGACACTTCACAGCACATTTGACATGGCCTCCCAGCTAATGAAAGTAAATACAGCACTGTCTTTTTGAGGAATGCATCTTTGCTAGTACAAAGGAGCTACTTCAGCTGGAAGAGCTCAGATTCAGGCATCGTTAGTTAGTAGTGCTGCATGTAATCTTTCAGACCCTTTCTTGTGGACAGGTGGCTTCTAGCTGACCACAGCTACAGCATTGAGGAAGATACTTGACAACTTTATGCCTTCTTCTGTCACTTTGAATGCTGGAGCCACTTGTCCGTACGTTATAAAACGTCAAACATCTTCCCTCCGTTATCTGACAGTGAGATGAATCTTCCCTGCTGGCGTGATTGCTGCTTTCTGGCCAAGAACATACTCATTTACTGAACACATCGTGTTCAAAACTGACTGTGCCCCAAAATAAATCTCTCATCTCTTTACAGCTCCAATGTTGGAGTTAGGGAAGAATGGACAGAATCACATGCTGAAGTAAAATAACACAATCAAATTACCATATAGCAACCAGGAAGAAACCAAAATAGCAATACAGTCCTGTCTCATTCTGGAGCTGGAGCACAGCCAGTTTGCAGTCTCCTTTTCTCTGGTGCACCCTTACTGTGATAAAAAAATCTGTTATCCAAGGGTACCTTGGAAAACCACCTGTAACAGATTTCCAAGTTGTAAATACAAGAGGAGTTAGTTATACAGAAAGGTTGACTTTATATACATGCTACAGCTCAACTGTTTTTTGGAGACAGCTTTGCCACTAGTGAAAATAGATTTAAAAAGCCAGACATATTTTCATGATGCGCTTATTTAATGATTCTAAGAAATACAAATAATAATACAAATATTGTTACTTGTGGACAAACAAAAATATCATCTTTGTTGTATAAAACATGAAAGGAGACATCATCTCCTCCAATTCAAGAGGTATCAAATCTGTTGAACCGTTGAAAATTTTGGACACAGAGATTCCTCGTGCATGCAGCCGTTTCCAAGATATCTCAGTGGGGTCACTCTTCACAGAAATCTCCTTTTCCTGGAGGGCAGAACTGATTTCCCACTTTCTCCTTGGGAGTCTGCTTTGCTCAGCCACCTGTTAAGGAAAGCTGGACCAGAATTCAGGCACTTCCCAACCCTAATGAACTATAACACCTGCATGGCCAGAAAGGGAAAACAGAAAAGCAAGTGAAAAACATCCCAGCCCAAAGCCCTAACTAGTTTAAATGAGTGCTGACAGAACTAATTAGTTGTTTCTGATTTGCTGAATCTAGTCCAATAAACATGGCCAATGAGTTAAAGTCTTTGCTCCAGGATCAAACAAGCATCCATCATCCAGAATGGGTGCTCTTAGACAGCTCATTATAGTTGAGTGACCATCGATTGGCAAAATCCTTGGCCCACAGTTCGCAAAACACTGAAATTTGTCACCTGGCTTTCAGAGGCACCAGACATTCAGTGCTGTTCCCCTCAGGGGAATCTGGAAGTGGCTCGGCACTTCTGAGATTCGGGCATTTACTTATCTGGGTAAGTGTGGATTTACAAACCTAAACTTCCTTTTCAAATTCGCAGGGGTTTAAATGCTTGCTAAATCCATGCCATTTCATGAAAATAAGAGATTGAAATCGTAAAATAGGCTAATGCACTTCAGAGAGCTGTGCTCAACACATTTTCTTCTGGCTGTGCTAGCCCTGGTCCCTCCCTCTGTGTAGCCCGTCTGCCTCAGCAGGGCATAGGAAGACTTATGCACTGACAAAGGTGGCTCGACCTGCTGGTGCCTGCTTCACCCCTTGGTGAATTCATTTTAGGAAGGGTTGTGGATCCTGCTGAGGCTCTCCTCTCCCTCCCTCCCAGCAGTGCTGGCTGGCTGCAGCATGCCCCTGCAGACCACAGTGCCTCCAGCCCAGCCCCAGGGCACTCGGTGCTATGGTCAGACCATGACACGATTCCTCCCATAAATTGCACCCTTCCTCTCCCCCAAAGGGAAGGATGCAAACCATGAGTTTTCTCCACTGAGGAATAGAAAAGGAGGCTGTATCAGAATAACTAATTCTGGGAAGAGTATGACTGCCTCTCTTGAGCAAATATTATCTTCCATAGACAGAGGAAGATAAATTGTGATGACTGTAGTGGTACCAGCACTCCGGCAGTGCTGCAGCCGAGTTGACGGCCATGCTTTTGTCTTCTGCTTGCAAATTGCTCTGCTTTCAGAAAACATTGCCAGAACTGGTGCTGTCAAAACCAACTCTGTGTTACAGGGTTTTTCCCCTTTTCTGTGACCTTGGTGGTAATTAAGTGTCTCGTTCTCGCAGGGAAAAAAATGTGAAGCATGAATTGGACCTGCTGGCCTGGCTGCTGATTTATGGGTCAAGTCTCTAGCTGTTACAGACAAAATTTTTAAGTCTCTGATTAAGAAACCCTGCTGATTTAAGGATCTCACAAGAGATGTGTGCATAATGAATTATCTAGAGATGATAATTGAAATTATTCCTTGATGATTCATATCACCTTCCTTTATTAAATTACCATTTTAGAAGTCTAAAAAGGGCAATGCAAGCTGACAGGTGGTGACATTACAACACATATAACAGGTCAGCCAAACAACACGCTGGGAGTTTGGGTAAGTGGTATTTGGTCCCAACCAGAGATGCCAACAGAAAGCAAAGGCTGAAGGAGATACAAAAGCCAAACTGGTATCATTAAGGGATAAATGTTTCCCAACATCCAGAATGTCTGCCTTTTATATGTCTGAACCTGTGGTAACTTTTTTCCTCACTTGAGCAAAAGTGTCCAGCTAACAGTCTGCAGTAATGTCCTGCTCCATTATTAGTTGCCATATTAGCATTAGGTATTAGTATTAGTACTAATTGCAGTATTATTTGCCAGTAATAAAATGACAATATCTGTTCTTCCTTAGGAAATACTGAGAGCTACCTGTCATCCCCAAAATCTATATGTACATAGGAAACATGTTACAAAGACATGTAAAAATGTGCAGCAGATGAACAATATTTTTCCTTCCTGGGTTCAGCTTATATTAGCAGAGGCTTTTTAGGTCTTAAACCTACATGCTTGGGAACCTATAAATATCTTCCCTGTGTCCTCTGGAAAGGCGTGTGTAGAAAATCAGTGCTGCAGACATCACATCTCTTATGGTCTAAAGGTAGAAGGAAACAGTGAGCCTGAGCAGTGGGAACTGGGAAATGCAAATGCACTGATTCTGATGTTGCTTTAGTGTCATGTAGTATTTTTCTCCAAGCAAATGCATGATAGCAATCACTGTCTCTACATCTGACACACATCAGGAAAGTACTAGAAAATGCAATTAGCCAGTGTTAATCTTTACCATGACATGTCCCTGTAAGAAGGCTCCACTTATTTCTGTGTTTCATAAGCTGACATGAGAAGGGTCTCAGAAGGAGCCTTGTACCTTCAACCTTCTCCAGCAGTGCCATTTTCTCATGGCTGGGTGTTACCCAGTGAACACAGAGCAGGTGGCAGGGGATGGCCTGGACCACAGCAGTTGTGCCATTGCAGCACTGGCAGGAGTGAAGGATCTGCTCCCTGTCACCATGTGAGCATCATCCCAGCTGGGGATCAACTAAGCACACAAGGGAAATCAGAAAATGGTGTCTGCATTTTGAAGGTGCAAAATAAGTAGCAAAGGCAAAAGACACTGTTCCATATCTGCAGCTGTTTCACAAAGAGATTGTGCTGTTCCTGTGAAACATTAGCTCTGCAATTGCTTAAACCCTGGGGTTTTGTATTATCTAGCCAATACATATGCTAAAAATGAACAAAACCATATTCTGGACTTCAATAATTTTTACATTCCGTTGGCTGTAACAAGTGTCTTCTTTGCAATAACTTAGTAAGCCCAGCAAAACAAGACTTCAGCAAATGCACTTAAAATGTAATTAATATACAGAAAGCCAGACCATAACAGCTTGTGCAAGAAAAATTACTTTCAGCAGGATGATTTCCATATTTTCCATGGGGAAATCCTGGAAGAATTATGTGTGCATGCTTATGAAGTGCATGCACAGTAAAATCCAGTGTGCTCTGGACACCCTGGGCTTTGCTGAGCTTTCTGAAATGCTATTCAGCACACAGAGTTCAGCCTGACCCTTGGTACACAGAAGTCAATGCACCTTCACTGCACAGCAAATGTACTTGGGCTCAGAGTTTGTCAAGTCTTGGGATAGAACCACTGCCCCAAGTGAGTCCTCAGATGCCCTAAAATCCTGAAAAACTGCCCCAGGCAGTTTTTCGGCTGGAAAAAAAAATGCACTGTTGAGGTAGTAGGGGTGGTGGCTGCTTGGGGACCTTGAGAACCATAGAATCACAGAATCACAGAATCAGAGAGGTTGGAAAGGACCTCTGAGATCATCAAGTCCAACCCTTGATCCACTGTCACCACAGTTACTAGACTATGGCACTAAGTGCCACATACAGTCTCTTTTTGAATACCTCCAGGGACAGAGAATCCACCACCTCCCTGGGCAGCCCATTCCAATGCCTGATTACCCTCTCTGTAAAGAACTTCTTCCTAACATCC
>JAWWLV010000001.1:106916213-106929017 GCA_035041135.1 Platyrinchus mystaceus
TTTTTGTGGATCGGTGTGACATTCACCAACTTCCAATCATCTGGGACCTCCCCAGTGAGCCAGGACTGTTGGTAAATAATGGAGAGTGGCTTGGCGAGCTCTCCCACCAGCTCCCTCATCACCCTTGGGTGGATCCCATCTGGTCCCATAGACTTGTGAGAATCCAAGTGGCTCAGCAGGTGGCTAACTGTTTCCTCCTTGATTACAGGGGGCTATTCAGCTTCTTATCTCTGTCTATAAGCTCCAGAAGCCAGCTGTCCTCAGGACAATCTGTCTTATTGTTGAAGATTGAGGTAAAGAAGGTGTTAAATACCTCAGTCTTGTCCTCATCTTTGATAACTATGTTCCTACCCATGTCAAATAAAGAATGGATGTTTTTCTTGTCCCTCCTTTTGCTATTGATGTATCTATAGAAAGACTTTTTTTTAGCCCTAACAGAAGTGGCAAGATCAAGTTTTGCTCATTTTCTTTTGGCAAGACCTAATTATATTCCTAAACTCTTCCTGAGTAGCCAACACTTTTTTCTATAATCGGTAGGCTCTCTTTTTTACCCTAATTTCCTTTAAAATCTCCCCATTCAGCCAAACCGGTTGTCTTCCCCGTCAGCTTGCCTTTCGGCAGATTGGGACAGCCTGCTCCTGTGCGGTCAGGACTTCATTCTTGAAGCATGTCCATCCCTCCTGGACCCCTTTGTTTTCAAGGGTAGTTTCCCAGGGTACCCTCTGAACTAGTCCTCTGAAAAAAACGAAATCTGTCTTCTGGAAGTCCAACGTAGAGGTTTTATTGATGGCCCTCCTTGCATCCCTGAGTATTGAAAATGCACTCCAAAACAGCACAGGCATCCAAATCAAGACCCAGTGATGCCTGTCTTCAGAGGATGCTAAAAAGTATTTGTGAATTGCTTTTTCCTAATTTGTGACTTTTCTTAATTTATGAACCAATTGCTTTATAGCCCATATGAAAATGCTGTTGAACCATAAAATCGTATTAACACATCTCTGTGCTTGGGAGAGGGCATAATTTATCTATGAGACTGGCTTTTCCATAGCCAAAAACCTCCTGTAACACTAACTCCTTCAGTCGCAGCAACGAATTGGTACTTGTCACCATCCAATCTCATTATGTTCCCCTTCACTTGATCCTAATTATTCTGCTATATTCTTACCTCAAAATTCTTCTCCAGTAAGCCCTAACCTCTTCTCAAGTACCATTTTTATTTGAAAAGCGTCTCCAATTTAATTCCAAACCCCACTTCTTCTCTAAGCTGCTTTATCCCTCCAGACCTCTTAATGTCTTTCCAGTCTCTCCCCATCTGCCTCTCTTATTTTTACTGGGGCATTATCAGGGGCATTTCTGTATATGTGTAAGCATGGATGTAGTTACCATCATCCTTCTCAAAAGCTTTCATTAATTTTCAAGAGCTCTGGACTTACTTCCAGGATATTACTAAGACAAAATACACTAGTGAGTTCCAAAGCTCCCCAGAAGCACCCAAAGGAGTCAGCTGTGTCAGGCCATTGAGATGGTACTTGCCAAAGGCAAAAAGACAGTGCTTGTTTTGGATGGTTTTTTTGTAGATAAACCAGGGCAAGCACTATCAACAGGTTTTGTGACAAAGCCAGTCAAAGAAAAAGACCTACAGCCACTGGAAAATCACCAAAGGTGGCAGAGAAAGCAGGTAAATCTGTGGATCAGAGAAACTGTGAGTGTGGCTCCAGCTGGGGGGCAGGTTCATGGAGGAGCACTGGTGCCAGACCCAGGCACAGGCAGAGCTGTGTAGGTATGGTGTAGGGAGAGGCTTTAAATCATGCTGAAAGGGACTGGTGCGTCCAAGTATCCAGCCAGAAGAAATGAAGTGTGGCAATTGAAACCATTAAGATAGCATTTCCTAAAGTGTTTTTAAGGATGAATTGCAATGCGGTTCTTTGCTTACTTAAAAATAAAAAAAATCTTCCATTAGCCAGCAGTGTAATCTTAGTGGTTTCAGACAGTTCTGCCTAGTCACAGACACTTTTTACATGAAAAAATTGTGCAGCCTATAAACACTTGTATCTAATTATTATATTTTTTTCCTGCACTTCTAGAGGTGAAATCAACACAAATCAGTCTCATAATTAATTGCATCTCTCTATGAATGTAAGCTGTTTTACAGTCACTTTCTAAATTTCTCATGTGGATCCTTTAGCATCTAGTTCTCTTCTTAATGTCTATCCTAAAAATGTAACATTCTTGTAAAACAACCGTCAGTATTTCTCTAATAGGTCTCTTAGATTCTCTCTCAGCAGGAGTATTATCTTCTAGTCTATCATGGTTTTCTTTTTACCTCTCGAAGTCTGTTTTTTATGAAAATTATTCAGTTGTAACTTGAGCTTCTCTCCTTTTTTTTAGTGAGATCTGAAGGAGAAGATGAGAGAGAATTATTTTCAAGAGTGCAGCTGGAAGAATGAAAATAAAAGCTAAGAGCTAAAAAATTCATGTTACTTATTAAAAAGCTTAAATGCTAGAACCCAGGCTATGAAGTACAGAGAACAGTTGTTTACCAGCTCTTCATTTTAATGACTGCCAAAGATTAAAGTGGTTAACAAAGTGAAGTTTCAGAGCAGAAAGAGCAATGCTTCATTCCTGGAAGTCTTCAAGACCAGGTTGGATGGAGCTTTAAACAACTTGATCTGGTTGAAGATATCCCTGCGCATGGGAGGGTTTGGGAAGGGTGGAAGTAGCTGGTCTTTGAAGATCCCTTATGACTCAAAACCATCCTGTGACTCCATGATTACAGGATTCTTGTGAAAGCATTTCATGCTAGTAATTAAAATTATCTTAGTGCCTCACTGATGGTGTTATGGCGGAGAGGCAGGAAGGGCAGAGGCTTGCCCACCTGGTCCTCCTGGCCACCCTTTCTGTACCAGTCACCCCCTGTACTGCTTTGAAAGAGGAGCAGAGCTCCTGGCTGCACTGCCCCAACCATTTCTACAGGTATTTCTACCAAACCCTGCAGTGTGGACATAACGTTGCACCCCTTGCAGAAAATTTTCCAACTACATGACTTACCAAAAAAAGGTTACTTTTCAATTCACGCTCAGCAAACTGCAGTCACACTGAGGTTTTCATAAGTTATGTCTCTTTAGGTACAATTCTAGTAGTCTCTGAATTCCTAGAAAATTTACTTTGGCGTAATCAGACTATTTGACACGGGTCCTCTCAGTTCTGCACTGTCGTATTTCCATGTTTGAATGCACTGACTTGTTAAAAATGTATTTCTTTTTCCACTTTCTTATTTTTCACATTCTCCTTCACTGCATTTATCCATGTATTTGCAGATGAAAAATTAGCCTTGCAGACCACGTTGCTCTCCTTGTCAGAAGATTTGTTTTGCTCCTGCAGTGTTTCCCTGTCCTCTCTCTGCCCCGTCCTCATCCTCTGCCTCCTTTCTGCAAGCAACAGATTGAGGCCACCCATCTCCAAGCTTGTCTCTGCCTTCTGCTTATATTCTCTCTCCTCACACCTCTTTCATCATTCCTCTTTTGCTTTAGAAATCTTTGCTTACCCTCATCCCAGATATGGGAATGAGTCTCTGAAGGACATGCTGGTGGCAGGTGATGGCAATTGCTGATGGTGGTGACACCTCACCTCAACATATCACCTCCCTTTCAATTAGAGCACCATTATGTTTATTGCTTATGGCATTTCCAAAATCTCATAAGAACTTCAGAGTAAGTAGACAGGGTTGAGTTATGTTGAATGAAGGACAAGAACTTGGTAGTGTTGGAAGAAGGGCTGGTGTTCTCTGACATAGAAGAGGAGGCACAAGGACAGGATGGGACATGACCCTGCTCTGCCCCTTCCTGGGCTGTCACAGGAGGTTACCAGCCCCACAGCCAGGAGGGACTTCCACCATAATGGGGTCAGCAAAAGACACTTGGACACCTTTGACATCCCTCCATCATGGCCTGTATGGGGATGCGCCTTTATGGGATACTGAGTAGCACGTTTTAGGTCTGCACCTGACTTGCCGGCTGTTTCAATGTGGGGAGGGAACCCAAGATAGGGAAGGGGAGGGAACCCAAGATAGGGAAGGGGAGGGATCAAAGCATTTTGGGAAGGAACAATCAAGGAAAAAAATAAGGGAAAAGGGATAAAAGGAGGTGGTTGTGCACATAAGTCGCTGATCACCGTGTTTGTCTGACCCCGCCCTGCCCCTGCCCAGCGCAGTCCGTCCTTGTTTTCTCATTAAACACCATTTCTGTTATTTTCCTGTGTGTGTGTGTGTGCTGTGGTGCTCTGAGTGGCAGCAGCTGGAGTGGGACCCAGGGGCCTTAGGGCCCTTCTGCCTGTGGGCCACCAATGGGGCGTGTGAAGGGGTGTGTGTGTCACACGTGTCACCAGTGAGCATCAGGCCGGAGAGCAAGTCAAGTGATCTGGGAGCCAAGGATAGACCAGGGGGTCTGCCACTTGGCTACTGGATGTACCATGAGGTTTAATCCAATGACTGCGGTGAGTGCAGGGTTTGGAGGTTCCCTGAGACACCTGTTTGTGTGTGTCTGTGTGTGTGTGTGCATGTACACACACGTGACTACTGGCAGCACTTGCTCTGCTGGGTCTGGGAGCATCCAGCAGCTACTTATGGGTACAGGCTGTACAGGGGCTGAGCAGGGTCATGACTCTTCCCTGTCTGAACACAGGATGCTCCCATCCACCCTGTCTGGTGGATGGGAGCAGAGCTGGGCTCATGCTGACAGCCCTCAAAGATCCACACGTGCTGTCTAAACAGGAGGAAGACTTTGATACAGACTGTCAACCCTCAAATCCATCTTGCTTCAGCTCACCTGGAAAACATAGCTCTGCACCGTAAAGACGTAATCCCTGGTGAAAACCTCTTCACAAAGGAATAAAAAGAGAAGAAGCTGGCACATAAGTCAGCCTGCTATTGCTCAGTGTTTCATATTGGCTTTGTAGATAAAAGTGTTTGCAATCAATAGCTTTAAATTCTATTTCTGCCTAGGTCCCTTTAAGTGACAAATAACTAACATCCCAGTTTTGGACCAAACCATGAGAAAGAGTCAGTAATAGTTCATAATACGCAATCTCTATGCCCTTGGATTACAATTTTAATGCAGAACGCCTGGCTGCTGGGTCTTCTAACTCACGTGTAATCAGCCATTCCACATGCATGGCAGAACAGGGAGGTATTTCCCCTCAAAGGAGTTGAAAGAAAATAGAAATCCAGGCAACCCTGGAGATTTGTCATGCATAAAGGCCACCAGACTTTGCACCTTCAATAAAGTGAGGAGAAAATAAAGCTAAATGCATTACAATCCCTCTGAAGTAAAGGGTATGTTGGAAATGCTTGGGATATTAAGCTATTAGGAAACCTACTGGGCTTCCTTGCTTCCTGCCTCTTAGGGGAGAAGGGGAACTGGAGTATCCCCAGCTTCCATAAAGAAGTATGGAGAAGCTTTAACAGAACGCTGTGCCAGAATGAAAGCAACAACTTTATCTAATTTTACTGAGGCCCTGACAGGTTACAGGGAAAAGAATGAAGTCAGGGTGTGGCAGCTTTATATTCTGCAGCTCCAAGCCCCACATGCACTTGTTCAGGGACAGCAAGTGTCTCCGGCCACTTGCTCCTGCCTGAGTGGCAGCTGCAGCCACCAGCAGTCACAGGTGTGCCACAAGTTTTCAGGAACTTCTGCGTCTCTCTGTGCTATTTTTGCTTTTTTTCACCTTACTTTTTCTTTGCCTTGATGTTTTCATTCTTCTCCCCACATTATTGTTTTCTTCCCTTCCTGGCTTTGTCACTTGCCTCTCCATCATCTCTCTACCCTCAGCTGTGCCCTTGGTCCCCGGTAGTTCTCTCTTCATTCCCTGACTGACCTTGCCATCTCTTTCTCCTTACCTCCTTTTTTGTTAATATGCTGAGCTATAGCAGGGCAGTATTTTGGCTGGAAGTGGTGTCTTCCCAAGGAAATCTCTTTCCCTGGGCCCTTCTGTGTCCCTTTGTGCATGGAGTTGAATGTCACATCAGAAACAGCGACTTTGCACATATAATCTTTCCCTTTCTTTCTCTCTCTCTCTTCCCTTCTCCTTCTTTCTCCTGTATCCTTCATATTCTGTGTGCACTTGAACAGTGTCATAGCCTCAATCTGATTACAAATTAGTGCAGCTCTGTCAAAGCCAGCAGACAGGGTTGAATTAAAGACTCATATCAATGCAAAGTGAAAAAGGAAGCATCTTTTTTTTAGTAGGAGACAGACTTGATACAGAATGATGAAAAAGTAGAGTGGATTAATAATGAGGACAAGGAAATAGTAGCAAGAGCGCACTTCATAAGCCTACCACTCTTCTGTGGCTTTTATGAATTTCTGCAATATTTGCTAGAATAATAGAAAGGAGCAGCTGCAGGGAAAGGCACAGACAAATTACAAGCCACTAGTAATATCTGTATTCAGGACAGGGCTGAGATATGCTCAGATAGTGGTCTGTGATATATTAAATGATAGTGTATATTGCATTAACCTATAGTTAGTTACTGCTCTGTCACAAACACTGCACTGTCTTGGGCACTTACTTTGCACGAGGCTTTCAAGGACAGTAGGATCTGCACAGCTTCAGACAGGTCTATATGGCTGGATATAGATGGACCTGTGCTCCCTCCAGCCATGCTCAAAGTTATTTGGGCAGAAAAAGAGCACTTCCAGGACCATGTATGTGTGGGTGTATGCATGCATATATGTCCTATATATATTTAAAAATATAAATTTTGGCAAACAAAAAAAAATTCTGCTTCAGGACAGACTTAAATATTGGATGTTCTGGTTTTTTACTTATGAAAAAAAAGCAGTGAGTAAGCTCACACCGCAGAGCACTGCACAAGTTCTATTTTGCAAATTTTTTTTCCTTTTGGATTTTGAGAGATGATCACGGTTCACTTTTTCTCTCCTCTCCTGACTGTGTCCTGTTCGCAGATTCCTTGGCTGACAGAGACACTAGCAGTGGTTTTCCTCCCTGTCCATGTCTGAGCAGCAGTTCCACCCTGGACTTGACAAAACACCAGCCTGTCTCTCACACTGAAGAAATTCACAAAAAATCATACTGAGAATTCAATTTTCAGCCAGCTTAATAACATTTAAATATCTACTTTTTAAGGCGTCTTGGAGACTCTGACCCTGTGTACTCCGGAACATTACCTTCAGTCTGCTTTGTGTCTCTGCCTCCTCTGCCTTTCACAGGAGACACTGTCAGGATTGAAGATTGTATGAGATGAGATACATCCTGTGTAGACAACAGCTGCTCACAGGCTTCATTGACCTGAATAGAAAAAGAGTCCTGGACTAGGAAGGAGATTAATAAAAGCAAGGTTTGGTATGCTATCGAGGACCAGGAGCAGGAGACAAATGTCTGTCCATTCCACATCGTAATGGCAATAGTTGCAGCTATGGTCACTGGTAGAGAGGGTACAGAGGACACATGGGAGGTAGGAGCCATGGGAATTTTGTCCCTCTGCCCTCTCCACCCCCAAAGCCTTGGAGGTGAAGGTGGCAGCAGCCAAAGGGAGCAGGCAGCAGCCTGGGATCTGTCCTTGGCTGTTTTAGGTACAAACCCCATTGCCATCAATCAGGAACAGGAGGTAGCATTCAAAGAACTCTCCTTGCTTGGGAGCTTTGAAATAAATCAAAATGACTTTACATGGCCAAGGTTGCTGTAAGGTTACATATGCTTGAAGCATCTCTTTTTTACATTGAAAGAGCTGTGTCTTCTTTTCTTTTATTTCTTTTTCTCCTGCCATACAGCCCTCGTCTTCTCTCACTCTCCTTTCTTCTTCACATCCATTTTTCCCTTCTTCTTCCCCCGGCTCCCCTCCAAATGTAAAAAGTCGAGAGGATGGCAGCTTGAAGCTCGCAGTGAGGATGCTGTCTGTCGGTAATGGACAGTAGGTGGAGCACATCCACTGTTTTAAGTACCGGTGAGTTTCATAACTTTTTTATCTCCTGTAAAACTATCTATCATTTCTACTGCAGTGAATCAGTAGTTGCAAGGTAGCACAGCTCTATACAAAGCAACTAATCTTGGTTAGACCTCAGCAGAGAGCATCGTGACTCACGTTGAACCACATGGGGCCAAACACTGGCCGATCTAGATGGGAGATGAAAATATAAAAAGGAGCAGTCTCTTAAGAGTTTCTAGTTCTGAATGCTACTCTTCTTCTTTTCTTCTTTCTTTTTTTTTTTTTGTTTTGTTTTGTTTTGTTTAATTTTGTTTCACTTAAGAAAAATCTATTCCACAATTGAGCACCAGCCTGGGGTCCATCCCCTCCTTTTTTCCTGCCTTTCTGTGCCAGGTCTGCAGCTTCGTGATTGTTTTGCACCACTGCAGCTGCTGAGGGACCCCAGGGTGGATGAAGCAGCATCTGAGGGCTCAGCATCAAGCCTCCCATAAGCACATGGGACCTCCCTTCCACACCAGCACTGGGCATATGGGAAATCTTTGGACATCCATCATTTCTGTCTGATGTTTCACTGTCTCCCGTGTATTTTTCATGAGTCTGGGGAAAAAACTAACAATAGCAACAGACACAGACTAACTTTTAGTTAAACTAGCCTAGGATTCATGTGTGCCTGCAATCTTGTCTGTTTTTTTCCAACTAGATCAGCTGTCATAACGAGGGAGATTGCAGACCTTGCTTTGCTTACGTGCTCGCATCATCATGGCGACACCATCACTCCTGTCACACCACAGGTCATCTCACCACTGCAGGCTTTTTTGTCTCCCTGTGAGCCCTGTGCTGTCCCTTGCTCCGTGGAACCTGCTGTGACACAGCTCTTGCAGAAAAGCAAACCCAGTGTTTTCCAAACAGCCCAGCTGCAGAGGTTCATTGCTGGGAGGGTCTCAGACAGCCCTCCTGGCATTGCTCCTGGTCTCCTAAATCAGCATCTCTTCACCAACAATATCTGGCCCCCTCTGCTGAGCCTGGAGGAGTGGTGGGCTTTGAAGCAGATGTTCATCTTTCATTTTCAGAGCGTTTTTCTATTAATGGTGAGTGGTGAGAAGGTGACCTTTCCAATCTGGCTACCTGATACTTAACACTTCTAAGTGCATCCCCTCTTGCAGGCACCATGCAAGTGTCCACTGGTGGTTCAGAAGGGGAGCGAGGAAGGTGCAAAGAAGGACGAGGATCCCTGGGATGAACTCACTTGACCTGCAGATTCCTGCAGTGTTCAACGGAGACTGGCAGATTTACACAAGACACCATCTGCCTGATTTGTATCCTCGTTTGAACAGACTGATTTTTTCTCTGCCTCTCTTGGTGTCAGACCCATTTTTGTTGTCCCCAGCATTCCTCTGGGACATGTGGCTAGTGGGAGCTGACCAGAGCCCAGTGAGGGCAAGGACAGCTTCACCAGGCTGGCCCTCTGCCTGTCTTGGCTGCGGCTGTACCACATTCCCTCTCCTCAGGGCTTCACTGTAAGCTGGCATGTGCCATCAGAGATGGGATTTAAGGGGCCTCCCTTCAGCTGTTGTGTAATAGTGGTGTAGACAAGGGGACAATTTTGCTCTCAGTTACGCTGGCAAACCCCAAGAGGCTTTTTGTTAAAAGCATCTTTCATTCTCCTCCTCTCCCCCTCTTTAGGATCCCCTCAGGGTTTCTTGCTCTTTCCCTCCTCCTCCTTGCAGTCACAGTGGAGGGAGGTGGATGCTTCATCTCATGCCTTACTGTTCCAGACAATGCCTTATCAGTGCTGGTTTTGGGATGGGACTTTGAGGCACTGCTGCTCATGAGACCAGAAGTGGGGAGCCAAAGGGTTTCTGGAGAGGGGCCAAGCATTGCTTCTGGTGCCCTGCTGCACTGCCAGTGCCCCTTATCAGTGTCCTCTCCACCAGCCGTCCCAGAGCAGGAGCGGCAAGGCAGGGCTGCATCCTGCTGCATCCTGTGCCTCAGCACCGTGTGCCTGAGGCATGGCCTGGCTGGCACTCACTGGCTGGCACCTCCAGGGAGTAGCCTGGTGGGGCAGCTGGGGGCTCAGCCCACTCTTCACATGCGAGACCACTGTTTTTCCTGTGCCCTGTGGCACAGCAGCCAGCAGGGAAAAATAACAGGCGCGCCTGAAGGTAATGGATTACGACCAGCGGTCATTGCTGTGTGTGTTTTCCAAGGCTCATTTTATTCCCTGCTGTAGTCCTTCAAATTAACAGTGGTCTAGTTATTTACATTTGAAAATTGGATGATATGCTGGACTGCTATTTCTCTATTGACTCTGTGCTGCTAATACATTTGGAAATTGTCTGCCTGCTGCAGATAGGCACTGCCTGCTTGGAAACATTTGGAGTCTCTCTATCAGCGTCGCAGAGGGAGACACAGAATATAGGAAAGGACATCTGATTGTTTGCGCTTACCTTCACCCAGCGGTAATAGAACAGCGTTTGTGTTTGATACATCCCCTGCTGTGCACCAACAACCTGTGCTCTGCCTGCCTGAAGAAGGCAAAACCTGGCTGACATTTCTGCCCCATCATTTGTTGAGCTGTAGAGGCTGTAATCAGCTCATCAAACCTTGTGTGCATCCTCAGGAGCCACTGGCTGGAAAATCTAGGTGGTGCAAGAGCTGCACCAGGGCCTGTGAGTCGGTGGGACCTTGCACTGCCCTCAAAGCCCAAGGCCAATGCGAGGGTATCCTGCTTCCCACCATCCCTTCCCACTGTGCCAGCAGTGCCTCATCACCACCCACTGGATCATGATGACAGGTCTCATTGCTTTGAGTTTCTGGGGTGGAAAGCAGAACAGGTGATGCTTTCCATGGGCTTGACAGCTGTAGGTGTTGGGGACAGAGTGGCTGAGAGCTGCCAGGGCTTGGCAGGTGGATTCCTGTTCTCCAGGTATGGTAGATGCCAGCAAAAGGTGTGGAGACAGGAGGAGGTGGACAGGGGAGGGGGCAGAATCCCTGGCACTTTCAAGGAGACAAAGAGAAGGGCTGCTGACAAAATAGATGGAGGGGGAGTAAGGCACCCAGAGAGAGAGAGAGAAAGCAGGGTAAAAGCCTTCTGAAAAAGCCAGGCAGCCAGGAGCAGGATAGCACAAAGGGCAGCAAGCCAGGAAGTGCCGTGCTGTAGATGAAGTGAGGTCTGCAGCAGAAAGATTCCTGCTCCTCTGTGAGCCACCACTTCCAAGGGAATGGTGTGAGACCTGCAGTGCCTGCTGTCACAAACTCACCTCTCTGCAGGGCTAAAACTGAATGAAGTTTTCGTTTTCTCTCTCACCCCTTCAGCCTGGTTTTGCTGCCTCACAGACAAGCTCACAGCTTGTTGCTGCTCTGAGCAGGATGGCTGAGAACGTCTTCATGCCTCCAAGTGCTTGGCCCTTCCCTCCACTTTTGCTCCCCTGGAATAAACCTTGCTGTGGTCCTTCTGGTCCTCAGCTCCTCCATCCCCTACTGCCACAGCCATGGTGGCTCCGGTCTGGCCCTGCTGCCTCCAGGGAAGCCACCGCTCCATTGGCAGCAGAGTTGCCTTGCCATGCCCCAAAGGAGGGAAGGTGGAAGCTGCTGCTGTCCCCGTGGCACCCAAATGGCACCACAGTGTGGTGATGGGGGAGGGCAAAGGAGAGCTGGCCTTGCCCACAGATCCTGGGACAGAGAAGGGGGCTGAGAGGGTGAATAAGAGGGTGAATAAGAAGCAGTTCCTGGGGCAGGTGGGACTGGGCTGGGACAGGGTGGATGAGGGATAATTTACAAACATGAGTTGGAGCAGCTGGGGCAGCTTTTGGGGATCATATATGAACTACTAAATAATAGAGAACAGAAATATTTTTGGAAATATGAAAATCTCAGGATTTTTGTACAGCTGGCTAATATTTGGGCCACAGAATTGCTTATTGCTTGCTTGTTTAAGAAATAAAAGGCTTCTCTATTTCTGTTTTCACCACTGGCATGTTTGATCCAGCATTGCAGCCTGGCAGGAGGAGCAATAAGCCCTGATTTCAGAGGACACTCCCACTACAAGCTGGCATGAGCATGCTGCAGGCTGCAAGGTGTCAGGGGCTGTCCTCCCCACAGCTGGGCACCTTGCTCAGCTGAAATGTAATAAAAAGCCACACAAATGACACAAAGCAAGGACTTCCCAGCTGGAGCTGGAGGGTTAGTGTGGGTAGTGAAGGTGCTGCACAGCCCTGGACACCCAATCCCAGTGCCAGCCCTGGCCATCCCCTCCTGGCAGCAAACAGTGAGCAGCCCTCAAAGCTGCCCAAGGCTCTCTGGTTAATGCTGGCACATCACGAAAGCTCTTGCAGAAAATCAGAAATACTTTGCAAATGATTTTCCACTTAGTCCGAAGGTTGAATCTGTTGCAAAACATGGCTGGTGCGATCGTGTCTTTTTTGAGCTTGGAGGCCATGGGTTAATAAAAGTTTGATTAGATATATATATTTCTATATAACCCCTGCTGCTTTCAGACACGTCTGTGCCCCCAACTGCTTTGCAGACTGCAGTGCAATCACCAAAGTGGAGTAAAGGCACTTGCCTGGCTGCAGAAGAGAGAAAGATTTGTTGTTTGCTTAGCTGTGACTGAAGAGAATATTCCCTGTGTGCAGGCGGGTTTGATTGTCAGGTACGGCTGCATTTAGTGTGCTCAGTCAGTGCTCACACTTTAGACTGGTACAGCATCTTACCTATACATCATATTAAATATGATAAATAACTGGAGGGGAACAGAGATGCTTTATGCCTATTTTGTTCTATACAGTTTTCCTTCCTTCCTTCCTTCCTTCCTTCCTTCCTTCCTTCCTTCCTTCCTTCCTTCCTTCCTTCCTTCCTTCCTT
>JAWWLV010000001.1:106937344-106969676 GCA_035041135.1 Platyrinchus mystaceus
ATCTATCTATCTATCTATCTATCTATCTATCTATCTATCTATCTATCTATCTATCTATCTATCTATCTATCTATTGAAAAGGTAGAGGAAAGACTATGGAGTCTAAGAGTAAATGGCAGCATATTAACAAGGCAGCCAAAATCAAAGAGAACTAATCTTCCCCTCTGCCCAGAGAACCAAGGAAACACACTGACCAGTAAATAACCTTGTCCTTATAATAATGAGGATATTTCAGCTGAACTTACATAAGAAAACATTCCTAGGAGCCACTCAAAACACCACGTTATTGATGGATGTTAGGAGTTGTAAATAATGGGGCTGTGGGCGTGGGAGGAGTGAAGTTATCCTCCCTCTTGCTTAATTGAATTCAACAGGAGTCATCACTGTGGGCTGCTGTGCTTTGTGGATTGTGTAATCTTCAGGGAAGACTTCAGTACAGCAAAACACACTGATTCACTTATGTAGGAGTGAATCCAGAGTAACTTGAGTCTGGGAGAGTAGATGTGGGATGCATATTTATTTCTTCGGTGAATGAAATGAGGAAATTCTCACCTTCTCCCTCACTGTATTATCAAAATCATAGATAAACATATGCTGGTTTTGCCTTTGTATTGTAATATTTTTCATCATATTATTTCTACCACCAAAAGGTAGATCAAAGACAGCAATGTGACACAGCTGAGTGGAATCTGGGTATCAAAACCTACACGTTTCTTAGATATGAGAAGGGAGATGTGTGATCATCCTCTCTGATGGGAACACACACTTCCTAAAGCCCCAGAGGAGGGAGGTTTCCTAAAATTATGCCTGGTGCCAAGGATACTATCAAGTGCTGGACTGACCACTGAAGATCATTCTGGTCCAAAGCTCCTGCCTGCAATGAGGCAGAAAGTGTGGGACTGGCAAACACCTAAAAGCTTGGGGAGCATAAAACCACAACTTCAACAGGGGAGAAAAACCTCACAGCTGAGGCACCGAGATGTTCCTGGCAAGGGAATGCACTGGGTGAGCGCTGAACCACAACAAAAACTGCTGCACCTTTTATAACATAATTGCGTGCTTTATTGATATACACAGTAAAGCAGTATATAATACAATAGTAAGGCATATATTTGGTGAAATTTGGTATGTTGTGAAAAAAATGCAGTAAAACAGAAGTTTATAAAAATAATTAGTAAATGTTACAGTGTTGGGTGTTAAAACACAATATATTATGATATCCAAGTAATAAACCAGTACTGAGTAACGATGAAATAACATGCCATATGGTATTTATGTTTTCAACTACACTGATTATGTTTTACAGTTTAATATTTTGTCATTATAAGGAATATGAAATAATTCCCAAATTATGCTTAAAAAAGCAGCAATAAAGCTTTCAACTTTTTAAATACTTTTTGACAGACTCACTCAAAAACTAAGATCTAGAAAGTAAAACAAACAAAACAAAACCCTGATGAAAACAATCGTGCAATCTGTTTTTCCTCCATTTTTTTTTCTGAAGAGAAGGTTTAATGTATAAGGGGGGAAAAAAAGAAGAAACCCATTTCTCAAATTGCAATTTAAACCTTCTGCTAAAAAAGGCCATGAGAAATAGTGAGGGTTCCTATTGTAATAAAATGTTAAAAAAAGCTCTTTATTAGGAAAGCAGAGGTTTGGGGGGATTGTATTTATGTTTAGAGATTATTAACGTTGTTATTATTTAAACAATGAGACCTGGTCACACAATGGACACGTGGTGAGGATGTAACATTGTCGTACATAATTGTCAGGAACACCACAAAACCAAAGTGAGGTAGAAATAGCATGACTAGCTATGTTCAATGTTAACTAGCATTCAAAATAAAATCTTTCCCAAGTTTAATTACAATTCATACAAGAAGAGGTAACAGATTTTTTAAACTCTTGCAATATAAAGTCAGACGGTGTGTTTCTATGTATTCTAAGGTAAAATTAAAAGCTGGTTAAGAAAATGAAGTGGTAAAGCTTTTGCTGACAGCACCTCATACCCAAACCAACCTCTCCCGAGCTGCAGTCAAGCTGGCTAATCTGTTTTGCTACTGGTTCCTCTCTTTTTCACGTTACTGTTAATTGTGCAGGATTACTTGTAGAGAGAAACAGGGAAGGAGAAAGGACCAGGGCCTTTGTTTCTGTGATAAACATCTCATGGAGCAGTGTGACTACCTTCACCTGATCACCACACGCGCGCAAGAACAGCAGTAACTCTCGTACAGCCTTTCCCAAAGGTCGCTCGCGGCATTACAGCCCCTTGGGACCGGCTGCTGTAGCAGGCTGAGACACAGGACTGTGGAAAGCTCTGGCTGTACTGTCCAGAGGATCGAGGAGCTTCATGTTCATTAAGAGCATTGGGAGCTGGACAACGCTCTGTGATGCTCTGAGGGGGTCAGGAGGGAACTTCTCCCCTGCTGAAGCACAGCCAGCAGGTACTGGACACCGAGCTCCGAAAGTTTAAACCAGTAAGGCAATTTCTAGGTTCCTTTACTAACAGCATTCAGGAATTTAGTCAGCAGAGGAAACACTGGCACATAGGATGCTCATTTAATTCTTTCCTTTCCTTCTTTCTTCTGGGTCTTTTTTTTTTTTATTTATTTTTTTTTTTGCAGGCTCTGTCATGTAATGTGCTCTTTCATTTAATTATTGCAAACTAGCTGTGTAATTGCTAGTTGCTGTCCGAAAGGAGGACAGTAATTCATGTAATTCTTAATTTTATTGGAAAGATATGACATAACTACCTTCATTGGAACTTCAGTTTGTTCAGTTTTGTGTTTGGTTCTTGTTTTTTGTTTTTGTTTTAATTTTTTTTTTTAAGCCAGCCCTAGTCAGATAAAACCAATGACAAATGTAAGTTGGCCATTTTGGTATCACTTCAGGAAATACTATTTTTTTTTTCTTTTTGATAGGCAAGAAAAAGAACACAGGACATGAATCTCTCTGATGCAGTTACAGAGCTGAAATGAAACTAAACAAATGCACTGCCTCAGTATATTTTTTTTGTGGTTTTTTTAAGGGGGTTTCTATAAACAATTATTTTTATAAAGCACACTTTAGTTTACAATCTTTCATTATAACTGTTATAAATTTTTTTTAAACAACCCGAAATGCGTTCCATATAAAGAAATGGCAAGTTATTTAGCTATCAAGATTTTACATGTAGTTTTCTTATAATTTTTGTACAATTGCATAGACGTGTAAAACCTGCCATTGTTAACAAAACAGTAACAGACTTAGGAAACTACTGAAATCTACAGTATAGTACCACTACCCTTCACAAAAATATAGATTTGTTTTCTTGTAAACTCTTACAGTCTAATCCTCTTTGTAGTATGAATATTATAAAAACCATGCGGAACGCCTGAAGTTGTAAAACACATCTTGCTATTCTAACACCTTGTCGTCGGTCATCACTGTCACTAAGGTTTCCATCGCTCTTCCCAAGTCGTCTGCCATGTGGAAAAGGCTCCCTACATTGTGGCCTGCAAAAGAAATTAAAAGAAGAGGAAATTAAACGAAGAGAACACGGCAACACATTGGTAGGAACATTTTACAGATCCACCACTCTCCATGTGCCGCTCGCCGCCATCCCCGGGGCCGTACACTGGAGAGCACTTTTCCCCAAAAGTGGATTCCCAGATGAGTCCAACAGGTTGTCGTTAGCAAAAGTTGCCAGGTTTGCAATACACTTCAGCAGCAATACTGGCTTGAATGGCTATGGTAAACCATGATGACAATAAGCCATCAGCCCCCGTAGTGATGAAGCATCATCATTATCAATGTTCACCAAAAGCAACAATTAAGTCCATTGACATCACAGAAAAGCTTCTGACTGACGCTGAAAGTGTTTGAGCATTCAATGTTCTATCAAGGAGAAAAACAGAAACAAACAGATCAGCAGTAATTAACTAAATCATTAAATCCAAGAGGTCCCAGCAGGATACCTGCACAGACATATAATAATGACCGAACTAAGCAGCTCAGCTCATCCAATCATTTTTAAAATGTCTTCTCCTTTTCAGACAGCAGTCCAGCAGAAACAAAGATGCTACAATTATCAACTAACTACTGTGAAGTGGTTCACTTACACATTTCTCCTCATCCATAACCACTCTAAAGTCCTAAGATGGTATAACCACAACCTCCTACACAGAAGTGATAAATAAACACACAGTACAATTCTGGAGATGAAACCTGCAACTTCTCACACTCGTGTCACCACTGCTTCAATGGAAAGGAAAGGCAGCAACACTGATGGGCAGTAAGGAATGGATTCATCACAATTAGAGACCAAACAGACTTGAAGACAGGGAGATTAAATTGTCAAAAATTTCCATTTTAGACCCCTGGCATACCCTGTGTCGTCTCCCACTTTTGTTCAGAAGAGTGGGGGTCTCCTGCAAGTCCTCTGTCAGATTTTCAGCCTTCTATGACTGTCTCAAATACCCTCTGGCACTTCAAATGACAGAAACATCACATTTCAAACAGCTGAATCCCATCTGGAATCTCCCTCCTGAAAAAAGTATGACTGAAGAGGGAATATCACAGAAATCTAGTCACCATATAAGACGAGCATCTAAACCAAGGACTGAATGCTCAAGATTTCTTGCAAGGACAAGGAGGAATGAGCAGACAGAAGGTCTTAAAACAAGCAGAAGGAAATTATATTCCACACAGCACATAATTGTATTACTGAATTCATCACCACAGGTTGATGTTGAGGCCAAACACATAAATGAGTTAAAAGAAGAGTTAGAAAATAATTGCTGAAGGAAGAGTTATTTAGATGCAAAGAAGTGCACGTGACCTCCAACTCAAGAAGACCCCTTGCTGAAGAGGGTCAGCAACTGAACATTTGTAACAGATGAGGTATTACTCAATAAAACTGTATGTTGCTGCAGCCTAAGGGGGTTTGATTTACTCTCTGAGAGCATTTGTGACAGAGTACTTGTCTGGAAAAACATGGGAGGTGCAATGCCATCTGCCCACAATTCTTCTTCCCAGAAATGCTTTTCAGAAGCCTGGATGCTGAGTTCTCACCACAGTCACTGAGGAAGGAGCACCCAAATGAAGGAAGGATGTGACCAGGGCACCCAGGATACATCTTTCATGCGGTCTCTACCTGTAATGTGCCAGAGCCTGACTGTTACCACTGCACACTTACATCGTGGGTGTCCCTCCCGACACAACTGTCTTCTCTGACAGGAATGAACCTTCTCTGTGTGGCAAATCAGACTCACCATCCTTTGCTGAATGTTCATATATTATGGTTTCATGCACTATTGACATTTCTACAGTAAAACCAGCTTGGAGTGACATTAATTCAGCAGCATTTATGGAACAGAAAAAAATTACCTGAGAACTATTCACAGAATCAGAGAATGGTTTGTCTTGGAAGAGACCTTAAAGACCATTTAGTTCCAATCCCTCTGCCATGGGTAGGGATGCTGTTCAATTGATCAGGTTGCTAAGGGCCCCATCCAACCTGTCCTCGAACACTTCAAGGGATGGGACATCCACCTTTCTGGGCAGCCTGTTCCAGTGCTTCACCATCCTCTAGGTAGAGTTTTTTCCTAACCTCTAATCTAAACCTCCTCTCTGTTTAAACCATTGCCCCTTGTCCTGTCACTATCTGCCTATATAAAAAGTCCCTCTCCCTTCTTTTTTTATAAACCTCCTTAAGGTCTCTCTGAAACTTACTCTTCTCCAGGCTGAACAACCCCTGAGGTTTGTTTCTTCTGAAGAACTACTACCACCTTCTATATTCAAATACTCTTTTTTAAAGTTGTTAGACTGTTTTTTTTTAATGTAGCTTTCATTACTCAAAACTAGGTTGGATCTAAATGACAACTATTCAACAAACTGCCCCTTCGACAGCGAGCTGTGCTATGTGTGGCACAGTTTGCCAGATATCAATACAAAGCAATACTTGTTTCTAATCTGGTGACAGTTTGCTAATTGCACTAATGCACAGAGAAACAGATGCACCAACCAGTAATTTCATCCATAAATCATTAAAGTGTAGCCATCCTATTAATCCTAAGCAAAAACTTGTAATTTGCTCATCAGCACAACAAGTAACAGAGTATGAAAAATTCCTGCCAAGTTTTGGTCAAAATATAGTTTACTTTAAAATAAATGTATCCTACCACTTGTATTTCAGATGTAAGGGATAATCTCTCTCACTGGCATCATGCAGGCTGAGATCAATCCAGCAAATTTCACCATGAAAAGTGAGAATCTGACAAAGTCATATGAAAGCAAGAACATATATATGGGAGATGCTTATGCAAACAGAAAGGTAACTGCCCCTGGGCTGCTCTACTTACCTGAAACTCTGACATGGCTGTATCAGAATGATCCTGGTATAACCAGAGTGAGGTTAAAACTGACTTTCCAGCTGTGAGAGAGAGGGCTGCTCATGGGGTCATGGTCTCTCATTCAGCCTTGTTGTCATCTGTTGTTTTTAGAAACAACAACAGGACTCCAGGGCTCTTCAGGGTTTCCAGCACCACTCATTCCCAGCTCAGGAAGAGCGATCACCCTTTCGTGGACTTAGAGCAACCCACACTGCTAAACCCCATCTTCAGAAAAAATTAGTATTTGTTAATACTATTTTGTTCTGTCAGAAAGAAGCAAGGTGAGATAGGATAACTTCAACCAAAAACATATAAAAAAAGCCTTTCAGAAGTATTCCACAGTAGATACAAACTGCTGAATTGTTCAGGTAATTAAAATACAAGCCAAGAGGTCCTTATGCATCCAGGAATCCCCAGGTACTTTTTAATACATAAAAATTACAGAAATGTCTAGTAATATTTTTTTCTTTGCTAAGTGATGCCATATTTTTGAAATAACCATGCTTTGAATCCAGTCTCTCTCCTCAAAAGCTGCACAGAAACATGCAGGGTGATTAAGGAGATATGACTCCCTGTCCCCCACAATATCCACACTCCCTCTCCAGCACAGCTCTTAATTTCCTCTGCATAAAACCTGAACAATTGTGTGTCTTCTCCTGAGCCATCTGAGTTTACAGCTCAGAGCATGACCATAAACCACTGCTGACTGCAGTTTATGTTAATAGCTGGGCTGTAAAGTGCAGCAGCCTGGGGACCACAGTCTCCAGGACAGCCATGGGATGGCAGGATGGGCCAGAGGAGTGGGTGATACAGCTGTGCCCCAGCCATACAGCTGGTGGACCCTCAGCTGGGTGTCACTGCACTGCCAGCAGCTTTTTCTGCCTCTGTTGGACAAGAAAGTAACAGCCAGGTTAATCAAGACTGCAAACAGCTGAGAACAAAATATATGATAATTTCCAGGTACTACAAGTGCATGGAATGCACCCCTTTCTGTAGTGTCTGTTACCTAAATAAGGGCTCAAAGTTTCAGTGGCTGTTTCCATAGAGCTCTGCTGTCTCTATTGAATGCTGCTTACTTGCCCTCTCCAATACTAAAAGCGTAGGACATTGACATTTTTAATTAAGAAGCAAATGAGAAAAATACTGTTCTAAAAGCACTTAGAAAAATACAGATCAGAATTTTCCATTATTATTCATATTTCTAAAGTAATGCCATCAAAGAAGGTATTAATTCCCTTTTTTTTAAAAAAAACCCAAACACTAAAGCTGAAAAAGTCTTCTCCATGCTTGGGGCACTAAAAGGTTGAAAAATGCTGCTGTGAAAAACTAGCACACACTTTGAAATGCAGCAATAAAGCTCAGAATGGACATGGACAGTATTAACTTCAACTTATAAAAACCACAGCTGCATTTGCTTGGAAAGCAGAAGACACTTATTTCTGTAGACATTAACTTCTGGTCTCATATGGAATGATGTGTTTCACATCTGCTGAATTTGCTTTAGAGATTCTAATGGAATTAAGGCCCGTGGGTGTGGGCACAGTAATGGAATACCAATCTTATCCTACAGCTTGTCAGAGAAATACACGTGGAGCATTCAGACTGGAAAGAGTGGATAGAAAGTAAATTAAGAAACCCCAACACAATGCAGAGCCTTTTTCAGCATCACAGATTTCTAACCCTTCCCTGACAAAAGAAAAATCCTTCCTGTTGGTCGTTTGGATTTTGATACCCTTATTCATACTGAGTAATGACACCAAATCCATGGGATTACACATGAAGACAATACCTAATGTGACTAATGGGATCAAAACTTGGCCAGGTGGGTTTAAAACCACATGACCTGCCTTTGCACAAATAGATTCACACATAAAACAAAAGCTGTTCTACACCTTAGCTCATATTTCATAAGTAGGTGGACCAATGACTTTTATGTTCAGCTCGGCAAGTTGTCAAGGCTCCTCTGGAACACTCAGTGAGCACAAACTCAGCTGTAGAGTGGTGAATGATTCACTGAAGTCAGATTTTTAGGGTTAAGGTGCTGGAATCTGATCAGGTAGAACATGCCAATTTTTATTTTTTTTAAAATAAATGTACCAAGTATGCTCTCTGCCTCAGAAGCTTTTTTTGAATAATATGCATAAATATCAATGAGGATAGTGGAAATCAATGAGATGTTTTGCTGAATAAGAGAACAATTCTCAGTGTATGAGCCAAGAACATGCAGGGATGAATGCGAAACAATTTACACAAAATTTCTGCACTGGTGCAGTCTGCTGATGCCATCCCAAGCACCCTTTTTTGATCCATATGAGAGGACCTGACATTTGAAGACAGACTTAACCTGTACCGAAGATCTTACACCTCAAAGTAGCTGGACCTGTCCCAGCTCCTACAGTCAATGCAGAGAAGCTCAAGGCACCACATCAGGACAAATCCTGGCTTTCCCAGGGTAGCCTGTCAGTGACTGGGGGTTCACAACAGCTCTGCTAAAAACACCAGTGCCGTGGGTTTCCATGAGCCCGTCCCTCTGCACCAGGAGAACTTTGGAATCTGGGTTACCTTTCAATTTCTGCCTCATCCACACGGAACACCTTCCGTGCGGGAAAGGTAATTTCACAGCTACTGCAACTGCACTCAGGCAGTTTCTGAATATTTTGTCTTTAATAATAATTTTCACTAGAAATTAATCTTTCAAATGTTGTATCTGGTTGGCGAGTGAAGAGCAGCTTCACAGAGGAGAAATCAAGGCTCTCTGGAAATACTTTCAAAGGTGCTGTGACAACACAGTGCAAAACGTTTCCCTCCATTAATGAACAGTGACATACAAATTCCAAAACCTATTTTGCATCAAACCAACCATGTCCAAAGTGCACAGTGAAAACCATCACCCATTTGCATTGCTCAGTACAACACTGTGGAGCTGGTGAATGTTAGTAGCATTCTTCAGTCTGCAACAGTACACCAGGAAATTTAAACACCTGAATCTCTCATACCTCTCAACTCTCACTGTTCTAAAGGAACAGAAAAAATCTAATTGGTAACTGGAGATGATAGTTGGTATATTGGCACATATATGTAAATAAAACTACGATTATGTAAGCAGAACAGCAAGAGACATGGGTCTCCCTCTTGAGCTTACATATAGGAGCATCAGAACATAAGTCAGTGACTGCAGCATATTTGCTGACAACATTTATCATTCAGAGGCTTAATTTCAATGTATTATTTTCTCCTCCCCATTCCTGATTTTCCACCTCTGGGAGGATATAAGAAAATGCAGATCCCTGAGCTGATGTTGTCTCCACTGAAAGTTGAGAGGTACACTACTGTTACAGCACACATGGGGAACGTACTCAGCAAAATCAAACAAAACCCAAAGCAAAATAAAACCACCCCCAACCCTCACCAAACCCAAGCAAACCCGTGCTGTGTCACACGCATGCTGGGCACAGAAAGCAAGCTGTGACAAACAGAAGCCATGGCAGTGAGCCTGCGTCTCACTAACCTCTCTCACTGGCTTTCCAGGGGCATTTCTTCCTTTAGGAACAGAGAGAGGAAGTGGAATATATATCAGCAAAGAAAGGGAAAAAAACCACACATGAACAATTATTTTATACTGTAAGAGACACTTCAATTTCCATTTAGATATTTAATATTAAATAAAAACACATTTCTGCTTAAAGAAAAACTGAAAGTGCACTGAAATCCATCGATGATTCTGACCTGATTTATTCAACAACAGTTCTGTCTCCTGTGGCTTGGTTTAACTTTGCAAAACACTTGAGAAAACCACCATTGCAGAGAATATCTGAATTCACTTTCTAAGCATCCTAATTTCCTCTAGTTGAGTACTTTTGGCAATCAGTGTAAGCAATAAAATATTTTTTCCCAACGTCAAATTAATTTATCCAGGCACTTTACATTGTATTATGGCCTACGTCCATTGAGGTATGCATTAATAAATATACACATACGTGTACACACACACTTATTTTACACCTAGAGTTGTACACTGGAAAACAACATGCTCACATTCAAGAGAAATGTATTCCAAAATATGTCTGCAACATGCTGATCTGCAAGCATGGTAAAACTGAAGGGGCAGAGGGGAAAGAGAGAAAAAAAAAGTTCAAGTAAAACGGGAAAGTATCTCATAACGTTCAAGAACTGCCAAAATGGAGGAGTTAATAATCGGTTTATCCAAAAAGATGTTCCTAACAAGCCTTCATGAAAGCCACACTTTGATCACGCTGATTCTTCTCAAACACTTCTCATAGCATATTTTTTTTTAAATAAAGAAAGCCAGGTGTCAATCAACAGCAAACACTCCCTTCCCAACACATCGCCAGTGACAATAAGATGCTTGCTGTCTCCAGAAGGAGTGTCCCACTGTCACTGTCACATCATTGCCTGCACTGGCAAGGGCCAGACTTGCAGTCTGAGGTGAGAAAGTCACTGTGGTAGATGCTGTTCAAGAAAGAGGATGATCTTTGCCCCAGAGCTGCTGCAAACAATGTAATTGTAAGCAATGTATGAGACAACAGGGAAAGAGACAGATACCTATGGGAGAACATGCTGGTCACAGTAACATAATTGCTATTGAGTTTTCTCTAGGTGTGGAAGCCTGCAGGAGAAGGGAAGGAAGGCAATAAATAGCTTTGCAGGTATTTTACAAGTTGCAGAACAAGGATGAACAGGAGAACAGAGCTGGGCAGAGGCAGGAAAGCAGAGGAGGAGAGGGCAGAGGAAGGGAATGGCATCACTGATCACCACGGGCCACAGCCACGGCTCAGCCACAAACTCCAGGCAATGGAAAGAGTTGGGGAAGCCCCTGAAAGCCTGGACAGCAAAGGTTACCAGTTACTGAACACAGGAAATTTCATTCCCTTCCCTTCCTGCCCATCTCCCTCTCCCCAGCAGCACACTTACTATTAGAAATGACAATAACAGGTTTGATAATAACATGCTCTGCATGTATGTGGGTTTTTATTCTGCTCTTCAGTAGAGCCTGGACTCTGGTGAAGTCTGTACCAAACATGCTGGTGGTGCACACAGGCACCAGGGCTTGATGGCCAGGAGAGGTATCCCTTCACTAAGGACTCCACCTTGTAGGCCTGCCTAACTCTCTAGGACTTACACATGTGCCTACAGAGCCTGCGACCTCCTCTGGCACTTTTATCAGGAGTCATGAATTCCCTAAAAATGCCTTCTTCGAGGGAATCTCTCACCAATATAAATCATGTAACAGTAACTCCTTGAAGATATAAAATCCATTGCATGCTTTGGTCATCTGAGGAAGAGCCCCAGAGTTAAGGTCAGCAGGTGCTCTAGTTAAGGACTCCAAGAAACTGCAGCCTGGTACAGCCTGGTGTGCAAGAATCCTGGGGCAGGAGTGAGATCCAGCAGGTGACAGTTTAGCTTGGGTCAAGAGGAGAGAAGGAACTGCTCACATGCAAAATACTGGATCCTTTTGGAGATCTTAAGAAATGCCTACCTGTCTGGATAAGTACCTTCAACTGCAGCTACACAGTGTTTAATTTAAATCTATATGAGACAGAGTGGATTCTGCTTGAAAACGAATGCATTGGTAACTGGGATAGCTCAGCACCACACAAAACAGCTGGTGAAGATAGTCTGTGGTGAGTAATCAGCCCTAGAATTTGTTAAATGCAAAAAAAAGCAGTGCTACTACAGTAACAGCTAATTTCTGCTGGAGGAGATTAAAAGGGTTTAATGGATTTTACGTTATTTCCTTCTTTGCATATGAATGTGTGTTTCTAAGTTTTAAGGCAAAGAGTATGGCTTGGCATAAATTGCAGAGGAAGAAGATTGTCTATACTGCTGCAGTTCTGAAAATTTGTGTCCTATAAGGCATCAAAATACTGATACGTAATCCACGGGTGCCTAATCATCTATTATTCCTGCTCAAATCAGGATTTCCTGCTCTTAAAAAACAGAAGAGTTTTTCTTTCTCCTTTTTTTGGGAAAGCTACATGGCATTGTATCACAGACAAAGGCACACATTTGGGCATTACAAAACATGAAAGACCTAGTCCTCCCCATCACCATCCCATCTGCAGCTCTAGAGGCGCAGCCGGATCAGTACTGTTGTGCCACAGGGGAGTGATGAGGGATCTCAGTCCCCCAGGCTCACTGCTGTGGGATGCAGGACCATAGCACAGACAAGGTGGTACAATCCAGAAATGGCCAGGATATCTCAACTGGAAGAATATTTCCAGAATACCCTACAGTATAAACTCCAGGGTACTCTTCCACTGAATCAGTAAGGTGTGAAAAGTGTGCATCATTTTGCTGTCACAATAAGAGAAACTGCATTATTTGCAGTGCTGAAAGTTGCTAGTTCCACTTAGGACACTAGTCCTGCTCATAACAGAGCCTGGCTGATGCAAAAGTGAGAGGAGAAAATGTGACTGGTGTGTTTAAATGTGATTGATAAAAAAATAAAACTTCTAAAAAATGGTGCTGTTCTTATTGCCATTCACTTATTGCTGTGGGGTCTTGTAACTTCACTGCACAAGACCACATCTGTGTTAAGCAATACCACGCTAAACAGCAAGTGAGTACTGATCTCTCTCCAAATGTTTTCACATTATGTCGTGTCCTTTTAGCTCTTTTAAGCCATCACGGTCTCATTTCTAACCATTTCTTGGCTCCCACATCTTCATTATTCCCCAGCAAGGGCCCTGCATTGAAATTTGGGAAGTGCTCTCACCAACTTCAGTCAAGAACTCAAGAACTTCTGCTCCTAAGTTCCTCTCTGAGCATCATTCACATAAAGCAGTCACCATGGAACCACAACTGCAAACCTCAGCCGGTCCACCGTGAGATCCACCAGAAGTGGCACAACTTTTTTGTCCTCAGTGCTGCATGAGAGATGAATTTGGCTTTAAAAATACTAGCCTGCCAATCTTGATTTCTAACTGTGAACCAATTCCCTGGAGATTTAGTAGTTTGGGCACAAATACAGCGTGAAAATGTTTTCCTCTGTGGCCCATTATCAAGCAGGGTCAAATAAACCACTGAGGTGGTATTTAATGGTAGATTTCCACTAAATGTCAGACCTCTGGCTTTGACATCTGTTTTGAGTTAGCACAGCAGCTGTTTGAAGCAGCTGCAGCAGTTGTGAATTTGCTGGGAGCAGCAAAGTAAAAGAGGAATGGATGGGAAACCTTGTAGATTAAAAGGAAAGAAAAATTCCTTAAGGACAGCAATCATCAGGTATTCAGCAGAATTTCTCTCTCCAGAAATGAAACAGCTTTTGGCACCAACAGCCAGCTGTGCAAGGAGTATGGAGGTGCTGTGCTCCTTAGGAAATGCCAAGAACTGCCAAAAGGTTAAACTGAAGAAACAACAAACAAAACCCCTATAATATATATAGTACACAAGCTATTGCATCTGAGGTCTGCTAATGCAGGTCTATGACACAATTTGTTTTACACATGCTTCTCTAAAATACATTCAAAATGATGCTATGTAGCCTTGATGCTTTTTTAAAAACAACTCTATGCAGCAAAAGCTTGGAAAATATCATTATCACAAGGAATCTATCTCCAGGTGAGTGACAGTTAATTACTACCACATTTTACTGCTTTGTTTCAGAAGTCCAAAATAAGAGCCCCTATTTGCTTTAGTAAACTGCTTTCCAGCCTGAGCAAATCTTGCTCTTCAGGTGCTTTTGACAGTATTTAGACTAAATATTTTGCTGTTAATTTATATCCTGTGATGCTCAATTACACATCTGTGCACCCAAGCACAGAAATTCGACCCTTTTCTCTCTTCACTGCTTATTTAGCTCCGAACTTTTCTCATAACCAAAGCTTCCAGAGTCCAGTTTGCTCTTGTCACATTGTTCTGCACTCCTCCAAGTTGCTGTTCTCCTACTGGCAATAGGACACCCAGAATCGTGTCCCTGATTCAAAAGGCATGTCACTCTCTATGCTGTGACATGCTGGATATTTAGCTTGAAATTTAACATGCTTGTTTTAAGGGACACAAAGAAACCACATTTCATAGAATTATTAAGGTTCAAAAAGACTTTTAAGATAACTGAGTCCACCCCAGCACTGCCAATTCCACCAGCTCCTGTATCACAACCCATTTCTGAATGTCAGACGCAGATGACTGTGTTTCTTGCATCTGGCAATTTTTTTAATTCTACATAATAAGAAACAATATAAGAAAATGTATTCCTTATGGATCTGATGCTCAATGCTTGTTTGGTTTTATTGTTCTGTTTCCCAAATACCTACTTGAGGTAGGTATTCTGCCTATACCTTGAGATTCAATCCAACCTGTAATGGAAAGAAACAAAATTTGACTTGCACCACACCTGAGTCCTCACACTCAGCCCTCTTCTCAGGCTGCTTTGCCAAAGTGCTCTCACTCTTTTGCAATTACACTTTGATCTTTTATTATAGATTAGAAACCTGAGATACAGATTTGCACCTCTCATTAGCAAAAAGGTTCCTGATTCAGTAGTTTGTTGAGACCAATCAACTCCGCTTTCTTTTCTTCTTACTGCAGTCTTGTAAATTATAAGTCAGATTCCTGATGTCTTCGGAATATGACTGACCACAGCATCCCTCATGTCATAGTGAAGGTTTACATGAGGCTGAGGCAAATCAGCTGTGGATGTGAGCTTTGTGTATGTGGGGATCAGCTGACTATAATTTAATTGTTAAAATTGGAACAGAAGAAAACTCCAGTAATAGAAGTTTGCATGACATCTCAGCAAAACTGACAATGTCAGTAGCCTTCTGTATCAACCAGTGAACGGAAATCCATCTGCACTGGTTGCAGGATGAACTGTTTCTTACAGAGAGCCTATTCAGACCACTCCTATACCTCAACCAAAAGTAAAAACACAAACCTGGCATTCATGCAAATGCATCAAAATATACATGAATAGAGAAACCTAATTGTTCATGTTTGGTGAATATTTTAACACATGGGCTGTCTACATCTAGACACATACAATTATGCAAGATCTCCTAAATACAACATATTTACACAAATGATGGTCACTGATAAGAAAACTGTCTGTTGCAACTTTTTGTACACAGCAACTTTAAAAAAAGTCCACTTTTATCTTCATATGAAAGATTTTTCATCTGTTGTCTCTCATAATTAATATCAAGACAAAATGAGGGTTGGACATATGACTTTTCCACATAATGTTGAGATGAATACAGTTAATTTATTGGTTTAGATTTTTTCCATGAGGTCTTTCTAAATGGTTCCATCTTTGGATGTGTAGCATGAGATCTTATACCGTTTTTCCTGCCTTCTTTTCCACTGTTCACAAGTGATGTCTGGTGAGAGCTGAGATCACTTTGAAACCAAAGGATGGAGAAAACTTGACTCCACTGAAGGTCTAGTACAACGGTTAATGCATTTCTCTACTGAAGAAGAACCTCTGGCTGATGTGTGAAAAGGCCCTGTGGAGTCTGTACCCCTACTGAAATCCACTTAACAGGCTGCCAGCAGACACCGGGACTTTCTCTTGCCAAGAGATTTATGTCTGAGCCTTGCTTCACAGCAAGGCAATATCCCAAACTTCCTATCTCCTGCTAGGAATCTAAGCCATTTTTCTTGGCAGCAGATTATTTTCTCTGGGCTCAGAAAAGAACTTCTTAAATGAAAAAAGGTTGAACAAATAAATCCCAGTAACACAAACTGATTATCTTTAGCAAACAACAGGAATGAGCAAAATGGAAACAAGTGAAAGAAATGTTGTGGCTGTGCATACAAGTGCAGCCCATGTTGCACAAACAAGGAGCCCACTCATTTTTCCTCCATCCCTCTGGACCCAAGTGCTACATGGTTGAGAACTCTGACTTAGACCTTTAGTATTATTTTACATCAGATTCTTCTTGGAGAAAGATAAGGAAGGACAGAAAAAGAACGTGCTAAGACATGTAATGAAAAATAAATCAGCAAGGGGACTGACCAAAAAAGAGGAAGTGGTGTGAGAAAAGGAACATGGCAAAAAGGAAGCAAAGAAAATGCTTTGAGAAGAAAGTCTCATACAGACATTTCTTCATCCATGTATCTAGCAAGGGCTACCTGTGGAGGCAACTTAAGCTAAAGCAGGAGCAGGCTGCTTCTCCACTCTAAACAAGACAGGTTTCTCTACAGCTACTGTTAAAATAAAAACAAAGAGCAGCAAAAAAAAAGGTACCAAAACACAACCCCCTGAAAACATCAAGGAACAGAAAGCGCTTTTATCTTCTTCCCTCTCATCTGCCACGGGCAGCAGCGCTCACCTCTGGAGCTGGGGAAGGAGTTGTTCAGCTGCTCCATCACTTCCTCCAAACCTGTGCTTGTGTCCTGGGGAGGGCTGAGCAGCTCATCCTCACCTGCAAAGCAAATCCACACCATGGCCTGAGAGACAAAACCCTTTGCTAACAGTTAGCTATTGCATAAGTCCTTCATAAAGCTAAAGCTGTCTGTTTAATAAACACATTTTCTGCTTAGCGTACAATCAAAGTTTCAAAGGTGAATTTTGTTGACTGTTACGTGCCTCTTTTCTTTATAAGGATATAAGTGAAATTAAATAATGAATTTGAAATAATTAATGCTGATTTTAATTTGTAAAAAGAGATTTAAGAAATAATCTACTCTGATAGAAGAAGTAGGGTAAAATGTCTGCTAGGAACATTTAGTTCCATAGATGACACTTGTCGTTTCAGCTTCTCTTATTCTGTTAATGGAAAAAGAAATTGCTGTTGTGGGTGCTGCTGTTGAGCAGCTTTCTAATAGTGCTGGATTCATGTTGGCACTGCTTTGCCTAGCTGCACAAATCAGTAGAAACCCAGATTCACATCTGCATCAGTATTAATATTTCTGACAGTTTAATTGCATCAGATTGGCGCTCCAAGAACACTCAATTGTACTGTAAAAGGGTTTAGCAGCAGTTTAATAAAGCAAAATACATTTCTCCCACTGAATAATTTCTATAACCTGATTATAGGGCAGCATCTTAATGGGAAATTCAATACATTTTATTTTTACTGCAATATTTTTGCTCATGGTTCCATATAACTAAAATCTACATGTTGTTTTTATTGTATGCCCTAGCCTCCAATACAAATAAAGCATCTGGAAAAAGAATACACCTAAAAGATATACTTTGAATGATATTCTCCTTTTTTGCTAGATGTCTTTTATCCCTATTAAAACACAAAAGTAATTTTGCCTGCTGTAATAACCACAATTTTGAAAATTACTTAATGACTCTTTATTCTAACACATCTTGCCCTACTCAACTCAAGTAATAAACTCTGATTTTCTGTTAACATTTATGTTCTTTAAACATTGAGGTGCTCCATGCTAGTGGAAAACCTAGAAAAAGGGATACTAATGGAACACTTCAGGGCTGCCTATATTTTGGCCAGGAGTTTCACAAGAGTTATTACTGACCAAGAGTGATTTCTCCCACTCCACTACAAGAGGTGGGGTAGAATGTCTGCAAGAAGCACTTAATTCATATAAATGATGGTCTTTGTATCAGCTTCTTTTATTCCATTAATGGTCTAAAAATAGCTGTTGAGACTGCTTGCAGTTTGTTCAGCTTTCAGCTGGCGCTGGGTTCACACAAATCAACTCACACCATGAGTTACTTTCACATCACTGACAGAGGTGTCTTAGCAAACGTAATGTCCTTCCAGTCTTTGCTGGATGTGAGGGTGAAAACTCAGAGCAAGATTTTGTTGCTTCTACCCAGGCTGAGGACTTTATCAGATCACAGAAAGCCTCCTGGCCCTAAAGAGCAGAAGAAGAGGGCGGTGGTTCTGCTGTCCTGGTCAAGGATAACTGAGGATAGCTACTGACTTCCAAATGTCCTTGTAAGCACTGATACAAACCAAACTGTGTTGATCCTCAAAAATGCTGTATCTTTTCCTTAAAATGTGTTATTTATTTTTTCCATCATTTGGATGATTTTTCTGAGCATTTCCTTGTAAATGACAAAGTAAGACATCAGCCAAGCGACCTGACAAAGAGTAAAGATACCTTCAGACCCCAACCTCCTCTCTTTACCCAAAACAGCCTTCCCCATTTGTCTTCCTACAAAAGGCTTAGAGCTGGCTGAGTGTCAAATATTCTGGTGGTAGCTGAATGAAGTTCAGCAACAGCCTCGTGCTTCACAGGCCTCAGAAAACCTCCTCTGCTGCTACATTGCTGGGAGAGAAAGACCAAAGACAAGGACTTTCCCATTAGGACTCTATAAGAAGAGCAGCAAAACCTTTCCACTTGCCCAGGTGTATTTCAGGAAATTAGGAATAAGCTCTTCTATTTGTAAATTAGGATTTGAGTGGGTCACTGCTTTTACCAAATGGACAACACTGCTGGTGGAAAACCTTTCACAGTCATCTCTCTCTCTGGGAAAATGGAGAGAGAGAAGTGCAGCGGATCTACATTCAGAGAAAAAAACCCAACAACTAACATCTAATTTTGAAGAGAAAAACATACAAAAGCTACCACTACACTACCTCATTACCTAAGAGACCTAGAGACGCTCAGTATTTTCTCAGAAAGGATGGCTCCCTCATTTTCAGGCACATGCTTTCTGCATGATCGCATTATTTACATCACTCCTCTGCTTCCCTTCACAATTCAGGAGTATTTTAAGCAGTGCTTCAGAAAACTCAGACTAGCAAGCAAAGCCTTCTGGTGTGAAAGGAGACTCGACAAACTGAATTAGCTGCAGTCTGTTAGCTCAGTTAGTAATTCTTTTTACAAGCTCCACTCCATGTTGCCCACAGTGTGGCTTTGCTGAGTCCCAATACGATCATACTGATAACAACTCAACATCTCACTGTCCTTCCACATATCGGCTCCATCGAACAAATCAAATAAAATTAAGTCATGTCTAAACATTTGCTTCAAAAAGTTTTAGCAGTTTATATGACTCTATCATGGTAATTAATTTATTCCAGTTTTACAAGTTAAATGGGAAAAATTTTATATTAAGTCAAATGAAAAGAAGGACATTATTGTTTTTTTCCTACTATAGGATGATGGAAGAAACTACAAACTACTAGACTTCTAATAAGATGGCTGGGAACCACTGCCTTCCTATATTTTCCTGTGTATTTTAATTAACTTATGTGATGAAATTCATGATATTTCTTCAGAAAGCTGATGCAAATTACTCCACTGATACATTTTGTCTCTCTGTGTATGCCATACATAGCAAAATGTTTCCTCATTGGTAATACAACTAATGAAAAGTCAACATGAAATTGCTGTTACCTGTGATTGTACTCTCACCCCCAGGATTTTACTTAAGCATTCATAAAGGTACAATTTATTTCAGATTTTTTTATTGCAGGGCATATAGAACCCACCTTGTTTGATACTGGCAAAGGCTGACATTATTGCTTACATTTGGTATAGAAGAAAAGTCCCCCCAAAAGCTGCATTTCGCACCACAACAGCACTTGAGACATAGCAGAATGTCCCCTCCCATTCCATCTCTCACTGCCATTGACACTTTCACTAACAGCAGTTAAAAGCAAAGCTCTCACTTAAGCCTCTCTCTAATATATACTAAACAAATTTCTGTGTATGAAGCTGAATATTATCATCCCACTTGAAACATTATCTTGTTGAAGTAATGTAAGTGCATTTGTTTAAAGATGATGCAACGGTTGATTGCTTTTTTTACTAGCAAAAAAATCCTTACTGCTTGGTAATAAATACTTCCTAATTATATAACAGATAAGAAATCAGGAAAATGCTACAGAGCAGTTACTAAAATCATCAAAATAATAATTCCAGCCTCTAGCTACAGAATATTATTACTTAACCTTACTCCACAACTCATTTGATCTTCATTATCACATCTGATGTGATATTTAGAAAAGACACTAGATGAGCACTGCCTGTAAGTGACAGTTCAATCCTACTGATTGAGCCACAACATATTAAAATAAGATCACATCAGTTAACACGGGGATGACTAATAATACATTTAGTCTCCTAGCCATAATTAATGCTATGTACATTTAAATCAGTCATGCTTAAAAACAGAAAGTCAGTTTCAATAAAATAGTTAGCTTTTCAGTGATATTTGTTTTCAGAAGTCGAGCCCTGGCTAAGCTTTGCGTTTAATGTCAAAATATCCAAGCTACTGTGTGCATCATGATCAAAAGCAAAAGCCTGAATCATAACGAACGTGTAAATAGCCAGATGACATCAAAGACCGTTGCAAATGTCTACTTCATTCTCATTTGAACTAAACAGAAGCCTATTTTCCATGTTTAAAGAATTTTTTTCCTGGAAAATGGGACTATAATTATTTTTTATAGTAAATCTCAACTTTGTTATCTTACCCATGGTTTCTGAAGTCTGGCTGCCAACTACACGAAGAAGCATTGGCTGACTGCTGCCTGACCTCTGCAAAGAGGTAGAAGGAGATGATAGTGTTGTACCATTCACCTTGGCATCTGCCTGTGGCTGAAAATTGAAAAAAAAAAAAGAAGAGGTTGTTATTAACAGCTTACTACTTCATATCTTTTTAATTTTTATTTATTCCACGAATACACACAATTTTCTGTCTGTTTTTAAACATAAATATAAATATATCCATGCGACCAATGGATTTGAATTCTGAATAAAACAAGGAAGAAGACTAAATAAGAACACTGAAACCTCATTTCACATTCTCACTTGCAGCCTGTAGAACAATTTAATATTTTTCTCTGACTAGCCCATACAGATATGATTTCTTGATATGTTCTTATTGATAATGCTTCACATTTGGAGAATGACTCTACAGAGACCTAGAAGAAATGCCTGAGGACTCACCTGCTCCAGCAGCTGCCTCAGCCTGTGCAGCTGTGATTCCAGCTGTTTGTTGTGATCCTCCAGGATCTGCATCCTGGCTTCCAGGCGGCCCTTGTGCTGGCGAAGCAGCTTGGCTTCTGCAATGAGCTCAGCATCCCGGGGGCTCTGCGGAGAGACCGGCATCATCTCCGGCGGGGACGGCAGTGGAGACAGTCCTTTGTGGTCATGCTGCTGCTTCAGACGGTCATACTCTGCTTGCAGGTTTCTGTTGGGAAGTGACAAGGAGCCCAAAGCTCTATGAAGCTGAACAGGCAGGTGCAGAGGATCACAAGGCACCTCCTCTCGTGTGGTGTGATGTGATGTGATTAAATCCCGGGGGAAGAGACTCACCTGCACCACCTGCCTTTCCTTCTGCTGAATCCACACACGTGGGCTTACACCTTCCAGATCTGCACAGATCCGGTATTGTACAGACCTGTGATGAAACATTGCCTAAAGGCTCTCTCTGCAGCACCAGAATGCTGGCTGGACTCCAGACACTCTCCAGCAGCCTGGGTACGGTCTGTCCTGGGCTCAGCCCTTGCTCAGCTTCCTGCGCTTTATCCTTCCGAGCAGAAGTCGGACTGCCCCTGCTCACTTTCACACATGACTACACCCAAGGAGTAATTAGTGCTAAAAGAGGACTTTGAGTGATCAAAGCACTTCACAAACACTAACCAAAGTGGGTGCCACCTGGCCAGCCTATCTGTTTTACAGATGAGAAAGCTCAGAGAGGCAGCCACACAAAAAGTCAGAGCAGAAAACACAGAACTCTGCTGTCGTCAGTCAGGTCACATCACTCTCCTCTCCTCATATCTGCAACTGCATTTCCAGCCTAGGGCTAAAATTATCAACTTAAGATGAGAAAAAGACAAATTAGAGAGCCAGCCAGTTAAATCAAACTGCACTAACTTTTGGGGCTATAATTTCCATCTTCATTTGGAATGTACTGCCGGGAGTGCTGCAGTCTACTGTAACTTTATGGCACTGATAAGCTTTTTCTTTTATTCTGTAAAGATCCAATTTTTCCTCCAGTAAAACACTCCATAGATTAATATGACCTATAGTGGTCCACGTAAAAAAAAGTCTAACAAGCAGGAAGAGCATAGAAGGTAAGAAACTGAAACCTTGTCAGGGATAACACAGTCCAAAGCCGCAAAAATAGTAACTTGTAGCAGAAACTTCATAAGCAAGGGAGGCTTAACAAACTGCACTGGGATTTTGTTGCTGTGATGTTCCTCTACAGCTTCCCAGAGGGGGGGAAAAGCAGCTCAATGCTCTGGTAACTGCTTACTCATCAAAAGCAGTGACCCAGATTTTAATTTTACCAACTCGCTCTTATTTGAGGCTGTGAGAACAGGCATCTTTTGCCAGTTCTGCCTGCAAACCACAATACACACTGACAGTTTGGTCTGGAAGCTTAATAGCACCTCAGAAACCTCCTAGTAAACTTCATTAAGCTCTGAAGCACTTCTAAAGGTATGTTGTTGTGACCAGGAAAAGAACTAAAGTGGTATGCATCAATTCACATGGGTGAGAAAGCAATGCCAAGGACAAAGACAGGCTACTGACTGTTCTTCAAAGGTCCCCGTGCTCCTCAGCAGCTGCATAATGGACAAGTCCTAACCTGGGACTGTGGCATCCCCTACAACATCCCTAAGGGATGTCTGTCCCTCCTCTGCAGAAGTTTTAAAAGGTTAAAAAAAGGGGATGATAGTTCTTAACTTCAGGTTCAAAAATTCAAGATTTCCTTCTTTAAAACCCACACTATGAAGAGGGTTTGTTCAAATGAAGTTATTTTTTTAATGAGTCCATGAAAATTACCTGGAAAAAAAGAGAAGGGCTATCTATACTGGATATAGATATATAAGTTATGCCTTCCTCATGACTTAATATCTTCTGATACTTCTCGCTGAACAAACTGGTGAATAATTAATAAAAATACAAAAGGGAATAGGAATGAACAAGACAGGAGTATCACACATGGTCTTACTGCTGACTAAAGCTTATACAGGATTGATCATTAAGCGTGTTTTTCACAAAGCCTGTAGATAGTGGCTATCACTATCCCATGAGGAATTTCCCAGATGTATGATACAGGCAATAGTCTATAAACAGCAGACTCAAAAGTTTGAAGTGCTGTAAAGCAAAAGATAAAACATCACCCTAAGGGCAACTAAATAAATGCACTTGGTCATACTTATAACATAATCAGATACCTTGTTACAAAGAAATCAGCCATTATCGCCTCTATCAACATGGAGAAGTCCTTCAGGCAACTGTGGTATTGAAATACAAGTAAGGACCAGGGACTAATTCAGATAAAAATGCCCTCCTGTCTGAAAAGTGGTTTAAAAATCTTTCTGAAAGCCTTCAGAAAAAAAGAGTAATGCAAAAGATACTGCATATTATCCAAGCAGAGGTTATGTCTGAATATGGGGGTTCTGTAATTAAATGCTGTAATATTGTTGGAACAAAGGAACATCATTTTGAAGGATGCCTATGGGCTTGCCCAGTGCAACTGTATCAGTGAGTTTTCCAGCTGCAACTTTTCAGTCCAGCTGCACAGTGCTTAGTCCAGACAACTGAGATGCATCATAGCTTCAGAGCCATTGGAGTGATGCGGAGTGCAGTCGAGCAATAATATCATAATAACTGGGATCTAAACATACAGCCATGATGATGTGTACTAACAAAGGGGAAAAAAAAGCTGGAAAATAATAAAAGAAGGAAAGAATTTGGAACCTGCTGTAAGAAAACCCTAAGAGAGAATAACTAGCTTTTACTCCTACCTCTGAACAGTTTTAAGCCATGTGGTGAAAAAGGACTGCTGCTGTGAGCAAGGCACCCAAAGCACTGCCCACAGCCCTCAGTGTCTGGAGGAAAGGCGCCCTCTGACACTTTCAGCATAAAATGGGACATAAGAGAAAGGGGAGATAAAAACATAATCCTCTCTCAATGAATGCAACTGAGCAGTACTTAGAAACTCAGCCTCCCTCCACCATACCTCAGGCTGGGTGACTTCTACAACTGGCTGTGACAAACAAACAGTGCTGCCGCACCTTCTGATCACTGCGAAAATGAACCCTTCTCCAGTAAGAGAATATTAAAAAAACCCAAGACATATATGCCATTTACAATGCCTGCAACTCTTTGAAGCATTCATGAAGAAAAATAACAGAGGAAGCATGCAGTGTAACCTTGATTTATGCAGCTGTAAAGAGCTGAGTAGTAAAGAGCTCATGAATTATTAATCACATCTATCACTGGCAGCACTAATTGCCTGGTGGCAGAAATCCTAGTGGACCCCACTTGCTGAGCAGTCTTCTCAGAGGCAATTGAGAATTTGTGAATTCGTGTTATTTCTCATCTCCCTACAGAAAATCAGTGGTCTGAGGAAACAGACAAAGCTGACAACTGAACCACCTACCCCTGTCCCTCTCTAGGATGACGTTTACTCATCATGCTTCACACTCAGAAGATCTAGTTCCCCTTCTTCAGTGCCAAAACAAACACCAAAAGGAGCCACAGCATGTTTAAAAATGCATCACTTTCTCGCTATTGGCAACTATACAGAAAGAACTTCTTTGAGGAGACCATTAATCAGTCTTCAGATTTGAAGGAACTCCACAGCTACACCGAAACAGGGCAGCTTTGAGATTTGGGTTGTTAGTGCTGCTCTGGTGGCACACAGCCCCCTGTGTTCCCAGTGCAAGTCAGGAAAGCAAAGGAAAGGCAAATAGCTCTGGCTGGAGATCTCATTTACTTAGTTCTTGTTATAAGACAGCTAGGAGTTGGGAGGAAAAGAGAACATGAGAACTCTCTCTCTTACAGAAGTACGTCAGTGACCTTGATTCAACTAAAATATTAGGAAACATTCACTTTCTTTAGTCATTAAAATAGCAGGAAAGTATTTTAATTCTTTCCAAAAAGTTCTGAGTCTCTGTCACTACAGAACCACATGCTTTCTTTTTAATGCTAGTCAGTACTACCTATTCTACCACTTCACCTATGTTATGTAGTGCTTTAGATGGACAACAAAAATGCCTTCTCTGTCTCTGAAATACATTCACTCGAGGAAATCTTGAAATGTTTTTGAGAGGGCTTTATAATTAGATTTTTCTTTTATATTGCAATATAATAATAATGCCTTCCATAATGCCTTTGGTCTATTGAAAACACAAGAAACGCTCTTATCACAACATGCTGTGTGATGCAAAACTCAGCATAAGCCTGAAGGCCTAAAACTCAAATGAAACATTTTCAGCAATTGAAAATATTCTCTAAAATGCTCATATTTTAACAAATGTAAATTATTTAGCAGTCAAATCTTAGGCATAAATTATTTAAGGAAGTCATACTTACAAGCTACAGAAGCACCAAGGTCTTAAAATGCTAGCAGATAAATAATGAATGTCTAACAAGAGGTCCTTGGAACCGACAAAACCCCCAGTCAGAACCATGTCACAGCTAGGTTAGTTTATAAGTCAGATAATGCATTTCAGAAGAACTCAAAATAGGCAACAGAGTTTTTTAAACTGTCCAAAAGCAAAACCTCAGAATTACAATTTCAAAGAGTCTTTTTCATTTAAGTAACAAGATGGAAATATTTGGAGACAAGAAACTGCAGCTGAAACCCAAATGGAGGTCAGAATTCAATAAGCAGCTCAAAAGGGATGAAGCAAAACAGAGAAGGGCTTTTTTGAAAAGCAGGAAAGTGTGGAGAGTGGAAGAAAAAGAGAAATGACAATGAAGTGCTCTGAATATCACAGCACTGCTACTTGTTGGTACTTGATGCAGCTTTCCCAGGAGCTGCTGAGAAGTGACTGCATGTGCTGACTCTTACTGTAAAACCGTACCAGATACAGCAGAGCTAAATCTTCATTATCAGAAGCCTCTGGCAACCACCAAAAACGGTTTGCACAAACTCAAAAGAGGAGAATGACTAGAAAATAGAAATCTAAAGGGACAAGACCGTTTTTTTAAAATGTAAGTAAGTTACATGAATGGCTCCTGACTGACCCTGCCTGAATAGCTTATTTTTCTGAACCGGAACTGGTGTTTAATCCATAAAATCACAGATATCTGGCTGTGACAAGCTATCATGACAACAAGAACTTGTTTGCTTTTCAGCAGCTACCTTACTTTTTAAGTACAAGTTATTTATAGCAGTTTGAAGAGACAGAAGTAATGATTTTATCATTATCAATGAAAATCACAGCACTGTGACCTCCACACTCCCACAGAAACAGACCTCTCTGTTCCTGCTGTATTGAGAACTGAAGCATCCATAAAAGGGGAGGTTGCCTGTGGTGGCATCACTTCCATTACTATGCCTCCAGTAGTACAAATGAGAAAACAACAGGCTAAAACCAAGCTTACAGTCTACAGCTCTTGTTTCATTCAGGATTGGCAAACTTCAAACCAGGTTTTTTTAAGGAGTAATTCCTGTCAGAGATATTTTACCATGTTATTTATCATCAGGAGTTGCTATACAAAATAAAGCTAAAATTCAAGGCACCCTGAAAAGGACTTTTTAGCCTATTAGCTATCTAGCTCCATGTTACACTAGTTTTCATATGCTACCTTTCTAATCTAATACTAGGCTGCTATAAAAGTCATCCTCCTTTCTGGTAGGCAGCTTATTTTGTATACAGACAGAAAAGCATTATGATTTTTTTTATTCTTCCATGATTCACTACATAATGCTGTTTAAAAAATAGCACTCATCTCCAGAAAACTAAGCTAACTTGTTACTAGTTACCAGAAATGTCAAAATACAGATTTTCCTCCACTTGAGCTTTATGTGCTACGCAATAGGAAGTTTGTGGCTTGTTTCAAACAAAATCTCACTGCTGTTCAGTGAGCAAGAGCTTTGTTTACTACAGCTTTCTGTGTGGAACACTTCCCTCATCCTTGATGCCTACAGATCCTCCACGTTTTCCCAAATCCTCCCGATAAGAAGTGATGGAGCCACTGTAATTGATTAGTACCATACAAAGAAGACTTAAACATGGAGAGAAGATCTACGACACTGCCAACTCTTGCATTATTTCCTTGACATGCCTGAGGTAAATGATCACTGCATTAAACCCTCAGTGTAAACAGAAGTACCTAGCTCTTAAAGAAGCAAGAAAAAAAGAGCAAGAAAATGCCTCCAGACTGTGCCATAAAAGCTCAAGATAGTAGAAGCCAAACAAACCCATGTTTTTTTGTAGAATTAAATAATTTCTATCTTACAGTCTGATTTTGGTAGTTCACAGTTCCAATTACAAATCTACTGTAGAAGGAGGACTGCAGTGTTGTGATGGCTCAACTATCCAGTTGGGGTTTTTTATGGTGATTAATGAAGATAACTTCAATCAAATTTACAATTAAAAGTAAATTGTACTTGGTATTGAAAAACTAAAGAAATGGGAACAAGCAACACCAAACAATAGAGAAGAGAATCCAGCTTTTACCAACTTTGAAAGTACTTATTTGTTGGGAGAAAATGCAAATTTTTAACTAATTTTATCCCTACGAATACTACCAAACTGAATTCCACTGTAATTATTTCACAGATATTTTACTTCAAATGCAGCATCTGGTGGTGTAACCCACCTGTTTTCCTCCTCCAGGTCTGCGAGGATTCTCTCCAGTTCCCCTCTTTCCTCACTCTCCAGAGAAATCAGGATCTGGGCAGGGCTTCGGGGCTGGCTCAGTGGGGACTCCTGGTTCAGACTTTGGCAGTAGTGCTGGATTAACAAGTGTTCATCATCGCTGGAAAAGAGAGAAAGGATAAAACACGCTGTTCCCTTCCTTCTTTTTAACTTCACAGTGAATATGAGGAGATGATTCACTCCCAGTCTTTCATTTCTCACAAAGAGATTTGCTGAACTCTTTGTAACCAACAGCAGAGCAATGTACCTTAAAGCAAAATCTGCTGACCTGTTTCACTTAGTCTCTGGCAATTTTCCTTCTCTGAAGAGTCCACCTCTCTCCTCCTCTGCTTCTCAGATATTTAAAACCAAGTTTGCAACAGCTGACAACCTCAGCTTTCCTCTTCTGCCTAACTTCAATTAGGAATTTGCTTGAAAAGAAAAGCTAACCTCTGCTGCTTGATCTGTGTCGTGGAAGGGTCATTCAAGCAAAGGCAATGCATTTATTTTTGTACCTACAAACTCTCCTTATGTAATAAATGTGTGCTGTATTTACCTTTTTTCTCTATAAAATTATAAATGTGGTAAACAAAAAAAGTATTAAACTAATCTAAAAAAATATGCTATTTTTCACTCAAGTGGGTTTCTTTTTAAAATTAAAAGTGATCTATCCTATCAGAATACAAATATATTTGGGTTAACATGTATGATCTCCTTCATTTCTATTGCCCCTGAAGCTGTCTGGCACTTGAAACAGAAGCATCTCTGGAACAGAAAAGTAAATCCAATTCTGAAGACCCCGATCCCTTCCCAGAATTACATGGATTGTTTTAGGTGTGGTTTAGGTGCTAAGGAGATGCATCCAGGTCCTAAGCTATGCAACTAGCACCAGCATTAACTGTGAGAAACCATGAAAGGTTTCCTTTAACACTACAAGACAGGGACATTAAAAATGATACTGCTGTTGGAAATTTTGTCTAACAAAATAATTCAGTCTAGTTTTTTTTTCTGTTATGTTTCTAGACCAGAATTTAACAGGCATTCTGAACAGCTGTTATTGTTCAAAAATTATAATTTTCCTTGCTTCCATTTGTTCCTGAAAATGTTAATGATGCCATTTTATGACTGCAGGAGTGCCAAAGCAATATAGAGCACATCAACATGAGTTCATAAAAGAGAAGTATTAATTTTTCACAGAAGGAAATGCTTGCCAGTTCCTAAATTTATACTTTTCATGAAACGTTTCAACTGTGATTTCCTTCAAACCATTGCTTTGCATTTATACATATTCTTAGGGATCTTAAGTGAATTAACAGTGAACAAGCGGCATAACTATTGCAATATGTCACTTTACAAGCATACTCTTTTTCTATGATTTTCAGCCTGCACATATTTTTTATACATAATTGCAGTGACAGTACATAAGGAAACGTTTTGTGATTTTTATATATATTGTATATATATATATGTGCTATGTTTTTATTTCCCACTTTCCTTGTCTCCATCTATCACTCTACCTGCACTTATTAGCCCAATAATCTAAACCATGTAAGAATAGCAAAAAAATTATACTTAAGCATAATCTGACATACAAAACTGAAACAAAACTGAAAGAATTACAGTTGTAAATTCACGGTAAGCTTTAATTTTGCTGCAATTTGTATCTATCTGGATAATATTTCTTCCAAAATTCAGAATGCACAGACTTGTTCTCATTTAATAGTACAAACTGAGTAACAAACTGGGATAGTCGTTGGTTAACTTGTTGACTGAATCATACTAGTACAACTTCTAATTAATCAAAGAATGAATTGAACAGTAAGACCAAAGTGTAATACAAGAGATACTGCATACACAAGATTTGTGACAAGGACATTAAAATATTTCTGTGGACAACACAAAATTCCATCTATTACAGCATTACTGCTATTCATAACAATGCAAAAGTAACATACAACTTGGAAACGATTTTCATTAACTGCGTGAAACTATACTGACATTACATATACACCAGTTTTGAGGTGTCATTTTAACTTTCCCCTTTTTGACCAATATATTAGAACAAGGTATTTGGTTGTACATGGGATTTTCTTTCAAAACTGGCAGGCAACAATCCTGCCAAGTCAAGAGAGAAACTATTTCGAAACAAAGAAACAGCTTTATCACTATCCAAGAACATCTCACAGGCTTAGAATCGACCTCTTTAAATGCTGATTTGGAATCTCAGATTAAACGAATGAAAACTTCCAGGAGTACTGTGCTTTAAAGGAATACTACAAATTTAGATTCTGTCTGAATTTTCAAACATGCCAATGACTTAGGTGCTTCTATCCTGTCTTCAGAAACATTCCTCACAGTTAGTTTCTTAGTTCTATGTCCTTTCATTCCAAGAATAAACAAGATCAAGAATATCATCAGTGAAGGAATATATTACCATCTCAGAAAACCACAAAAAGGTCTCAGTGTGACATTAAATTTAACTACTTTTAAAAATTTAAAACTTCACTTAGGACTTTTCATCTGAACTAGCACAATGAATGCTTGTCAGAGATCTGTCCAACTGTAAAGTTTACTACTTCTAATATTTCATGGTGAGGATGAGTCCCTCCTGGCTTACACTTGCAGTGCATTTCAGGTATTTGTCGACCCAAGATTTCTATTTAGCTTCAGTAATGTTTGGAATGAAACTTTGCCCACACCAACATTTCATTTTCTAGCTTACAGCAATTTAACCATGACTAACCTCGCAGTAAAGATAGAAGGGTTTTCTTTTATCTGTCCTTAAAAAACATCAGATGACAAGCATTTTTCCTAGTAATATGAAAACTATTTGCTGAATAAATCAGTAATTTTTTCAAAGAAATTAGTCATTTTAATTTTGAAGGTATCAATCATTTGTTGTATAAATTTGGTATTAAGCTATAAGCTGTAAATCTAGGCCCTATGATACAAATTGAAAGGACATGAGTTCATCTTTAAATTGAACCAGATGGTTCAATAATGTGGTACCTGACCATGCAAATTCAGCACGACAAAATTTCATTAGAAGTTAATAACCTTCCCAAGAAAATACATATCAAAACCAGTAAGACAGCCTACTTACATGCTCTCATTGGGTGAAATACTGTCATTTAGATAAGAACCATTGGTGTTCTCCATCTCTGCTAGCCTGTGGAAAAATAAACAAGACTCATTAAAACCAATTATGTTTTCCAGAAACTTCATCTGCTCTAACATTCTGGAAGGAATTAAAGAGCGTGATGTTTTTGATGAATTTGAAACTCAAATTAATTTACACTCACTGTTGATTACCAAAAAGTTTTGCAATAAGCTATCGCAAAGGATTGTTGGTTTGTTACAATGACCTGGCTAAACTCACATCTAAGTTTATATTCCACTCCTCTTGATTAATTCCACAATCAAAGAAAAGCCTTAAGATGCCAGGGGATTACACAAATTGATTTGTACCTGGCAATATCATCATCAGAACTAATGATCAGTCATTTCTCATTGGTTTTCAAACTCAGCCCCTCCTAAATGTCCTGCATAATTCAGAAACACCTCTCCTGATTAAGTGATATTGGGAGAGAGAAAGAGGAGGCTGGAATAACCATTTTTCATTACCTCAATTCTTGCAAATTTACTTGCTTGGTGGAAAAACATTTTCATATTTGCACAATTGGCCCACTTTTTGATTCTTAAGAGCAGTATGAAAGCAGAGAAGTGAACTAAAGCAGTGATATAACACTACTTTAATCCTCCAAATCAAGGAAAAAATCCTGTTTGTGGTATTTCATGAGATGAATTACTTAACGTTACAGTGACACTTGAGATTCATATAAGACTTTGGAGGTTTTTGCTATTCTCATTTGTTTAATTACACCAGGGTCCTTATTAGAAACAAAACCCTATGCAGAATCATAGAATGGTTTGGGCTGGGAGGGACTTTTAAGGTCGTCTAGTCCAACCCCCCTGCAATGAACAGGGACATCTTCAACTAGACCAGGAGGCTCAGAGCCCCATCCAATCTCACCCTGAATGTTTCCAGGGGTGGGGCATCCACCACCTCTCTGGGGAACCTGCTCCAGTGCCTCACTACCCTCATTGTAAAAGTTTCTTCCTTATATCTAGTCTGAATCTACCCTCTTTTAGTTTGAAACATTACCCTTTGTCCTCTCACTACAGTTCCTATAAAAAAGTCAGTAACTGAGTGCCCAGCTTAATGATGATCCCACAGAACCTAAAGGCCACTTCTGACCACACAAGTGCTCTAGCATGCAGGTTAGGACAGGCTGGTTAGTAGCAACCAAAGACAATGCTCTGCATCCCAGAGTCTGGAAAGCAAAACCCCAAATCCTGTGTTTAAGAAGTGCTCAGGCAGCTGCTAGCCCTTGGTTGTTTTTTTTTTTTTTTTTTTTTTTTTTTTTTTTTTTTTTTTTTTTTTTTTTTTTTTTTTTTTTTTTTTTT